>OX376211.1:985846-1442812 GCA_947363905.1 Lithophane semibrunnea
AAGAGAAAGAGAGAAGAGAAAGAGAAAGAGAAAGAGAAAGAGAAAGAGAAAGAGAAGGAGAAGAGAAAAGAAGAAAGAGAAAGAGAAAGAGAAAGAGAAAGAGAAAGAGAAAGAGATAGAGAAAGAGAAAGAGAAAGAGGAAGAGAAAGAGAAAGAGAAACAGTAAGAGGAAGAGAACGAGGAAGAGAAAGAGAAAGAGAAAGAAAGAAAAAATCATTTATTTGCTGGTAATTTAAGAAAGAGAAAGAAAGAGAAAGAAGGAAATAAATCTGCTGTATACGTGATTTTACTCTATGTTTTTAATAAGTCATTCATCAAACATATTTATCAACAAACATCACGCGTTTATTCCCGAAGGGAGAGACAGAGATGTACCTATAGTACACCCACATTTCCGCCAGTTATGTATTAAGTTCCATGTATTATATTACATGTCTGGATCACCCTGTTTGACCGGCCATAAATCCAGACTCTGGGCTACCACTGAGAAACTTCAGATGGAAAAACCCATTGAAGAAAGAGAAAGAAAGAGAAAGAAATAGAAAGAAAGAGAAGGAAAGAGAAAGAAAAGAGAGAGAAAGAAAGAGAAAGAGAAAGAAAGAAAGAAGGAAATAAATCTGCTGTATACGTGAATTTTACTCTATGTTTTAATAAGTCATTCATCAAACATACTGATCAACAAAACATCACGCGTTTATTCCCCGAAGGGTGAGACAGAGATGTACCTATCTATAGTACACCCACATTTCGCCAGTTATGTTTTAAGTTTCCATGTATTATATTACATGTCTCGATTACCTGTTTGAAGAGAAAGAAAGAGAGAGACAGAAAGAAAGAGAAAGAAGAAATATATAAATCTTTTATTTGCTGGTAATGTAGGAAAGAGAAAGAAAGAGAAAGAAGGAGAAACAAAAAAGAAAGAAAGAGAAAGAAAGAAAGAAGGAAATAAATCTGCTGTATACGTGATTTACTCTATGTTTTTAATAAGTCATTCATCAAACATATTTATCAACAAAACATCACGCGTTTATTCCCCGAAGGGTGAGATAGAGATGTACCTATAGTACACCCACCTTTCGCCAGTTATGTTTTAAGTTCCATGTATTATATTACATCTAAATTATCTGTTTGAAGAAAAAGAAAGATTAAGAAAGAGAAAGAGAAAGAGATAGAGAGAGAGAGAAAGAGAAAGAGAAAGAGAAAGAGAAAAGAGAAAGAGAAAAAGAAAGAGAAAGAGATAGAGAGAAGAGAGAAAGAGAAAGAGAGAAAGAGAAAGAGAAAGAGAAAGAGAAAGAGAAAGAGAGAAGAGAAAGAGAAAGAGGAAAGAGAAAGAGAAAGAGAAAGAGAAAGAGAAAGAGAAAGAGAAAGAGAAAGAGAAAGAGAAAGAGAAAGAGAAAGAGAAAGAGAAAGAAAGAAATAAATAAATAAATCATTTATTTGCTGGTAATGTAGGAAAGAGAAAGAAAGAGAAAGAAGGAAATGAATCTGCTGTATACGTGATTTTACTCTGTTTTTAATAAGTCATTCATCAAACATATTTATCAACAAAACATCACGCGTTTATTCCCCGAAGGGTGAGACAGAGATGTACCTATAGTACACCCACATTTCGCCAGTTCTGTTTTAAGTTTCCATGTATTATATTACATGTCTGGATTACCTGTTTGATCCAGACTCCGGGCTACCACTGAGAAATTTCAGATGGAAAAACCCAATTGAAGAAAGAGAAAGAAAGAGAAAGAAATAGAAAGAAAGAGAAGGGAAAGAGAAAGAAAGAGAGGGAAAGAAAGAGAAAGAAAGAGAAAGAAAGAAAGAAGGAAATAAATCTACTGTATACGTGATTTTACTCTATGTTTTTAATAAGTCATTCACCAAACATATTTATCAACAAAACATCACGCGTTTATTCCCCGAAGGGTGAGACAGAGATGTACCTATAGTACACCCACATTTCGCCAGTTATGTTTTAAGTTCCATGTATTACATGTCTGTATTACCTGTTTGAAGAGAAAGAAAGAGAAAGAAAGAGAGAAAAAAGGAGAAAGAAAGAGAAAGAGAAAGAGAAAGAGAAAGAGAAGAGAAGAGAAAGAGAAAGAGAAAGAGAAAGAGAAAGAGAAAGAGAAAGAGAAAGAAAGAAATATATAAATCATTTATTTGCTGGTAATGTAGGAAAGAGAAACAAAAAAGAAAGAAAGAAAGAAGGAAATAAATCTGCTGTATACGTGATTTTACTCTAATTAAGTAAGTAAGTCATTTATTTGTCCAAACAACACGAGTATACACACACAAGGCATGCAAGATGTTACAATAAATTATGTCACAGTCATGTTTTGCCTTTACGGCGTACAAATTTAGAGGTATAGTACAATAAGTTATACAAGTGTCAATTAATAATTCAATTCAAAATATAGTGGTCTTAGAGATGTCAATATTAAAAAAAAACAGAATACAATAAAATAAACATAGAAATAAAACGTGCAGATTAAATGTCATACAAATCAAATTAACTTATCATTTAAAAACTCATCAATTCTGTAATACACTTTTTCTAACAAAAGGCTTTTTAGTCTATTTCGCAATTTTTTGCTAGTATATTCCCTCCAATGTTTTGGCAACGTATTATAAAGAATTGGTGCCATACAGAATATGCTTTTGCGCAATAAAGCCGTCTTGGATTGAGGTATACAAAGCTTGCTATTGTCACGTCTATTTCGAACAAACTTCTCTGACACTAAAGGGAATAAGTGCGAGTTCGATTTGGCAAACATAATGGTCTCCAAAATGTACATTGATGGAAGTGTTAATATTTAATACTTTTTAAATAACGGTTTGCAGCTCTCAGTAACCTGTAGTCTAAACATAGCTCTAAGGCATCTCTTTTGCGTTTTAAAAATGACTTCTTTATTTGTTGAGTTTCCCCAAATATAATTCCATATCTTAAGTTACATGACACTAGACCATGATAAGCAGTTAGCAGAGCATCATTATTTAACATCGGCGCTAGTTTATATAATGCATAAGCGGATCTACTAATTTTTTTGCATAAGGCTTCCGTACGCGCTTTCCAAATCTAATTTGCTGTCTATAGTAACTCCTAGAAATTTTGCTGTGTCAACTCTATCTACAAGGTTATTACCAGTAATGTACTCTCACATTCGGAATGGTTGACCTTTGTGCAAAATGCATAATATTAGTTTTCTCTAAATTTATTTTCAGGTTATTGTTTTCCAACCATTTTATCATTGATTCCAAAGTATTGTTAATATCAATTTCGTATTTGTCTATATTTTCGCATGGGATTGTAATGTTACTGTCATCGGCGAACAGTGTCATGGGGTGGGAATACTTTTGGGTAGGTCATTAATATATAGTATAAAAAATAGTGGCCCAACGACAGTACCTTGCGGTACGCCTAATTTAACTGCACGTTCTTTTGACCTATATATAATTTCCTGTTTATTGCTTTTATTTATTGCTGAGATATCTGTGAATTGTCTTCTGTTACTTAAATAAGACCGAATGAGGTTTGAGACGTTACCTCTAATGCCATATGCTTCTAACTTATCAATAAGTATGTCATGACGGACGTGATCAAAAGCCTGCGTCATGTCGCAGAATATCGTACATACCGGTATGTTCGCATCGACTTTTGGCATGACATTGTGTAAAAAATTATATATTGCCTGATCTATTGTTTTACCGTTTCTAAATCCCTTCTGTTCATTCGCCAAAATATTTTCTTTTTCCAAATAAATATACAATTTTTTATATAAATATTTTTCAAATATTTTCGAGATTATGCTGATAAGAGATATTGGTCTATAAAATTACATTAGTTCTTTATTTTCCTTTTTGAACAGTGGTTTGATAATAGATATTTTTAGTGCGTCCGGAAAGACACCTGTCTCAATACAAAGATTAATTATATGGCTTAGATGCATTGATATTTCTTCCGCTACTGCTTTTAAAACTTTTGTTGACAGGCCATCGTATCCTACACTATTTGTGTTTTTTAAACCTTTTATAATTTTAATTACATCCATTAGCGAGCATGGGGACAGAAAAAAAGAATCTTTACTTTTCGTAATTAAAGATGTGGCGTTTTTTCCAGATCTCATTATAGGATTAATTTTGTCAACAAAATAATTATTAAAAGCATCTGCAATATCTTTTGGGTCAGTGATAATGTCATTATTTACTTGAATTTTGTCAATATAGTTTTTGGGAACGTTACATTTTGAGTCATTTATTATTTTCCAAGTAGTTTTTGCTTTATTATCAGAGGTATTTATCGTATAGTTATTTTGCGCCTTTTATGTGAGCTTTACAATTTTTTTAAATAGCCTAGAATAACAAGTTAGCTTTTGTTTATTCACCTCATTTGGTGTCAGTCTATACTGCCATAAAAGTTGTCTTTTCTTTCTACTACAGAGTTTAATACCCCGAGACACCCATTTTGGTTTTCTGATTGTGTCTATTCTAACATTTTTTTCTGGAAAGCATAATTTATATAATAATGAAAATATGTCAAGAAAGGATTGATACGCTACATTAGAATCATTGGTGTTATAAATGTCATGAAATGGTAGATGTTCTAAGTAGTTTTTAAATTTTGTCATATTTTCATTGCAATAGTCACGTCTTATTATTTTCCAATATTTAATGTTACATTTTTTGTGAATTGGGAACGTCAAAAATTGTGCCGTGTGGTCTGAAAGAGCCAATTCTAGTACTTCGACCTTACATGGTTTGCGTAAGTTGTGAGCAATATTATCAATACAAGTTTTACTTTTCAGGCGTGTAGGTTGATTCACTGATTGATTGATTTTAAAATTTCTTTATTTAGACATAAACAAAACAGATAAATGACATTCAGATCTTATTCTAAAAGCATTAAACATTGTGATTGGGTGTTTTGTGCAGACTACGGCGCCTATATAAAACATTTACGTATACATAAATTATGTAATGTATAAAACTTAATAGTTGTTATGAATCAGAGGTATCATATTACTTACGTTAACTAAATGTTGTACTTTACAGCGCGATGATTAGACACAAACGCACTTTATAACACTTGTTAAACTATTATACTTGTATACAGTTGTAACTATTAACATTGATAAAATTAAATTTTAACTTGGACAGAGTTATAATAATTATCTAGAATGCAAATGAACTTCGTGTACTGAGTATGATTAATTGTAAATCTACCTACATTCGGAACGAACGTAAAAGAAAAAGTTCGGTCATCGAGTCGCATCGCCTTTGTTAGTCGTATAGTCGCAGTAAATGGTGTGGGAGACGGTATCGATTATATGTGTCGATATATTTTAAGTTTGTAGATCGGGTTTGGCCAATAGTAGAAATAAGTGGGTTATGATGTTTGTGGTTAGTTGCCATATAGAACTTTTTTGTGAGTTTTGCAATGAATTGCTTTAATGTTGGGAAATTTAATTGATTGTGTAACGTTTTAAGATTTGTCCGTAAGGGTGTATTGTATGAGGTTTTTATTGCTTTGTTTTGGACTACTTGAAGTTTGGTGTAATTACTTTCGCATGTGCTACTCCAGACAGGTGCTGCGTAGGTAATGCAGGGTCTTACAAGGGTTGTGTAGATTTTTAATTTGGTAATTGAGCTGACTTTAGATCGCCGTTTTAGGATTGGATGTAGGCAGTTTAGAGCTTTTATTCCCGTATTCTTGGTCCAGTTCATTCTATTATCCAACAACAGTCCAAGGTACCTAGTCGATACACGCCATGGCAGGGAGTAATCAGCTACTTTTATGCGTTTTTTAGGGAAGGATCGATTTCGTGTGAACATTATGACTTCGGTTTTTGAGGAATTTAATTTTAATTTCCATTGGGTAAAATAAGAAACTAGCAGCTGTAATGATAACTGAAGCCGTTCAACTATCAAATCGATGTCTTTACTTGAAGTAAATGATGCCGTGTCGTCAGCGAAACAAGCAAGATGAGTGTGAGCCTGCTTGGGCATGTCGTTTATGAACAGTATGAATAAATGCGGCCCGAGCAAGGACCCCTGTGGCACCCCTGCAGGAATAGATCTTGGTTTAGAAATACTATCGCCAATATGAACACAGAATGACCTATCCGTCAAATACGCCTGGATGATTTTTATAAGTCCAATCGGTACATCACATACTATAAATAGCTTATGTAAAAGGCCTGCATGCCAAACAGCATCAAAAGCTTTTTCTACGTCAAGCAACATCATGCCCGTAGATTCCCCCATATTTAAGTGATGCGTGATATGCTCAGCGACCCTGGCCAGTTGCTGGGTTGTAGAATGAGCCTTTCGGACTCCGAACTGCTCAGGCAACAGCAGGTGGTTTGTAGCTTTTGCTAAGCGCGAAGAAATTACTCCTTCCAGTAATTTTCCCAAGGTCGGTAGGAGACTTATAGGTCTATAGCTAGATGGTATACTTTCATCTTTTCCTGGTTTCTTAAAGGTAATAATTTTGCCTCTTTTCCAAGCAGAGGGAAAGTAGCCAATTTTCAGGCAACCATTGAAAATTTTGGTTGTGAATACGATGCATTTACGTGATAGATTCTTTAGTAAGTAGTTGTTTATGCCATCGACGCCCGGAGACTTACGAGATTTGAGATTCCTAATTAATTTCGACACTTCTCTAGGATGCACGAGATTAGGTTGAATAAAATCTTCGGTGTTTTCGAGTTTAATTAATGTTTCTTTGACCGCAGTCTCAGTAAAGCTATCACTAGTCCAGTTCGTAGTCAAACCCATGTTGTCATAAAAAGTATCGGCAAGCACTTCGCACTGTTCGGCAGGGGACGTAGTTAATTGACCATTTTTACACTAAAGTTGGGTTATTCACTGCCAATTTAAAATTGTAGTTGAGGAAAAGGCACTCAAATTCAATTATTTGCACGTTCCTTTTTAAAATATCAATATTAAAATCGCCTGCAATCACAACATTATAATGGTATTTCTTTGTTAACTGTTGTAGGAGAATTCGCAATTTATCCATACATACATTTAAATTGGTTACCTTTGGGACTCGATACACACATGCTAGAATAGTATTATAGTCAAGTAACTCTATAGCGCAGCATTCAAACACTCCGGGCTCTGATATGTTGGATATCTTCTTTAATTCGTTGAAACGGTGTCCGTTCTTTACCAAAATGCATGAGCCACCTCTTTTACTTTCTTTTCTACAGTACGACGCCGCTATTTGGTAATTTAGTATGGTTAAGAATGATTCGTATCCTCTCATAATAAAGTGTTCAGTTACACACAATACTCCCGCCAAACCAGTTATGAAATTAGTTAGCTATGAAGCTAACTAATTTCTTATCACGTTTTCAACGAATCCATACAAATATTATAAATTCGAAAGTAACTCTGTCTGTCTTTCTGTTTGTCTGTCTGTCTGTATGTTACCTTTTCACGCCTAAGCCACTGAACGGATTTTGATAAAATTTGGCAAGGAGATAGATGGGATCCCGGGGAAGGACATAGGCTACTTTTATCGACATACCATGCGGGCGAAGCCGCGGGCGGGAGCTAGTCTACTATAAATCCAGGGTTTAGGTAGGTACCTACACACGGCTACACATCAAGCTATACATTTCCAGTATAAGCTGATCTCGCATTGTACGTGAATACTATACAATGCGAGATCAGCATAAACTGGAAATGTATAGCTTGATGCGTAACCATGTGTACCTACAATAATTTGGTAAGTACTGAAGTAAATACTCAGCACCTGATGAGGAGTGATGAATGATGGTGATGTGATGAGTTGATGTTGATGAAAAATATTTTCATCAAAGTTAATTTCAGTTTACAAGTAGGTAAATTAAGTTTTTTTTATATTTTCTCATCTTACTACAAAGAACACGTAGGTATCTTTAATCACAATAGAAATATTAACTTCCATAACTTACTTCCTAAATATTACCACAGACTATAATAAACAATCACACATAAATGTCACAGTTGTCACACAACTTCCTGAAATGCGACATTGAAATCACTGACATTGACCAAAGTTTTTTCGCAAATAACACCGAAACCACTGCACTTATTTTGATGAAAATAACACCAATTTACAGAACTATTTTTCAGAATGTTTCAGTACAGAAACTATCACGCTAGCATTGTTAGGAGCTGAGCAGTGATTGAAAATATCAGAGCTGTAATTTTCCCACGTATTAATAGAAGAGTTGGTGGCAAAGTGCCATCTGATGGTTTTGAAACGGAATGAAGATAGCTTCAGTGCAGTTCGGCTGTTTACAAAGTATGTTACAATCCTATAAGTACGCTCCGTAAACACACGTCCGTGTATCGATACAAATCTATAAACTGCTGAGTTATTTGTCGAGAGGTTTACCTCAATCTGCAGATGCTATTTTACGAGCAATGCGTACATGCTTAGCTAAAGTAATACCTATACTTAGGTTTCTTGTCTAGGTAAAACATTTACAATTCGCGTCAGAACATTGCTTAAAAAAACTATATCAATCAATCTACCTAGCCTTTTCCCAATTATGTTGGGATTGGCTTTCAGTCTAACCGGATGCAGCCGAATACCAGTATTTTACATGGAGCGACCGCCTTTATGATACCCCTTCGTAAGACTGGTTGTCAGACTTACAGTTTTCTGACGACCCCTATCGATTGTCAAAGATCCACGAATGATAGTCGGGACCAACGGCTATATTTAGCAAAAAAAGTGTTTAAATTACTGCTAATTCCAGAATTAAAATTATAAATAAAACATGCTTATGTAGATACAATCTTTAAATCCCTTTTAAGCTAACACCCGGTTTCTGATTTGAGAAAAGTAGCAAATCTCAACTGATTATTCTCAAATACATAAGTATGCACTTTTAATATCGAATTTCGCTAAACCATAATCAACTGATCATTTCCTTGAGTATTCCTGATCAATGCAAACACGTTCCAGTTTTGATTAGAGTTTAAAAAATCATAATTCAGAAACGAAATTCGATTTTAAAAGCTCATACTTATGTATTTGAGAATAATCAGTTGAGATTTGTTACTTTTCTCAAATCAGAAACCGGGTGTAAGAAGATTTGAATAGAGTTATGATTGAGAAAATCTTAAGTTTGACGTGTGCTTACAAAAACAACTGAAATAAGTACAATACTTACTACCTAGCCTTCATGTCTACCCACTGAAGCAGTAGCCACTCCCCTGTGGCAAGAAAATCAATACTGTATACTGTTACAAGGTGGGTTTACGCACGATCCCAGACATAAGACATTACACTACCTATATCGTCTTATGCCTCTATAATTATCATAGTATATTGTTGTAATCAGAACAAGACGTGTCTCTAGGGCTATTTCACAATCACAATTTTAAGGCACAACATGTCGTTTCAGCGTAAAAGAAAAAAAAAACTGGCAGCTCAATACTCGCGCCCATTCGCGCCGACTTTCATTCAGTACGAGGAAGTACCTACTGAGTGTTATTCCTACTCGTTTTCTTCCGGAAAGACTAGCAGAGACCGGTAGGCCAGATAAAGGGTACGCAATCTTATAATAATATAAAATTAATCACAATTTTGCCGCCTGACAAAATATGCTGAGCATTCTGTAGCGAAAACGTAAAACATCACTCGGTACCGGTTGACACTGATTCAAATATACCTATTTAATTTACAGATCAGACAACATACTATAATTATGATATACTGAGATGGCTATTATTTTTTATGACAGTTATTTAACGTCTCACAGCAACCCAATCAGCAACCCACCAGCAACAATATTACAACGAGAATTGTTTAATGTCTTGGTACGTCCAGAATTCGACTGCGGATAGTTTCTCCCTGGGTACCTAGAAACTTTCTATCCACAGTATCAGCTGTCCCATGCAGCTGAGTCGAGGACGTATTAAGTTTTGTATGGAACAGCTGATTAGTTTGTCGCGATTACGATATTGGTTCCATAGAGAACGTTGTTCAATTTGATAGTATACTGTACCACACGTTTAAATATGGCCACATATTTCTGATACGCATTTGCCACGAATTCCAGGCAATTTCTCTGAGTCCTTGGTTACAATGGTAGCAGGGCGATACGGTGAGCGATTCATTTCAGCAGGCGTAGCATGGCGCTTTCTATCTCTAAGAAGAATAGACATAGCTTTTTCTATACAAAGTGACAGTTCGTTTCTTCATTTTTGACATCCACCGTAGGAATCTTTCAACAATCTGTCATTTTGTCTTTCATTTCTAACGATCTTTGTCTAGGACTTTTTGTAGGTAGACTATTTCGGAAGGAAGTTTTCTATCCTTACTGTCAAAATCACACTGACAACCGATAAAACCTATGACAAAACAAAGAATTCTGAGTCGAATTATGTAAAAGAGTGAATTACGTAAAAAGTGCAGTTGACTCTTTTTATTTTGCTGCTGTCTCGTACTGTCTACTGTCTACAGGAAACGTCATTTTTGTCTACTCTTCCGTCGACAAAACGGTGCTCATGCTACGCCGGCCTCATTAGCAATTCCTCTAAAAGCAATTCATTTCCTGAATTCCCAGCTGCCATTAGCAATTTTTATAATTTGACACAAAAGCAATTCATAATTTGTGAACCATTTTACGAATCTCCGTTGAAAATTGTCCAACAGAATATGAATTATTTCGTATTATGAATTGCACGCAGATCATATTATAAACTAGCTGTGCCCGCGACTTCGTTCGCATGGATGTCGGAAAACAATAATATGTCGCTTAGAAAAGTTGTACCTTCATTTAAAAAGGGCGAATCTTTCGACCAGGGCTGGTGATTTTTCCTAGTAAGAAACTGCCAAAAAACTTGTGTTTTTATTTAAGAAAATGCTTCTCTTTATAAAATATTAGCGGTGGAACCACCTGGAGCGTACACAAAAAAGTTGCTAGGGTTGCTCACACGCGAAAGAGCTACATAAAGTTGGCCGTGGGAAAAGCAACCAATACTAAGATCCACCCCCGCAACGGATAATGTCTGGCCCTGAGCTTTGTTAATGGTCATGGCGTAACACAGGCTGACGGGGAATTGCACACGCTTAAAACTAAACGGGAAATTATTGGGAATGAGAGGAATTCTTGGAATAAAAACAACATCACCGGCGCCGCAACCTGTTAAGATTTCGGCTTCGATGACGTTTTGTTGGTGATTGGTGACTATGAGCCGAGTGCCGTTGCAAAGTTTGGGAGGACTTAAATTTCTGAGAAGAATTATTGGCACTCCGACTTTTAAACAAATTTTGTGTGCTGAAAGACCGGGTGTGTTAAGGGATTCTAAGAACTCTACTGGATAGTGTGTGGCATCTTCTTCTTCGGGAACCGTATTTATCGATGTATATTGTTGACTTTCCCCAGAAACATGTGCCAATATTTGCGTATTTATTGCTGTCCGATAGTCGAACAAATCGAATCAACCATAAGGCCTCTGCCTCGAACCTTGCGGGCAGCGGGGCGGCGGCGGCGGCGGCGGCGGCGGCGGCGCGGGCGCAGCAGGATCTTATGCGTAAAATCAAATGGACCGGTTCTCGAAAACAGCGGCGCGGCAGCGGCGAGGCGGCGGGCAGCGAGCGGTGCACTCCATTCAAGCGGTGACCGCCCGCGCGTCTGCATTGCAGTGTTGTTGCCCACAATAAATTGAGCGTTAGGAATAAATTTGAATCAAAAAGATGTTGCCGCCATTGTTCAGCCATTTCTTTCGCGAATAAAAACAAATATCTCGACGACAAAATCGTGAACACAACACTACGCGGCTATAGTGACGCGCGATCTGCCCGCTTGTTTCGAGAACGGGTCTTTGATGCCCGCCCCGCTCCCGCGCCGCCGCCGCCGCCGCCCCGCTGCCCCCAAGATTCGAGGCCGAGGCCTTACACATGCCAACAACGATCGAATCGAATGAGCGATGGTCACGAATCATACGAACAAATTACGAAGTATAATACAGTTCGATTCAAACTTAATGGCGGCTCGGAACATGAGGCGAGTCGCTGCGCAGTAACAATTTCATGTGACAGCGGGGGTGAGGGGTGGGGTACTGCGCAGCTAAAAGTTAACTTCCGAGCCGCCATCCGCCCCGCTGCCCGCAAGATTCAAGGCCGAGGCCTTACACACGCCAACAACGATCGAATCGAATGAGCGGCGGTCACGAATCATACGAACAAATTACGAAGTATAGTACAGTTCGATTCAAACTTAATGGCGGCTCGGAACATGAGGCGAGTCGCTGCGCAGTAACAATTTCATGTGACAGCGGGGGTGAGGGGTGGGGTACTGCGCAGCTAAAAGCTAACTTCCGAGCCGCCATTAAGTTTGAATCGATCTGTAACGACTCGTTTCTTGACTTCTTAATTTGAATGAACGAAACCAACCAAAATAACAAATCAAAACCAATCAGATCACTGATCAATACTTTCAACGAATGACAACCCAACCCAAACAACAATTTATTATTTATTTATTTATTATTTATTATATTATATTATTATATTATCGACACTAAAGAAGTCAAAAACAAAGATACCTATACTAAAAACTATTTGGAATATCTGGGCGAAAGTCATTCTAAGACGGAGAGTCTTAACACCGCGATTCAGAAAATGACATTAAACGAACAACGCCATCTATCGAGCACGAAATGATACTGTCAAAATATATGGGAAAACGTTCGAACACTCTGTAAGCTAAATAAACTATGTAGAAAAGTGAAAAATTAAAGAATAAATACCTATATTTTTTAAGAAATTAACATTTGTCACTATTCTTTCATGATTATCAAGATTTGAAAGATAGGTAGCGCCACCTATCGCACTAATACTAAACTAATAAATAAACAACGCATCTGGAATTTTTTTATTAATCTAACTTTAGAGTTATATTCTATACACAAATACACAATGTATCGCGTTAAGTTTCCGCGCAAAGAAAATGACGGTCATATAACAACACACGATCTCACAAACCTAGTAATTAAGAAGTAAGTATCATTTCGCGTCAATAGATGTCGTTACGTGGATGTACATTACGTAATGAAAATTCCTTCTTGAACACTTTAAATTCATATATTTTTTGATATTTTGAAGCGATTGCGATGAAACAAAAACTAATTGAAACATCGAGTTACACACAATATTTGAGTATAAAAGTTAACCATATTGATTTCGTACTTTTTACGTGATAGTGGAACAATCAAACTACACAACATACAAACAGACAGACAGACAAAAATTCCAAAAATGGTAGAAATGGAATCTGTTGGTTATTCTTGGACAACCAACCAATTTTTTTTTTTTTTTTTCATTGTACAGAAACGCCTCGTCTACAGATTTATTATATGTATAGATATAGATTGTCAGTCTGTGACATTTTTTCATTTTTTTTCATTTCATTTTCATTTCATTTCAGCCCCCTGGTATGCTCCAGTATGCTCCAGGCTACCAGTCAAGCATATCACCCCGTTATCGCCGTTCTCTACCCCGAGTCCAGACACACATATATTAAACAAAAGACAATGTTACTGATACCAAAATCAGCCTATAATGTTCCCACTGCTAGGACACAGGCAGGTCACACAGGCCGAGGGCTTCGAGAGGGAGTGGGCTGTATTCTACCACGCGTAGATAGATAGGTTGGTAGATGTCACATGTAAATTTTTCCTCACATTCCTCACGATGTTTTCCTTCACCGTTTTGAAAGATGCAATTATTTACAAAAAGTAAAGCGCCTGGCTGGGTGCGAACTCAAGACTTACAACTCGTAAGTTGGGGCCGCCACCATTGCTATAAAAGAATGGAAGAAAAAGACATGTGTTGCGCGTTACGCCGACCCCAAATGAACCTGTTTACCTGTTTGTACTTATCGTGTGGTAAATTACGACTTTGCAAATGTTTTCAGTCATGATAGTTCATGCCTGATTAAAAAAAAACATTGAAATTCCCAGAGACGACAAGTTGTAATTTAACACGCGATAAGTACAACTACAAACAGGTTAATTGGCCGAAAAGAAATTCAAAGTAAATCAATTAATTGAAGCGATTAATGATTTAATTAAGCTATGGAGAACCGAGTTATCACCCATTCAAAAGAAGTCTTGCCTGTGAACGCGGCTGCACCTGAAAATTATTATACAGGGTGTTAGGGTAAACACCGTTGTCCTTTTTTGTTTGTTTTTTTTTCATTCATTTACCACTAGAGTATTTCACCCTTTCACCTATGCGCAAGGGCAACGAACTTGCGTCTCAACACAGGTGGGGGGCGCGGGACGTGACCTGACCGGCCGTGAGCGCGACCCCTCTCTCAGTCAGTCAGCTGTTTCGCTAGAGAGCACGGTGTCACATAGAAACTTTTTAAAATCTTTTAAAGAAAATAACGTTTTTTTTTTTGTTGTTACTCGGTCATTTATTTTTATATTTAAGTCAACTACCCATGGTTTGAATGACAAGAGTGTTTACCCTTACACTCTGTATATTTAAACAAGCCGAATACCCGATGGTATTTCGAGAAAATGTCGGACTTCCATAAAAACTTTTTACAGAAAAGTCGGTTTGGAAGTCGGTTGTTTTTTTTTGTAAAAAGTTTTTATTTTTCACTTTCTAGTTGTGGTACCTAGACCCCACACAAAATCGTATACCGTTATCTGCTATGTAAATAACAGTGACGGAGTCAACGAAGATTATAATATCGTCTACATACGCAAAATGGGAAAAATACGTAATTATTCAAGCTAACTCAAAAACTACGCTAGCAAATTTAATAAAATTTATATGGGACCACCTCTGAAGCATGACCTAACAAACAAAAAAATAAAGAAGTCTTTTTGAAGAAGTCGGTTAAAAACGAATATAATTTTTGTTGCACTGGAAAAGTGTTCAATAACACTATTGTTGATTTATGTATTGTTTGTGACCTTTCCCCTTTTCATCTCGGAAAATGTTTAGATCTAAGAAAACGTATTATGAAAATACATATAAAAAACAATTACCTACAAAATAAGTGTCACGGTGTCACGGTCAGTTGACGTGAAACCCATTATTTAAAAAAACCTATTCTGAGTAAGAATTATTAAGAAACTAGCTGATGCCATATAATTGGGGTATAGGTGATAGAGAGAATCATAAACCACAGGGGCCTTCATTAGGACAATGATATTATATTTCCTTTAATAAATGTTATAAAACTAAAAAGAGTTGAGTCACTGACATTTAATATTGTTTCCTTGTGAAAGTGTACGTCTAAACTGCCTCGTTGGTGTAGTGGTCTCAAGCGCTACTGCTGGGCATGAGATCCTGGGGTTCAATTCCCAGGTCGGGCTAAGTATTATTGGGTTTTCCAGCAGGATTTTTTCAGAAGCAGCCTGAAATCTGGATTTGTGTCCGGTCAATGGCAATAGGCTCACCCCCTATTACATAACTGGCGAAATGTGGGTGTACTATACGTACACCTCTGCTTAACCCTTCGGGGATTACGTACAGGGCTTCTTTTGAAAATAACGAAATCGAATTGGTTTATTCAAACACATCTCCTCCCGTCTCCTCTCCTCTCCTCTCCGCTTTGGTGGATACCCGGCCTTACCTTTCACGTCTAACCTCTGAACGACTCGTTATAAAATTTGACAGCCTAAAACGGCCACATTAGAAATTACTCTAATTTGACACAAAAGCAATTCATATGTGGACCATTTTAGGAATCTCCATAGAAAACTGTCAAACATGAATTATTTCGTAATATGAATCGCACGCAGCACATTATTTATTTATTTATTTATTATTAGGCTCTTCAAAAATGAGTACACTATTACTTTACAATTTGTACATTGCAAACTTAAGTCTAAACGCCTCATTACTTAAAGAAAAGCACAACATGCACTACATTATGCGCAGATAATAACACAATAAAGAATTAAAGTCAAGTAATACATAGTTTAGACAAAACTAAGAAATAAATTATTAAAAAGCAATTGATTACAATAGGTTAATGAAATGAAATGAAATGAAATGAAATGAAATGAAATGAAATGAAATTGTTTATTCTGTAAATAGGATATTGGAATCACTTTTACACGTCATATTAAAAAGTTTTAAAAATAAGCTAGATGAGGTCGGCGTTTCCTATCTGACTACTCTGAGAAGAAAGGCCGAAACAAACTCAGAGGTCACCGTCTCCTTTAAAGTCCAGACATAATCTTGGTCAGGCCATATGAGGACCATGTAGATAAGAGTCTGAAATGGTCTTTTGAGGAAAGAACCACACAGATTTGAGTGGACCTGTCCAGTCAGTACAAGCATTTGTCAGTAATAGTGGAGCTCAACTCAGAACTAAAGGAGCTCAACGACTCGACGAACAATACCAAAGAAAGGACGTTTGGGTAGGTCGCATAAAGTTCTCAAATTGCCAGACCTTCGCTAAAACTAACAGAACGAAAAATAAATATCCACACAACAAATTATAATTAATTAATTATTAATTACAATAAATTATAGATTAAATTAAATTATGTAAATTAGATTGAATTGTATAATTAATTACTATGATTAGGTTATTTAATTTTAGACTAGAGATACCCATTAAATGGCAAGCGCGGCTTTTTTTAGAGTAGGTATTGATGTGCGAAAGAGGTCAATGTCCAATTATGAATCAATCGCACATTATGAATTGTCAGTTTGTGACATTTTACGATGATTCATAATATTTTCATACTGTGATTCTGATAAAGTTGTTGTTTTAAGCCCCTGGATCAAATGGAGACGGTCATACATATAGACACACATACATACATACAGTATGCAAGGGTAAACACCGTTGTCACTCAACTGGGTAGTTGACTTAAATATAAAAATAAATGACCTTTACCAACAAAAAAAATCTGTCCCGATACTGATGGATACGCGCTCGAGAGAGCTGCAAAACAGCTGACGGCCGGTCTTGTAACGCCCCGCGCGCCCCGCCCGCCCCCGCCAACCACCGGCCGCCGTGTTGAGACGCAAGTTCGTTGCCCTTGCGTATAGGGTGAAATTTTCTTGTGGAAAAATGTAGATTTTCTTTAAAAAAAGAAAGTTGTTTTTTTCCATTGATTTTACGTTCTATAAATGAAACCAAAGCACTGGTTTCAAGGATAACGGTGTTTACACTAACACCCTGTATAATTATGCTTCCTTCATCCTAAAATATAATTTTAATTATTTTGTTCCCGCTTCGTGGATAATATGGATTTACAGAATTATAAACATTAAAGTCAGTAATACAACTCTCTAAGCTCATGAAAGTGTATTGAATGACTATTTCATGAAATCATGACATTTGGCACTTTCATGAATTTAGAGAGTTGTATTGCTGATTCTAATGTTTATAATTCTGTAAATTCATATTTGTTACGAGCGCTAATAATATTTAGATCAACATACAACCTGATACTGACCTGCAAATTGCAAAAAAACGTAATAAAATTTGAATTTCGCGGGCTACCCTAGCGCATCAACCTTAACATTCTCTCTGACTTTTCGGATTCATGTGTGTATTTTTTAATTATCACTTGCTTTAAAAACGGTGAAGGAAAACATCGTTAGGAAACCGGCATGCCAAAGATATATTTCTCTATGCCATGTGAAGCCAAGTCAGAGAAGTCAGAGGCCCTTGGGCGGCTTTAAAACTCTGACACCAGGTAAGTCACTAACTGCATGAAAAGAATAGAAGACGTAAACATTTGGCGAAGATGACGCTAAACACCTAAAAAATGAAACATTCTGTCGAATTGATAACCTCCTCCTTTTTTAAGACGCAGACGCAGACGAAGACGGAGGCAACAGCGAGTATGTAATTAACGTAACTACTTACATAATAAAATTCATGGCTCTGTGAAGATTTCGAACATGCTTTGTCCAGCGCATGACCTACAGTCGGATCTTATCATTAATTATTTAGAAAGGCTTCACCAGCAATGGCCAACTTATGGCACGTATCAAATTGTGGCCACGGTACTGAGCTACCGATTTAAAATGTTTTTTTGTTGTTGTAATATCTATTGTTTAAAATTACAACAACAAACTATACTCCATTTGAAATAAGATTAGACATTGAAACAAACCTTTATACTGTCCGTTCAACCGATTTTGACTTTTATACCGTAGGTATAAGGATGGCATTAAAAGCAAAAAAGGTAACACAATACCAACTGTCTACTGTAGCTGCCATTTGTCATGCCACCGACGCAAACCTGTCACGTGTCACTCCGGGGCTGGCCAGCCCCGGAGTGACACGTTGATTTATGCCCTACGTGCCCACGTGTGACTCCCGAATTTTATTAATTTGTCTGTATTGTTTATACCTTTTTAGATGACTTTTTTGTCGTAGTTGGGCTTTAGTTTTATAACTTTTATTTTATATAAATCTGTCGAAAGTCAACCTCCATCAAATCAATTACCTATTCAAATTTTATCAAGCAACAACATGGATGAGTTTATACGTAAGCTTTTTAAATTATTGAATATCAAGGCGTACCTACCTATTATCTAGTCTTTTGTTAAATATCTTATGATAAATTAAAATAATAATGAGTAATTTTATATCTGTCTGCATAATTTAAATGTTGCTCCCATCGTAACTAAAATAATAAATACGAAAGATGCTACTCATCACAGCGTAACAAACAATTTTACGCTGTGATGCTAAAACGGCTGAACAGATTTGGATGAAATTTGGCACATGAGTAGACCATGACCTGGATTAGGACATAGGATACCATTTAAGTCGATATTCCAACGGGATCGAGACTTATGAGGGTGAAACCGGGTGGAGCGTATTATTATGTGCCGGCATCTACATCGCCACATGCGAACTACGCATCAAAGACCTGACGTCACACAAAAATCCTTACGTCACATAAATCCTGAAACGCGCAATTAGAGTTTACCGCGCGATGGACATATACAACATTATTTTTTGTTTTTGCTAAACCCGAAAGGGGGTCATTGTACTCATCATTTTGAACAACTTTTTCTATGGGACGAACCTTAAAATCGCGAAAAAAAAATTAGCTGTTTCATACATTTGTGTTCACTTAAATCGACAAAATGTAGGGAACAGCTGATTTTTTTTTTTGCAGTTGCCCGCCAGACACAATACTCGTCTGTTCGGAAGATCCTCCCTTTTCTATAGAGGATGAGCGAACTTTACACCCTGTTCCTCATATCTCTAAAAATATAAGTAAGTTGGTATTTAAAGGTCCATCCAAGATTAGAACTGCGCATCTCTGGGCTTAGTCAAAGTGGGGGTAACCAATATATAGTAACATGTGTAGGTGTGAGAAAGTTCTACCATACTTTGTCGAGCAGTTTCGTTCGAAGGATCGTCTGTGTATGTAGGAGTACGAGGTGCAATGTGTAACTAAAGTTCAAAAGGAATTTTGAGTGAAAAATTTGTACCGAACTGTTAGTGGATTGAAGTGCAGTGATTTCAAGTTTCAGGCATGTATTGTGTTTTGATAATCTAGCTTTTGCTCGCAGCCTCGCCTGCGTGGAGGTCAGAAATGATCGAAAACGTACCTACTACCGAGACAAAAAAGGTATCCTATGTCGGATGTCCTAATCCAGCAGGCGTAGCATGGCGCTTTCTATCTCTACGAAGAATAGACATAGCTTTTTCTATACAAAGTGACAGTTCGTTTCTTCATTTTTGACATCCACCGTAGAAATCATTCTACAATCTGTCATTTTTTCTTTCATTTCTAACGATCTTTGTCTAGGTCTTTTTGTAGGTAGACTATTTCGGAAGAAAGTTTTCTATCCTTACTGTCAAAATCACATTGACAACCGATAAATCCTATGACAAAATAAAGAATTCTGAGTCGAATTATGTAAAAGAAATGAATTTCGTAAAAGTGCAGTTGACTCTTTCTACTTTGCTGCCGTCTCGTACTGTGTACTATCTACAAGAAACGTCATTTTTGTCTACTCTTCCGTCAACAAAACGGTGCTCATGCTACGCCTGCTGGTCATCGTCTATCCGTTCAGCCCTTTTAGCGTGAAGGCGTAGGCATAACAAACAAATTCACTTTCGAATTTCATCATCATCTGCCTAGCCTTTTCCCAACTATGTTGAGGTCGGCTTCCAGTCTAACCGGATGCAGCTGAATACCAGTATTTTACATGAAGCGACTGCCTATCTGACCTCCACAACCCAGTAACTGGGTAATACGATACCCCTTGGTTAGACTGGTTGTCAGACTTTCGTGCTTCTGACGACTCGTAACGACTGTCAAAGATCCACAAATGACAGCCGGGACCAACGGCTTAACGTGCTTTCCGAGGCACGGAGGAATCTCGATATGTGAAAATGGTCACCCATCCACGGACCAACCCCGGCAAGCGTAGCTTAACCTGATTGATCGACCCGAGCGGCTGTTATTACTTAGCCACGAGCTCCTCCATATTTATAAATTCACTTTCGAATTTATAAATATGATTTATAAATTGTATGAGTACATTGAGTACCTACCTACTTAATTATTAGGTAGGTACTCTATTCAAGTAGTGCGAAATTGTAAAAGAAAGTAAACTTTATTATCGACATATTTAAAGGCTTTAAAGGGTGCAACAAATTAGTAGAAAATAATTAAATTATGAATCGTTACTGCTGCCTTAAAGTAATAGAGACTAAGTACGTCATTCAAAACTTATTCATAAGTTTTTTTTAAGAGTCAAGAAACAAATTCCTATTGTTTTACAAATGAATAAATAAAATTAAAATTATTTTCAATCAATTTAAGTATTATTTTATGTTCCGCAAACTCAAAACGACAATGCCAGAAATGTCGTAAAAAACTACCTATTAATCCATAATATTATGGATTATAAATTCGAAAGTAACTTTGTCTATCTGTCTGTCAGTCTGTCTGTCAGTCAGTCAGTCTGTCAGTCTGTCAGTCTGTCAGTCTGTCAGTCTGTCAGTCTGTCAGTCTGTCAGTCTGTCAGTCTGTCAGTCTGTCAGTCTGTCAGTCTGTCAGTCTGTCAGTCTGTCAGTCTGTCAGTCTGTCAGTCTGTCAGTCTGTCAGTCTGTCAGTCTGTCAGTCTGTCAGTCTGTCAGTCTGTCAGTCTGTCTGTCTGTCAGTCTGTCTGTCAGTCTGTCTCTCAGTCTGTCTGTCAATCTGTCCGTCAGTCTGTCTGTCAGTCTGTCGGTCTGTCAGTCTGTCTGCCAGTCTGTCTATGTGTCCGTCTGTCTGTCTATAAATTGGAAAGTAGCTCTGTCTGTATGTTACCTTTTCACGCCTAAACCGCTGAACGGATTTCGATATAATTTGGCAAGGAGATAGATGGCATCCCGGGGAAGGACATAGGCTACTTTTTATCGACATACCACGCGGGCGAAGCCGCGGCCGGGAGCTACTGAAACTATATACTCTTTAAAAAAAAATGCACAATTTTGGAATCAAGATTAGATAAATAGAATGTATTTTAATTATTTGATATTTCTTGTTAAATAACAAGTAGATAGCTCCTAAAACTACATAAAAAGCAGTTAGCGTGGCGTACCGCCTTGTTTTGCTCAGAGTACCGCCTTCCCTGCCAGGGTTGCGGGAAAGTCCGAAAGGGATACCGGGACCTTGGCAACAGGCAACTGACGGAACACGGGTGGGTTTTAGTCAGTAAAAGTCTGACACGCCCTTCCGCTCCGCCCAGAGCGGGAGAAGTCATTTGATGAATTCCCACCTACAAAAAAAAAAAAGGTTACCGCCTTTAAGCCTCTACTGCAGTTTATAACCCGCCCGTGCGAAGCTTCACAATTTTGTAGGGTAATGGCTCGTGCAAACAGGCGCGATATCGCGGGCGCGACAGGTAGCGCTACACTTGTCGCGCCTGTTTGTGGGAGCCTTAAGTATAGAGATTTAGATGAATTGAGTGTTTTACATGAAGACATCTAGATTCTAGATGTCTTCATGTAAAACACTTTCGCAAAATTTCACACTGCGTAAACGTCTAGTTTAAACAAGCCGTTTGTTTACATAATCTATCTGTATCATAATCTATTTCTAAATGGTTTTGCATATTTATAAATGCAAAACTTATGCATTTAAGGTAGATGTTGCAAGTACTGTTTTTCATCAATATTGGTAAACATCAGCCATTGTTCCGTACCTACTTATAACGTTATAACCCGCCGAGTATATAAAATGTGCTTACCGGTTTTGACTGGCTACAGAAAAACCAACTAACCAACCATCAAGCAAATAACCAAACAACCAACGGAGACCAAAGACCAAAAGATCCAAAAACCGTAGTAACTGTGGCGGTATCTTTACCGCCACATGCGAACTACGCATCAAAGACTGCGTAGTTCATAGCCACACAAAATCTCCCAACGTTACTTATATATAAAATTAACCGTGCAATGGACATAATATATACAAGAATCCAACATCATTTGTTGGGCAGTTGCCCGCCAGACACAAAACCCGTCTGGTCGGAGGATCCTCCCTTTTCTATGGTGGAACTTTACCCGTTCCTCATACCCCTAAATAACCGTGGCGGTCAATGCTCTGTATGAGAAGAGATCTGTGATCTTTGACCTGCAGTGCGACAAATAGCTACCGTGCTATTTTGAAATCTAGACCGAACCGAGAGAATCTAGACGTAGGTCGGCCTCACGGGTAATAACATTCGTGTTGAGGTAGCTTCCAAATACCATCCATGTCAATCGCCATTTGCATAAAAACTTGTTCGAAAAACGATACTTAATAAACTAGTTATTTTGCATTAAGTACCATTCATCTCATCATCTGCCTAGCTTTTTCCCAACTATGTTGTGGTCGGCTTCCAGTCTAACCGGATGCAGCCGAATACCAGTATTTTACATGGAGCGACTGCCTATCTGACCTCCACAACCCAGTAACTGGGTAATACGATACCCCTTGGTAAGACTGGTTTTCAGACTTTCGAGCTTCTGACGACCCGTAACGACTGTCAAAGATCCACAAATGACAACCAGGACCAACGGCTTAACATGCTTTCCGAAACGGCCGGAGGAGTCTCGGTATGTAAAGAGGGTCACTCATCCATGGACCAACCCCGGCAAGCGTAGCTTAACCTGACGGATCGACCCGTGCGGCTGTTATTACTTAGCCACGAGCTCTCCATTAAATACCATTATACTCATTAAATAAAGTTCAAGTCAATACTACTATAAATAAACAATACCAGCCTATTACTGTCCCACTGCTGAAGGCCTCTTCTGATACAGAGAAGGCTCGAACATTGATCACTACGCTTGCTCAAGACTGGTTGTAAATGTTATATAAACTACTAGCACCGCCCCGCGGTTTCACCCGCATAAGTCCCGATCTCATAAGAATATCGGGCTAAAAAGTATCCTATGTGTTAAATCAGGCTATAAACTATCTATGTGCCAAATTTCATCCAAATACGTTCATTAGTTTTTGCGTGAAAGAGTAACAAACATCCATCCATACCCTAGGGCCATGGGGTCCAAGTGCCCACTTGGTTTTTCAAGACATCGCCAAGCGAATGGTCGACTCTTCACGTGACCAGAGGGCTGGCCTATTTTTCGGTCAAAGAATGAGCATTGCTATTCAGCGTGACAATTCTGCCAGCCTTTTGAGCACTTTTCCTGTTGACAGCGATGCAGACGAATTTTTTGATGCCCTTTAATCATTTTCCCCTCTTTCTTTATATACTTTATGTACATAATAATTATTATTAATTTAAGTCAGTAAGTATGAATATGTATTCTTATGAGATCGGGACTTATGCGGGTGAAACCGCGGGGCGGTGCTAGTAGTTTATATAACATTTACAACCAGTCTTGAGCAAGCGTAGTGATCAATGTTCGAGCCTTCTCTGTATCAGAAGAGGCCTTCAGCAGTGGGACAGTAATAGGCTGGTATTGTTTATTTATAGTAGTATTGACTTGAACTTTATTTAATGAGTATAATGGTATTTAATGGAGAGCTCGTGGCTAAGTAATAACAGCCGCACGGGTCGATCCGTCAGGTTAAGCTACGCTTGCCGGGGTTGGTCCATGGATGAGTGACCCTCTTTACATACCGAGACTCCTCCGGCCGTTTCGGAAAGCATGTTAAGCCGTTGGTCCCGGTTGTCATTTGTGGATCTTTGACAGTCGTTACGGGAAGTGAAAATACGGTCGTTATGGCCCGAAAATGTGACAACCAGTCTTATCAATGTTGCCCAGTAGGTAACTGGGTTGTGGAGGTCAGATAGGTATGTCGCTGCATGCAAAGTACTGATATTCAGCTGCATCCTGTTAGACTGGAAGCCGACCCCAACATGCAAAATATTGGTATTCGGTTAGCGAACCTGGTGGAAAAATTTCTATAAAAATTTCACGGAAATTGTTCTACCGGTGTCGCGTCGCGCCTGTCTTCGGGTGCCTATATTCAATAGACTGCAAACTTTAGGTAGGTAAGTAAATAAAGAGTAGAGCGTATTACCACAGGTATTACTATCTATCAATCTAAGTAAAGTCGATCTAATAATTGCTAAACCACTTTCGACAACGATTCCCAGTGAACTAAAACTACACTATGGTTGATTATCTAACTGTCACATATTACAAATTTATTTAACTTAAGGACTTATAATACTCGTATCTATAATAATCATTATGTACAAGGGAAAATTATCAAAGGGCATCAAAAAATTTCGTCTGCATCGCTGTCAACAGGCCAAGTGCCCAAAAGGCTGGCAGCATTGCCACGTTGTATGGCTATGCTGATTCTTTGGCCAAGAAATCGGCCAGCCCTCTGGAGGCCAACTCTACTAATTTACAAACGTGTCAGTGGTCTCACAATGATCAGTTTTTGACAGATATCCCATACAAAATCTGTCAAAAACTGATCATTGTGAGACCACTGCCACGTTTGTAAAATAGTAGACTTGGCCCCCAGGTCACGTCATATACAAATATACCTTGTCGTTTATAACGTTTCGTTGATAATGTCACTAAATTCAACAATTTTGAACAAAACTCCTCGGCCTGATCCTTCGGGGAATTTAGGCATGCTTTTAATGTTACATAGATATAGGTCGCGCCCTAACTGAAAGCGATCGACCCGCGAGTAAGCGATTCCGCGATCGTTATTGACCGCGCGAGTACATCATCTATAAATATTATTATAAAGAATTTCGTCAGGTTGTATGTACGGGGCAATCTTCGGAACTGCTTATCCGATTCCGGAAATTCTTTCACTAACGGGAATATACATTATCCCTGAGTGTCATAAATAAGAAATTTCACGCGGACCAATTCGCGGGCAGAGTGTGACATTATTACTCGCTCGATCAATCGATGCGAGGTGTACATACGTCATTATTCATATTTATATACAAACGATCGCGTCATCGCTTTTGGTTATTCAGAAATGGACTTTTACGATGATTAATGATGATAATAATGGCTATTTTGAAGATTAAGATGATTATTTAATAACTACAGCAGCAAAGTGTTACAAGAAATTTTATGTAACACAGTTCCATAATTTCACTAAATTAAGGCTGTACCCTACCTCAGATTTTATCTCGCTCGGACCATACTACTTGCGACTGAATGAGAACGAGACGGAGTGGGGCGCAAGCGGCTCTCAAGCGTTGAAAAGTTTAGGTAATTGCTTTTTACGGTGAAAATAATGGTAATAAAAAAAAATAAAAAAACATAAGACCTGCTTTATAGATAGTTCAGTTATATGCAAAGTTTCATGATCTAATTTGAAGTATGTTTTTAATACCAGCGGTTTATAGTTCTGTTTAGAGGTAACTTAGGATTTTTTTTCTATAGAGTTAATTTTATGTAATCGTGTTTTCGCCAAATACCTAGCATCGAAATTAATGCTGTAGTATTTTCGGCATAACGGAGGAGCATGCTAAGCAATTTGAGGTAGGGTGCGCCCTTAAAAAGTGAAATCGTGAGGTAGAGCGAATATGAGCCTATTTTGATAATGTTAGTAGTTTGTTTTATAGGTACATTCTGGTAGTTAAAATTAATGATAGAAAGAAGGGGCCGGCCAAGTGCGAGTCACACTCGCACACGAGCGGGACCGTACAATAATTAACAATGTTTTCTGAAAACACCGAAAAAACATGTTTCTTGTATACCACATTTAATTTTCAACTTTATTTTATTTTTTGTTAAGCATATCGGCCATAGTATTAGGCACTCTGTGATGGAAAAGAGAATGCCCAGATCCCAGCAACAGAATGTTACATTTGGCATGCTTGTAAACCAAATTTCATTTGGTTAAAGCTCAAAGGGTCAAGGGTCAAAGCTCTGTACAGTTTCTGGCATTGTCCTTTCAATTGTCTACGTATTACGGTTCAAAAGATACAGCCCTGTGACAGACGGACGGACAGTGGAGCCTTAGGGACCAGTACCATTTGGATACGGAATCCTAAAAAAGAGATTGTTTCGTTCATATAAGGTTATAACATCAAAATGTGAAATAGTTTGTTAATCGTTGATAGTTTGTTGGTGCCATGGCTTTGTGATCAGTTTCTATGGGGTTCGATTCTTGGATGGATGGCTCGCAGATGATAAATGATAAATGATTCCGAAATTCAATAAAGTGTGTTGAAAGTTTCAGACTACGCCAGGAATTCAGATTTAATTTGTTAACAAAAATTACAGCCTTATTTTTTGCTGTAAAACTAAAATATACTTAAAATATATAGGTACCTACACTAATTATTACTTGAAGTAGGTACGTAATAATAAATTAGTACGTCATTCGTAGAAAAATAAGTATATAAAACTATTAATACTTAACTTCACCAAAGGCTCTTGCTAAATCTACGTCAGCAAATTAATGTAGATTTACAAGATTGAAACGATAAATGGTCGACACAATTATGCGAAAGGTTTAATATTCAAATTAAAACACTTATTGTTCTTTTGTGTACATCCTTTCTGACTGTTTCATGAACTACACTGAAAAATAAAAGTCTGATTTTATAAATTGTAAAATATACCTTCATTATTCCCACTTCTGGGACACAGGCCTCCTCCCTGTGAGAGGGAGTGGGCCGTAATCCACAACGCGGGCCCAGTGCAAGTTGGTGGATATCACACGTCTTCGAATATTTGGTTCTAGGACATGCCGGTTTCCTCACGATATTTTTCCTTCACCGTTTTGAGAGTAGTGGTGATAAAATAAATTGCACAAACTGTTTACTTACTGGCCTGGGTTTGAACCCACGACCTACAACTCGTAAGTCGGGGCTGTTACTAGGCCACCACTGTTCTTTTAAGTAAACATAAACATCACGCATATAATCCCTGATTGGTTAAAACTCAAACTCAAACTCAAAGCATTTATTTCAATTAAACCATTTACAGGCACTTTTGAATTGTCAAGGAGTCGATCAGTCAGAAATATGAAGCTAGTTGCCCATTCCAAAGCGTAGTAGGTACCTATGGAGAAGAACGGGCAAGAAATTCCACGGACACTCTTTTTAAATCAAAATATTGTTTCAATATATGGGTTACATCATTCATGTTGAAATTATACATGTGAGAACAATGTAGAAAGCACGTTAGAAGCGTCCGCAATTATAACATACAAACAATTCAAAAATTAAAATAAGCCATGGCAGCTAAGAGATGACCAGTCCCAACTGACGGCGCCCGTTCACGAACATGACGCATGGATCAGCACCATTCAGCTCAACCATTTTGAAGGGAGCTAAATGATCCAACATACGCGCCACCATCAGCGAGACATTTCAGTGAGCATGACATTCCCAGCCGCCAGGGCACATTCAAGTCAATGAAAGACAAATTACCCGGTAAATGGTAGCTCAAATAGTACATAGTACTCACACCTGTGCACCTGCTAGACAGAGCTGTACCCAGTACACCCATATTTCGCCAGTTTCGTAAGCCGTTGCCTTGTGGGTGCAAGCCTATTGCCATCAACCGGAAAAAAACAGACTCCATGCAGGTTGCTACTAAGAAATACCAAACCCTATAACAGTTTGGGAATGGAAGCCAGGACCTTAGTCTCAGAAGTAGCGTAGACCACTCAAAGTATTGCAAAAAGCGCAAATGGAAATAGGTTGGCTACTTGCCAGGCTGGATGGACGCAAGGAAATGGACTAAAAGGCTAACGAAATCGATAAGAAATCCAAAGAGTGAAGTGAATCGAAGAAATAAATAAAAAGGTGGATATTACTGAATTTTAAAGGCATCAGTTTGCAGGAAAAGAGAGGTCTTTGCTCATGAGAAGGGGGAAATAGTTTTATTTTCAAAACTTGTTTATGAATGAATATTTACATTAAATTAAATCGCATGCAGCAAACTTTTTTAAAGTCGTAAAAATACCATTAAAAACAATTGAGTTATTAAAGAATAACCTATACTTAATTTTTATGTTCTTAACTAATAAATAAAATATTTTATTTGTTTAAGTGCTGATTGGTTTTCATTTTTATTATCTTACTTATCTTTTGTATGGATTCTTTTCCATTTGTTGAATGTGAGAACAATGTAGGCTTAGAATAATAACGCATAATGATTCTCAGGATGTAAGCTTAGTGGACTGTACATTTTTTTTTTTTAACATTTTCTATTTTGTTAAGTAACCTGGTACTTGTTGAAAGGCCTACACTGTCCCCCCATACCTAATAACACTGTAATTCGAAAATATTGTAACAGCCAATTATTTTTAAAAGAGTAGGTAACCCTGGAGTTTCTTGCCGGCTCTTCTCCATAGGAAACGACCAATTGGAACCGTGCACCTAGCTTCTGACGTTTCATAAGTGCCCATGTAGGTTTATGTGAAATAAAATATTTTGATTTTGATTGGACTTCACTTATTTTACTTTTATGATAATAACTAGCTGTGCCCCGCGGTTTCACCCGCGTAGGTCTCGATCCCGTGGGAATATAGGGATAAAACGTATCCTATATCCTATTCCAGGTCAGGTTCTACCCGTGTGCCCATCCTCTCCTCTCTAAATTAGGGAAAACCGCGGCAGCGCGGCGCCGGCATCGAACGGTTCGCGTATTGCATTTTTATACTCGTGATAACTTCGAAATTAAATGTCCGATTCGAATGAATTGAAAAGTATTTTACTGCTACATAAATACCCTCAATGTTAAAACTATTTATTTGAATAAGAATTAATATTATATTGATAAAACTCCTTCGCAAATAATGCATTAATTTCGAACAAATTTGATTACCATTAAAAAGGTTAAAGTGAGTCAATCTTAAAAGATAGACATATGCTGTCCCGGGCTTTTTTTAGAACTTTTAAAGAGGAACAATTCCATCATACATGATATTTGCGTAACTTAAACCGTTTAGGCAGCGCACGCAACGGAAGCTCTAAAAAAGAAATATTTTTTCCCGTTTTAGCAACATTTTTCATTTATGCTCCGCTCCTATTGGTCGTAGCGTGATGTTATATAGCCTATAACCTTCCTCGATAAATGGACTATCCAACACAAAAATTAAATTTTTCAATTCCAACCAGTAGTTACTGAGATTAGCGCGTTCAAACAAACAAACAAACAAAATCTTCAGCTTTATAATATAAATATAAAAATATAAATAAATATAAAAAAATATATATATATATATTAATATATATTAGTATAGATTAGTATAGATAGTATAGATAATATTAGTATAGATTAATGAACGAGTGAACCAATTATATTTTATTGATCATGAATGGAATAGGGGCCTTATTTTTACCCGACTACGGCGAAGAAAAAAGGAGGGTTATGATTTTGACCGGTATGTATGTATGTATGTGTGTATGTATGTATGTATGTATGTTCATCTGTTCCCTCCTATCTTCCAAACCACTTATCACAATTTGACAAATGAGGTATCGTTAGAAGCGTCGTGATTGTCCGCTGGTTATAGGCTATGTGAAGTCACATTAAATTAAAAATGGCGCCCTCTAGAGGACATAAAGTGAGGAACTTAAAAAAAAAAATGGTTTAATCGTACCATGTTGGGTATCAAATTAAAGGGCTTAATGAGCACATTTCAAAAATATATATATTACAACCCCAAAAGAATTAAAAAAAAAATCAAGTAATAAAAACTAAAACCCAACTACGACTTAAAAGGTATAAACAAGACACCACAGACAGACAAATTAAAAATCCGGAGTCACACGTAATCTGTTCGATTTATGCCATGACACGTGTGACTCCGGATTTTTAATTTGTCTGTCTGTGGTGTCTTGTTTATACCTTTTAAGTCGTAGTTGGGTTTTAGTTTTTATTACTTGATTTTTTTTTCTATATTTTTTTGCAAGCCTTGAATTAAATTTTAATTGTATATGATTTTTAAGTATGTTTATTTGAATTAAGGAATTTAATCATCATGCTAGCCTTTTCCCAACTATGTTGTGGTCGGCTTCCAGTCTAACCGGATGCAGCTGAATACCAGTAATTTTACATAGAGCGACTGCCTGTCTGACCTCGACAACTCAGTTACTGGGTAATACGATACCCCTTGGTAAGACTGATTGTCAGACTTTCGGACTTCTGACAACCCGTAAAGACTGTCAAAGATCTACAAATGACAGCCGGGACCAACGACTTAGCTTGCTTTTCGAGGCGCAGTCACCCATCCAAGGACCAACCGCGGCAAGCGTAGCTTAACCTGACCGATCGACCACGGGCCCCTGTTTAAGGAATTAATAAAGTCTTTAATGATAATTTTGCAAGAAATAAAAGGTCTTTTTTATTTTTACTAGCTTCCGCCCGCGGCTTCGCCCGCGTGGTATGTCGATAAAAAGTAGCCTATGTCCTTCCCCGGGATGCCAACTATCTCCTTGCCTTTTACTGAAATCCTTTCAGTGGTTTAGGTGTGAAAAGGTAACATACAGACAGACAGACAGAGTTACTTTCGCATTTATAATATTAATACGGATTTAAGTATTTATAATGCCGTTTGTCGTGTATTATTTTATAGCCCTCCTTTTTGCTTCGCCGTAGTCGGGTAAAAATAGGAAAACCATAAATAAAAGAACTGACGTTTCCGCACCGGTTAGTAGAGGAAAATTAACTTTTTTAAATAATATTCAAAGATAGGTAATTCATGCTCAGTATTTAATTGCAATGGAAGGCTGTCGCATTACAAAATACCTATATTTAATTAACATACATTGCAAAATAGACATACGAAATTAAACAAATCGTTAAAATCTGCTTGTGCACTATTTGTGTATTTCGCCCATTCTTACTTACAATAAATACTTCGTCATCTAGTTATGACAGTAACCTTGATATTTAAATCCTAGGTTATGAAATATTTACTTTGTATAATGTCTTCTAAACTTTTTTCATTTTGTTGTAATGAATGCTAGATTTCAAAACCTTCTACATAAAAGTAACGTTAGGTAACTTATATAAGCGCAAACGAAGTATTTGTGTTTTCGTGAAATATTTCCGTTAAAATTAATTTGTGTCAATTAAAATTCTGCATCACTGTACTTTCGCACAGAACTGTTACGTCACTGCAAAAATAAAGACTGCGATTCTTCTACGCGGTCACAGAGAATAATTAGTTTTTTTAGGGTTCCGTATCCAAAGGGTAAAACTGCTGCCGCTATAACAAGAAATACTAAAAATCAGAATTTAATAAATATTTAAGGGGGCTCTCATACATCAAACGTGATTTTTTTGCTCGTTTTTACTTGATATTGAAAACGGCACCAGGTAGACGGAAATATTCACAGAATATTTAGTTACATATTCACTTTAAAAATAAATAATTAAATTAAAATAAAACAAATATTTAAGGGGGGCTCCCATACAACAAACGTGATTTTTTTGCCGTTTTTATAGATAATGGTACGGAACCCTTCGTGCGCGAGTCCGACTCGCACTTGGCCGTTTTTTTATTATTATAATTTTGGAACGATGTTCTTTAACTCACGTTACACTCTAAATGATAGCTAGACCGAAAAAAATGTTAAATTTGACCGTCACGACACTTTTGCTACGTAACAAAGTGTCGTGAATTTTTTTCTACCGTTTTGGTACGAACGTGAATATTGTTTCTTCAGCGTAGTTTCGCGGAATTTACCCGGAAAAGAACCGGAGTTACCGACATAGCATGCAGAGTAAGTAAACTGAAGTGGCAGCGGGCTAAACATGTTCATCGAAAGACCGATGGCCGGTGGAGCAGACGAGTCCAGAGAGGGCCTAGAAAAGTGACAATCGTTTCGAAAGCGGATTTCAACAGGATTGACATAAGCTTTTCGATAGTTTATGTCAGTCCTATACATTTTTACCTTTTCTATCATCGATAACGCAGATAGAATGTCACTTTGTCTAGGGCCTCTGTAGTGGAGACCACGTATCGGCAAGCGTAGTATTTGACTCCCCCCAGCTAGATGGACCTACGACCTTTTAAGAAGGTGGCTGGGATAGACTGGATGCGGAAGGAGGAGAACAGACTGTTATGCTGCAGCCTGTGAGACGCCTGGTCAAAATCACGTGGTCTGGACAAAATCAAACTCGTTGCTAATATAGTTGTATAATTTATTATTTTTATACCATATATTTTTTACATTTTATGATTATTAAACTTACACACTGTCCTATTAGTATTACTTGTAAGTTTGTAGGAATATTGTGATATCGTATACTTTTACAATGTTTGTAAATATGTGAGCACCATGTAGGTATCTATCACATGCTTAATTAATTTATTTGTCATTGCTCCATTTTTAATTCTTTTTTACCTATTGTGGTACAGTAATTGTATTCTCGGTGCATCGTCGTCACATGTAATTATATAATTGATTTATACCAAATATTGTAAAACTTTTTTTTTTTTAAAGAGTTACGTTGGTGTTTCTTGCCCATTCTTCTCCATACGAAAACTACCTTTTGGAAGGGGCAACTAGAATCAGTTCTATTTCTATGTATTTGGCGTTCACAAGTGCCTTTAATGTGCCTACTTGAAATAAATTATTTGACTTGCCTATGTCCAGCAATGGACTGCTCTATGCTGAGTTGACTGATTGAAGTTTCGCGGTAATATCCTAGACAGGTTGTTAAAATGCACTAGGATTCAAATTCATTATCCTACTGCCTCATGTTTTATTATCTTCAGTGGTTTAGGCTGTCTTTTATCTATCTGATGGTCAGTCACAGACCAGTCAGTTATTTTCTCATCCGCCGGTCGTCATTAAAATATGTAATTTTTTTTTTTCTTATTTTTAAAAATCTTCAGCAGCTCCAACAGTATTTTCAAATGCTAATCAATTATTATAAATGCGCCCTTGTGGGGCAGGGCCAGGGTTGAGCCAAGCATTTGTATCAGCGAATTAATTGGTGTCATGGTTTTCCTTGTTAAATGTCTATTGAAATTGATAGCGACTTAATTGTATAATATTACTTGCGTATGCCCGCGGCTTCACCCGCGGAACGAACTACCGGGATAAAAGTGAAAATGAAAAAAGTGTCTCATGTCTTAATCCAGATCATGGTCTTACTGTCTGCCAAATTTCATCGAAATCTGTTGAGCGGTTAAGACGTGCAAGCATAATAAAAACAAAGAGAAAAAAAAAAACAAACCAACTTTCATATTTTGTAATAATAGTTATGATAGCTGAAGTAATCTGACTCTAGTAGGAAAGATCTAGATTAATGTCGTGCCACGGTCAGATTTTTTTGCATAGTTTATGTACTATGCAAAATAAATCTATTTTGACATGATTATTCTGTTTGCATTGATAACCTGACATAGAATGTACGAGTAAGCTGACGGACTATAATTATATTTGTTATGCCATTTTAGATAACCGCCTATAGACTTCTATGCTACTTTAATTACGTAAAATGTAGGGGGTAATCTTCGAAAATATCCGATTCAAAAAATTCTTTCACTAATGGAGAGCTACAGTATTGCGGAGTGTCGTATGATTATATTTTATTTTTAAACAATAAAATTAACACAGAGGAAGTCGCGGGCAATAAAAAGCTAGTTTGACCTATTTTTAGTACTTACTTAGAATTTGCAAAAAGAGCGTGTCTATTAATCGCATGACAAATTATTATTATCTAGGTATTTATAGTATTTTGTTGATAATTTAACTGAAAGTTCCTATTTTTTTTTTAGGTTTTACTTTTAATTGTTATGGGTCCTATTTAAGCTGTCAAGGATAACTTTAAGGTATGACGGAACTGTCATACGCATTGCGATTATAAAATTCCTTATTTATCGTATGCGGTCATTGTACTCATCATTATGACCAACTTTCACTAATGGGAACAACCCTGAAATTGCGTAAAATCAGCTGTTCCCTACATTTTGACGAGCTATGCGAACATAAATTTATGTAGCTGTTTTTTTTTCGCGAAAAGAAAGAGGAATATCTTTTTTTAATTTAGTTTATTTAATTTTGTTTTTTTAAATAATATAAAATGAGAATATACGCAAAAGAAACGTTGGTTCAATTTAATATTTTGGTTCAAACAGGTTCAGACAGCTGTGTTTGCGTCGGTAGGACAGTTGTAATAATATAAACCTCTTGTTACATGGCAGCGGTGTCAATGCGTGGCCGGGGGTGGCTATGAGTGGTGACTTGTGACCAGCATGACGTGACGGGATTTTAGCACAATGACAGCCCCATTGTTACGACAGGTAAATGTTTTTTTAAATTTATTATTTTGAACTTTTTGATCGAAAAGAAAAAGATTTTGAAAAAAATATTATACAAAATATTTTAGAAAAATTTCGTCTCCGTTGTTGCGAAAGATACCTACTTAAATGTTTTTTTTTGTATATTTTTAATAATTAATAATGTTTTTCCCCAAAAATATAAAAACAAACCAGCTTTTAACAAAAAAAATAACAATAAGTAACTAAATGATAAATGATAAATGATTTTATTTCTGTAAGTAGGTTTGTACAAACACTTTTACACGTCAATCAGATTTTTTAAAACTATTTTTTATTTTATTTTATTACGTACCTATTATATTTTTTAGGTAGGTAAATACGTTTTTCCGGCAATTGCTAAGCTGTGGGTTTCATCAGTCTAACATTATAAAATAGACAATAACAAAATTACTTATTTAATATTTTAAGTAGGTTTATCAACAAAATATACATACCGTAAAACCTGGCAACTTTGCCCTATAATTCGTTATTTTTTTGCATTAGTTGAGTTATTTTCGAACACGTTTGTTAATGTCATATTGTGTTTGTACCACACAATACTATAAGTTCATTACTCGATATTTATTACTAGAAATATCCAGAAAAAATTATGTGTGTTAGTGAAAAAAACAAGTTTATGTGTTGGGCAAAAAATCATATGCTTCTGGCAACTTTGCCAACTTTGAATATTTCTAATATTATAAACAGTATCCATATTTTAAAAATGCCAGAATATAAATACAAGGCAAAGCAGTATTGTATCAAATTATGAGATGAATAAACATATTCCTTGTCCTTTAAAATTGACTGGGCAAAGTCGAAACGCCACCTAGAACATTTTTCTTAAAATAATTATCAATATCCAGGGCTGTCACCATTGAAAAAATTCTACATTTTAATATTTAATGAAAAGCTTTTTAATGTCAAATATTTTTAATGACTTTAATAAATTCAATAAGCACAAATTAATTATAGTGGATACAAAATAAAGATCTACGCTATAATGCTAGCTGTTAGGCATCTTACAGCTAGCATTATATACCGTAGATCTCACAAATTGATAGTAAATGACAAAATCATTGCAGTTTTTCAAGTTAAATATCTATTTAATTTGAAAAAACTGCAATGATTATCGATTCGCACACGGGCTATTGTATAATATATTGTATAATAATCTTAACTTGATTGACAAGTTATTTGCCGTGTCGGAGCCGTGCTGCTATAATGAGCGATGACCATAACAGCCATAGAGTACATTACTATTCCCAATCAAAAATAGTCACAAACACTTTGCAAGGAGTCAGTAGCTTTAATTTGACAATTTGTGTCATGAGCACAACATAATAAAATAATAATAAATTAAAAAGTTACAGGTGACAACCCTACGAGAAAAGAAATGGTGGGCAATGTCGCCAACCATGCACCAAAAACATGCATATAACTTTGCCCATCAACATATCTTACAATTTATGGGAGGTTTTGCATGAAATATTAAGTCTATATTATTCATTTCAAACATATTAACAGTGGCAAAAAAATTACTTACGTGGTGTAACTGCAACTCCACTTTTTGGTAAAGTTTTTGTACCGGTTTTTGCCCGCGAAAAACACTACCAACTTCTACAAGTTCTGACAGGCAACTGAAGTAACATCGGTGACATTAAGTCACTCAGTGTTGCCAGAAAAATAACGAATTTTGTACCACAGATAAAAAAATACTTCTAACTATTGACAAATTTGTTATGGATCGAGTTTTTCAAAAAATACACAACTGGGCAAAGTCGAACCTCAAGGGCAAAGTTGCCAGGTTTTACGGTAATTAAGTGTTTTTGAGTTCAACTATAAAATAAGTGACGTCAAAATATTATATTGTGTCGGTATTTAAATTAATAAAAATACCTAATCATTTTATGTGTTTTTGAGGTTCCGTAAGTACCTCAAATGGAAAAAACAGATCGTTGTCTGTTAGTCTGTCAAGACCCTTTTTCTCAGGAACGCGTGACGGTATCAAGTTGAAATTAATTTCAAATACGAAAGTTGACGGTCCCTTGGAGCTCTAAAAAAATCAAGCTTCTAACTCAACACAATAAAAAAATACGGTCACTTATGCGAGATATTTTGACACTCTCAAATAAAACTAAACCTAAACTTCCTGTTGACCTAGACCCGAAAAAGTAAAGTTGTAAAGGAAAAATCCGAAAATCGTTCATTTGTACTTTTATCATATTTTTCCAAGCTTTATATTAGCTTGCTCTGTTCGTACGTGTTTCCGGTTACTCCAATTGTCATCATTTTTTCAAGCACTTCCTGGCATTCGATTGAGCTGAAACTTGGCATACCCATATAACTACCGAAAGATTTTGAAAAAATTATACCATGGAGCTGTCAGTGGAGTCGGTGTTCATGGGCATCAGAATTTTTTTGAATTATTTTGGTGACGGGCTAAATTTTTAGGTCACGATGGAGTTCGTCATTGAGGGTTGTCGTTGGAGGAGTACCTTACTTTAGAATGCCCCTCAGGACCTCAGTTGGATGCCATACCCAATAAGAGAATAAAACCTTTACATATATATGAAAACTTATTTATTAACATTTTGTAACGTATCATTAAGCAGGAATGCCGTCCAATCAACCAATACATGTTTTTGAAACGCATGTGAACGCACGTCTAGTTCTTGTCTTTTTTTTTTGACGTTCACTTTCCAGCTCAGTTTCACGTCAAGCGTTATGCCAAGATATTCGGCATTTATGAAGATATTGAGATAATCATAATTGTTGTTGGTGAAAGATTAATTCGATTTGATTTTCCATTTTTGTGCCCAGTCATGAACTTTGTTTACAGCGATTTGCACCTTTTCTATTGCTTCCTTGTGGCATGACCCTGTAGCCATAATGGTAGCATCTTCCGCAAGGGTTGCAATAGAATTATTTTCCAGCTCTGGTATCTGATACGTGTACAACAGGTACAGGACTGGACCCAGCACGTTACCTTATTTGTCATGTTGTATAGGATGTACTCCCAGAGCATGTATTTCAACTACAATGTTAAGTTTGCTCTTGGAGTAAATTCATCTTAACTACCTGCGGAAGCCTTCGTTTTTTATTAAGTAACTAGCTGTGCCCGCGACTTCGTTCGCATGGATGTCGGAAAACAATAATATGTCGCTTAGAAAAGTTGTACCTTCATTTAAAAAGGGGGAATCTTTCGACCAGGCCTGGTGATTTTTCCTAGTAAGAAACTGCCAAAAAACTTGTGTTTTTATTTATGAAAATGCTTCTCTTTATAAAATATTAGCGGTGGAACCACCTGGAGCGTACACAAAAAAGTTGCTAGGGTTGCTCACACGCGAAAGAGCTACATAAAGTTGGCCGTGGCAAAAGCAACTAATACTAAGATCCACTCCCGCAACGGATAATGTCTGGCCCTGAGCTTTGTTAATGGTCATGGCGTAACACAGGCTGACGGGGAATTGCACACGCTTAAAACTAAACGGGAAATTATTGGGAATGAGAGGAATTCTTGGAATAAAAACAACATCACCGGCGCCGCAACCTGTTAAGATTTCGGCTTCGATGACGTTTTGTTGGTGATTGGTGACTATGAGCCGAGTGCCGTTGCAAAGTTTGGGAGGACTTAAATTTCTGAGAAGAATTATTGGCACTCCGACTTTTAAACAAATTTTGTGTGCTGAAAGACCGGGTGTGTTAAGGGATTCTAAGAACTCTACTGGATAGTGTGTGGCATCTTCTTCTTCGGGAACCGTATTTATCGATGTATATTGTTGACTTTCCCCAGAAACATGTGCCAATATTTGTGTATTTATTGCTGTCCGATAGTCGAACAAATCAAATCAACCATAAGGCCTCTGCCTCGAACCTTGCGGGCAGCGGGGCGGCGGCGGCGGCGGCGGCGGCGGCGGCGCGGGCGCAGCAGGATCTTATGCGTAAAATCAAATGGACCGTTTCTCGAAAACAGCGGCGCGGCAGCGGCGAGGCGGCGGGCAGCGAGCGGTGCACTCCATTCAAGCGGTGACCGCCCGCGCGTCTGCATTGCAGTGTTGTTGCCCACAATAAATTGAGCGTTAGGAATAAATTTGAATCAAAAAGATGTTGCCGCCATTGTTCAGCCATTTCTTTCGCGAATAAAAACAAATATCTCGACGACAAAATCGTGAATACAACACTACGCGGCTATAGTGACGCACGATCTGCCCGCTAGTTTCGAGAACGGGTCTTTGATGCCCGCCCCGCTCCCGCGCCGCCGCCGCCGCCGCTCCGCTGCCCGCAAGATTCGAGGCCGAGGCCTTACACACGCCAACAACGATCGAATCGAATGAGCGGTGGTCACGAATCATACGAACTAATTACGAAGTATAGTACAGTTCGATTCAAACTTAATGGCGGCTCGGAACATGAGGCGAGTCGCTGCGCAGTAACAATTTCATGTGACAGCGGGGGTGAGGGGTGGGGTACTGCGCAGCTAAAAGTTAACTTCCGAGCCGCCATCCGCCCCGCTGCCCGCAAGATTCGAGGCCGAGGCCTTACACACGCCAACAACGATCGAATCGAATGAGCGGCGGTCACGAATCATACGAACAAATTACGAAGTATAGTACAGTTCGATTCAAACTTAATGGCGGCTCGGAACATGAGGCGAGTCGCTGCGCAGTAACAATTTCATGTGACAGCGGGGGTGAGGGGTGGGGTACTGCGCAGCTAAAAGCTAACTTCCGAGCCGCCATTAAGTTTGAATCGATCTGTAACGACTCGTTTCTTGACTTCTTAATTTGAACCTAATGAACGAAACCAACCAAAATACCAAATCAAAACCAATCAGATCAATTAGGAGTGAGGCGTATTTATCGTCACAGATAGAAATCACAGATATTATAAAATAGCAGATAGCAATTGCTCCTAACGATAAAAAATATCTGTTACTTAAAATCACAGATCCTCAAGACTGTTACTGTTAAAACTTCGGATACGATTTTCGACTTTAACGAAAAGAAATAAAGAAGATATTCAATTGAGTCAATACGTATTTATCGTCTGTACAAAAATCACAGGCTGTGATTTTATAACAGATAGATACGATTTTCGACTTTAAATCAAAAGAAATAAAGATGATATTCGATTGAGATACGTATTTATCAAAAATCACAGGCTGTGATTTAATAACAGATATTTGGATCTGTTATTTTTTGTCACAGTCACAGTGATCACAGATATCGTGTTTCACCTGTTACAACCCATCTCTAAGATCAATACTTTCAACGAATGACAACCCAACCAACAATTTATTATTTATTTATTATTATTATTATATTATCTACACTAAAGAAGTCAAAAACAAAGATACCTACACTAAAAATTATTTGAGATATCTGGGCGAAAGTCATTCTTCGACGGAGACTATTAACACCGCGATTCAGAAAATGACATTAAACGAACAACGCCATCTATCGAGCACGAAATGATACTGTCAAAATATATGGGAAAACGTTCGAACACTCTGTAAGCTAAATAAACTATGTAGAAAAGTGAAAAATTAAAGAATAAATACCTATATTTTTTAAGAAATTAACATTTGTCACTATTCTTTCATGATTATCAAGATTTGAAAGATAGGTAGCGCCACCTATCGCACTAATACTAAACTAATAAATAAACAACGCATCTGGAAAATTTTAATTAATCTAACTTTAGAGTTATATTCTATACACAATGTATCGCGTTAAGTTTCCGCGAAAAGAAAATGACGGTCATATAACAACACACGATCTCACAAACCTAGTAATTAAGAAGTAAGTATCATTTCGCGTCAATAGATGTCGTTACGTGTATGTACATTACGTAATGAAAATTCCTTCTTGAACACTTTAAATTCATATATCTTTTGATATTTTGAAGCGATTGCGATGAAACAAAAACTAATTGAAACATCGAGTTACACACAATATTTGAGTATAAAAGTTAACCATATTGATTTCGTACTTTTTACGTGATAGTGGAACAATCAAACTAAAGAACATACAAACAGACAGACAGACAAACAGACAAACAGACAAAAATTCCAAAAATGGTAGAAATGGAATCTGTTGGTTATTCTTGGACAACCCACCAATTTTTTTTTTTTTTTTTTCATTGTACAGAAACGCCTCCTCTACAGATTTATTATATGTATAGATAAAAACAATAAACTAATTAAATTGTTTGACATTGAATTATTTTTACATTTATGAACATTGGACAGTCTTAAATTACGCGCAATGGTGCAAGAGAGGAAGGATTTATTAAGGGTTACGTCCAGTGGATGTAATAAAGCTGTGGATTATGATGAAGCACCAGTCATAACTTCATAAGGAAGTTACTACGCTTTGGAATGGGTAACTAGCTTCATCTTTCTGACTGACAAGTCCTTGACAATTCAAAATTACCTGCCAGTTTGATAACAAAACATAATTTAAAAAAATATTATTAAAATATGAATTTATTAATAAAATATAATATTATACTTCATAAAATCGTAGCGAAGTCAAAACTGTAGGTACATTGAATATTTTTGCGAGGTCTGGGAACGATTCAATGCCGAAAATATAGTCTTTAGAATTGTTGTCTGTTCATCTGTTTGTTTTTTTGTCTGAATATAATAATTATGTACGAGCATCACGCAAATACCACCAGATATATTATTATGTTCATATTTTGCATAGATATTCCCTATAAGTCTGGTCAGTCTGTAGGCTATAAATTATCACGCTATTTGCTATGGGGGATGAGCAGTATTGTATTATGTTCTTATTCTTCTTTAGTTTACCGCAAATTGTAAAAAGACGAGCTTAAAGGTTAGAATATTGCAGATATTTATTGATTTTACCTTTTAAATTATTTTTTCCACGCTATACCTTAAATCATTACACAGGGTAAACTTTGTAACTACAGGAAAACGTCCAAATTTTGATCCGCATTAAAGAAGTTTCGATCATAGTTAGGTTCTATTTACAAATTGTTTAGACAAGCTCAATGGTTTAAAACATGTCAAAAGAGAACCTTGTTTTGACCGTTGCTTAAAATGAACTACCTTAACTTACAGTCATGGACGATGTCAGCGGTGTTGATCAACATGTTCGGTCAGGGCCTGGTGCTGAGCTTCCCGTCCAGTCTGCTGCCAGCCCTCAACCAGCCCGACTCGCCCATCAAAGCTGACCTGCACACCGCATCATGGCTAGGTAAGATACAGAACTGTTTTTGAAAGAAGATTTTACATCATCGCGGAAGAAATTGTTTTTGTTGGAAACTCCGCCCCCGTCGTTGCCTTTTTGTTTTACCAGTAGGACTGTACGTCTGATGCAACACTTTGAGCTTGAGCTGGCCTCGCTTAGTATAGGGCTTCTTCAATAGAATACGAGGTCAGCTTCTAAGACTAGTTTAGGGGTATTAGGAACAGGATGTAAAGTTCACTCATCCACCATAGAAAAGGGAGGATCCTCCTTACCAGACGGGTATTGTGTCTGGCGGGCAACTGCCCAACGATTGATGTTGGGTCTTTGTATATATGTCCACTGCACGGTAAACTCTAATTGCGCGATGCAGGATTTCTGTGACGTCAGGTCTTTGATGCGTAGTTCGCATGTGTAGATGTAGATACCGCCACACTAGTTTTGTTATCAGTGATGAGCGGAGTTGTATTTGCGCCCGATTTCAGTTAGGTCGTACCTTAAAGCAATGACATCTAGTTAAGTAAACTCGTTAAGAAATAACAAAATAAAATAGCCTAGCAGGCCAACCATAAGTTACCCCCTTTTTGTTTTTGAGGGTGGGCAATCTTCATATGACTTCTCCCGCTCTGAGCGGAGCTAGGGTGTGTCAGACTTTTACTGACTAAAACCCACCCGTCTTCCTTCAGTTGCCCCCTGCGTCTGCGCCTGTTGGGCCTGTGTTGGGACAGGTAAGGCACCAATAAGGCACCCACCGCGAGTAAGTAGAGCTAGCAACAAAAAATGAGTGCGCGACGGCGAGTCGGCGACGAGCGATTACTCTCTGGTACGCGTATGTAACAAACGTACCTAAGTCTCTTAGCGAGTGTTCGGTTCTGGCCGCCAAGCGAGCAGCGCTTAGCTAGCTCTTTGATAGCTCTTCTCGCTAGCGGTGGGAAAAGTCAAAGATCAAATGTTAATTTATGTATCTCTTACACGGGATCTACAATGTTTTGTACATTATATGAGCGAGGAAATCATTGATAGCGAGTCGCATCTTCGTCGGTAGGCGAGTGACCGGGACAGGTACCTTAATAAGGCTTTCAAGAAGCATCTACGAGCTAATCTAATGTTAATAATTCTGATTCGTTGATTAAATTAAAGAAACTCACATACATACATGAACCCCGAAAACATTACACTCCTTTTTGGGCAATCGTGTAATAAAGACAAAGAGATTTGACAAAATATTAACTTTTTATACTCCGAAGACAAAAGATTAGCTTTTTATAATCCTCTGCGAAATAATAAATTCAAAAAAATATAGGTACAGGTAACATTTAAAATGTAGGAATGGAACAACTGATTTTTTTTGCGGTTTCAGTGATAGTCCCAGTAAAAGATGTTCAATACGATGAGTTCAATAACCCTTTTCGGGATTTCAGTTATTTTACTTACACCTTTAAAACTTCTATTTACCGAGTCAACTCAAAACCAGCTTTACACAAACAGAAATACCTAGGCATGAACGGAAAAAATACACCTGATTAAATAAAGTCACCAGTCAAAATACACAAATCATTATGAACCCAGAAAAAGCGCTACGGTTCACTGCTGAACACATTGCCAAACAATATATACAATATATAACGATAAATGATTTATTTCTGTAAATAGGTTTGTAAATACACTTTTACAAGTCAATCACATTTTTAAAACTAGATGAGGCCGGCGTTTCCTACCTGACTACTCTCTGAGAAGAAAGGCCGAAACAAACTCAGAGGTCACAATCTCTTTTAAAGTGCAGACATAATCTTGGTGAGATCATGTGAAGACCATGTAGATTGGTGTCTGAAATGGTCTTTTGAGTAACCACTAAGTACAATGAACGGTGAAGAAGACGTTTTTATAATAAGTAATCACCACATTTGGGGGACGGATTGAAGATCGGAGTTTAGCATACCTAAGCATAATCAGCCGCCTATGATGTTCCCACCGCTGTAACACAGGCCTTATCTCTCTGTGAGAATTATTTACCTGAACGTGGGCCAAGTGCGGGTCGGATTATGCCAAATGTGTTAAACTTTTATGGTGGCCCAGTGGTAACGGCCCCGACTTACGGCCGCGGGTTCGAACCCAGCCAGGTGCTTTGCATTGTGTTACAGGTTTTTTTTTTTTTTTACTTTCACTTTGACATAATCATCTTATTATTTGACATTGTATACCTACAATTTGGTTTGAACTCCTTGTTAGTGGCTTTTGTGGACATGATAATTATTTAGATTTGTTAAGTTGTAATGGCAATCATGTCATTTGGTTTGAATAGGTTTTCATTTTTATTTCTATTATCTTACTTATCTTTTGTATAGAGTCTTTGCCATTTTGTGAATTTGAGAACGATGTAGGCTTAGTGGACTGTAGATTTTTTTTTTGAACATTTTTCAATTTTTTTATGTATTTACCTGGTACTTGTTGAAAGGCCTACACTGTCCTCCCATACCTAATAACATTGTAATTCGAAAATATTGTAACAGCCAATTATTTTTAAAAGAGTGCCCATGGAGTTTCTTGCCGGCTCTTCTCCATAGGAAACGACCAATTGGAACCGTGCAACTAGTTTCTGACGTTTCATAAGTGCCCATGTAGGTTTAGGTGCAATAAAATATTTTGATTTTGATTTTGAAATAATCCTAGAACCAAAAAATTTCGAAGGCATTTGTTTTATCTACAACCCGCACGGAGCCCGCGTGGTGGATTACGGCCCACTCCCTTTCACCGAGAGGAGGCTTGTGTCCCAACATTGGGAACATTCTAGGCCGATTATGCTATTGTAACGTAACACTGGCTTGTTGCAAGACCTAATAAGTAACCCACCTATATTATATGCGATGCGCGCAATGCATATCCTATAGAAATTTCTTGTGCATTTGTGTTACATAAGTGAATTGGTCAATGTTGCGCGTACCTACTTTCTAATGACCTTTGGTAGCAATATCATTTGAGGATTGCTAGTTATACAGTGACCAGCATAATAAGCTTATATTGTCCCACTGCTGGGACACAGGCCTCTTGTTTACTCAGGGAGTGGGCTGTAATCTACCACGCGGTTTGGTAGATGTCACATGTCTTCGAATTTTTGGTTCTAGGACATACCGGTTTCTTCACGATGTTTTCCTTCACCGTTTTGAGAGCAGTGGTGATGAAATTATTTACCCAAACGAGTGTCAATCGCAACCCTATTACTAAACCTCCGCCGTCCGTCTGTCTATCAGCGGACTGCATCTCATGAACCGAATTAGTTAGACAGTTGACATTTTCACAGATTGTGTAGGTATTTCAATCAAATAATAAAAATAAAACAGTTAAAAATGAAATGGGGCCTTACAAGAAACATCTTTTTTTTCAGCGGGTTTTGCTACGGTGGTACGGAACGAATGGCACTTGGCAGGTTTTTTATGAAAAAAAGTTTTAAATGTGATAATACAACTTAACTTTAAATACTCCCACAGTACAGTTGTATGCACCCATAAACACAATGTTTGCGTGCGTTACATTGCGCAAAACCATAAACAACGAATTTGCACATCAAAAATAAAATGAAAGTAGTTTCCAAGCAATTATTTTTGCATAAAGTTACTTAGTACAGAATACGTAGATGACGGCCTCGTGATGTGTCATGTTACAAAATGAAAATAAAAAAATTGCTAAAGATAGTCGAAGTAAGTAATTAACTTGAAAGTAAACCTAAATTTGTTTTTCTTCTTCCAGGATCCATTGTCGGCGTCGCAGGAATACCAGGGTTCCTCCTATCATCACTCCTGATGGACATGTATGGGAGAAAGATTACCCACGGCCTGGTAATCTTGCCAGCAGTGGTCGGCTGGCTGATGATCTATTTCTCAAATGATATCACTATTCTAATGACTGGGCGGTTCCTGGGAGGACTGTCTTCAGCCGCTACAGTTTCTTTAGGAGCAATTGTAATAGGAGAATATACCAGCCCGAAATACAGAGGAGTTTTTTTATATCTGAAGAATGCTTCAGTATGTATGGGGGCTATGTTCATCCACATAATAAGCCGGTTTCTCCACTGGAGAACCATAGCATTAGTTGCTTTAACTCCCCTCCTTCTCGCCCTGATCATCGTTTACACATGGCCGGAGAGCCCCGCATGGCTGCTCTCGAAACAACAGTACGACAAAAGCGAAAAAGCTTTCTACTGGCTCCGAGGGAAGAGCCAGGCCTCCCGCAGAGAAATAACAGAGACCATCAAAGCTCAGAAAGAGCGAATGGCAAAACCAAAACTAAAATTAACATACTCGGAAAAAATCTCAGACTTTTTAAATAAATTTACGCAGAAAGACTTTGTGAAACCAGTCATTATAATGGTGTTAGCGACTATAGTGTTGGAAATGAGTGGAAGGCACATTTTCCCAGCGTATCTTCTTCATATTATGACTGAGATGACGGGAGAAACGTCACAGTCTTTCTACTACACTTTAGGTTCAGATATCATCATCACTGCGAGTGCTCTATTTGCTTCGGCTTTAGTCAAGATGATGAACAGAAGAACACTTCTCTTCTCCACTGGTTTTGCTGCTTTTGGAGTCCTGATGGCAGTCTGTACGTATCTTTTCTTGGAAGCTAGGGGAATAATACCTGGAGAGAGGCCTTGGATACCAATGTCGATGTTAGTTTTATACTTCATTCTTGCTAACTTGGGTTGTGCACCCATACCTCTAGCTTTAGTTGGAGAAGTGTTTCCCTTATCTCATAGAGGAGCAGGCTTAGCCTTATCAGGAGTCTGGATATCAATATGTTTAATGGGAGGACTCAAATCGACCCCACATTTGATCGATAGCATCAAAGTGTACGGTTTCTTCGCTGTCTATGGAATTATTATGGGAGTATCTCTCTTTATATTGTACTTTATAATGCCAGAAACTAAAGACAGGACTCTGCAGGAGATTGAGAATTATTTCAAGTATGGCCGGTTTGCTAATGTTGATGATGATGATGAGGAAGCTAATGCTAAGATGATAAATGAGTCAAATTGAAGAGTATTGATAAGTTTTTTTAAGTAAGTACTCGTTGATCGTGACTTGGTTCGTGGTTAAACGCCCTTTTTGGTAATTGTGAAAAAATATTTTGCTAGAGGATGCAGTCAACGTTACCTATACGGTAATGTGCCTGCCAAATAAGTTTGAAGACTTTTATTTATAGTTTTGAACAGTTTGTGATATGATAAAGTGAGTGAGTATTTTTTCGCTTTCATTATTGTGTAAGTTCATTAATAAATTAAGTTTTATGTACCTCTTATTTCTTTATTTAGAGATAGTGTAAATAAACACTATCCCTTAGTTTGTGGAAAGCCTTTTCATTATTTAACCCTCAGCCATTTTTTTATAGTTATTTATGCAACGGTTAAATAATGTTTTAATACCTAATTATGTACAGTTGCATACTAGATTTTATCTACACCCATGATACGAATCTTCTATAAAAGTTTCTTTGCAATACCAATATCGAACAAAAATGGCGCGGTACGATGTGAATTGGAATTTTTCGAATTCGAATGTTATTTGTTTTTAAATTACGGTGCTTTGTTAGTGAAATGGTCGTGAATGACAATGTTCTTCTTTTTAAATGAGTTGCATTACGAAATTCAGTACAACATTATAACACCCGTTTGGATGATATTATGGTTTCTATGACACTGGATGTTTTAATGTTGGCTATAAGCGAACTGTTTCAGATACTTTTATAGAGAATTTATAGCATGGGTGTAGATAAAATAAATTGTATCCTTCTTTCTTTCTTATTTATTGTTCATCACTCATTGAAATACATAAATATAGTTAGACGTAATTACCGACAAACTGGTTTTTAGTTTTGCGAATGAATACCAAAAACATCTGGTTTACATTGCTTTACCTAAATTGTGTTTACTTTTTCAATGTACACTTGAATTAACAGAACCTGAAATTAAGAGGTCATTGAACCCATCATTATGAACAACTGTTATTGTGGGACCAAGCCAGAACCCGCGAAAAAAATCAGCTGTTCCATACAAATATGTGGATTACTATACATAGATTAGTTTTTGCTGTTTTTTTTTTTTGCTTTCAGTTATTGTTATAAGGGTTTTACGCCTTATAAGCATGATTTTTACCACCATACATGCAAAGTAACTATAAAATAAATAAAAATGGTTTATTTCGACCAACAAAAGGGTCATAGACACAGAGATGACAAAATACACAAAAGAAATACTAGACTATGTGTACTCCGGATGGGTTTGTTATACGTAAGTTTTAAGGCTATACATACAGGGTCAAATTAAATAAGATAGCAAATAATCCATGCACGATAAAACAGAAAACCGGCCAAGTGCGTGTAGAACACGCAAGGAATCGACCAACTTAACATTGTAGTTGAAAAACTTAGAACATGTTTTTGCAACTGCAAAACCTTTTTGCTGGCGGGGGGGGGGACACGTGACTCTAACAAAAATGAGCACAAACTAAGGGCGGGTTGGCTCACGTCCACTTTACGCACGGGTAAACGTCAAAAATGGCGCTAACTATCGTCAAATCAAAAACAAGCGTTGTTACACGAAATAATGGAATAACTTTGACACAACGCTTTGTATTTAACAAACGTTAAATTTGACGTACGTATGTTACGTTAATCAACCGTTTGAAACAACCGGCCCTTAATATTTCGCTAACGGAACCCTGAATCCAAAAATCCTGAAATGGTTTACACAAAATGACAATATTTTTAAACGACCTTTCCAACGACGAGTGGGTTACAACTATGGGATTGACGAGAAAAAAAAAACACTACGATAAGTGCTGGCGAGGTAAAAAAATGTTTTTTCCTGATTTTATTTTACCACTTTCTCGGCGTGATTTATACAGTATGTTAACTGCAATAGTATAGCGTTTATACATACTAGCTTTTTTTTTGTTTTTGTATAGTAAAATATTCACAAAAAATATTAAATTGTTACGGAAAATAAACTCTCTGTACACGCCCACTTGTCACACTTGTTTTTCTACGTTGAAATACAAGTGTGCGTGTACAGAGTGTTTCTTTTACGCTTAAATTTAATCGTTTTGTGAACATTTTCACGACACAAATATTTTTTTTTTTTTTTTTTGTGGTAGTAATATTTTTTTTAGCATGTATAGACGCTATACTATTGCAGGTTAACGGGAACGCCCTTTGTTAGATAACATACTGTATGTAAGTAGGTATACCCGTACCAAATTACAACTTCCTAGTACTAAGGGTCGCTGAGCTAAGCCGCGGACAGACAGACGGACATGGCGAAACTATAAAGGTTTTTTGTTGTCTACGGAACCCTAAAAAGGATTGGACCTTGTAGATATTATTTAGAGATTGATTCTGCGCAGTTTCGCTAGCTATTTTAATGTGACCTTGTAGACGATAAATGAAGATAGATTCTGATAACCCACTAGCCTCATTTGTTTGAAAACAACCGCTTGCTGATAAAAGTCCACTGTTTTTCTGGACCATCGAGATTATCTCTACCGATAGCCAAGTCAGCCTGTTGCTATGTGAGATATCTCGGTTTAATCCTGGCTAAATCCCTTATTACGTTGGATTTCTGTCAAATAAAACTGGTCTCCAGTTGGTGAGTGCTGACGATCCCCACCTATCCTTCCTTATCCGTAATCCTACTGGGGATTTTGAAGACATTTAGAAGAGTCAAAATATATTTCACAGAAAACAGCTTTCTGGCTTTGTCACCTTCTTGACGATTTCCTATCATCATCACCCTACTACAGCAATCAAGTGCTGAATGTAGGCCTCTCCAATTGCACGCCATTCAGCACGGTTCTCGGCAGCTCTCATCCAGCTGCTACCAGTCACCCTGCGAAGATCATCGTTCTACCTATCCTGAGGGCACCAAGGTAGGACACCTTACGTTTACCAATTCGCGGTCTCCACTCAAGGACACGTCTACCCCAACGGTCATCGGTTCTACGGCTAATATGGTCGGCCCATTGCCACTTCAGCTTGCTTAACACTTCTGTTGGGCTATGTCGACAACTTTGGTTATCTGCCAGATTACCTCGTTCTGGATTCTATACGTAAGGTATAAGTTGGGAATTATCAGGTGTCAGGTTGTCAGATGGGAATTATCATCAAATGACTTCTCTCGCTCTGGGTGGAGCGGGAGGGCGTGTCAGACTTTTACTTACTAAAACCCACCCGTATTCCTTCAGTTGCCTGTGACCAAGGGCCGCGGTATCCCTTTCGGACTTTCCCGCAACCCTGGCAGGCATCGGACCTAGCGGACCCCGCCAATTGTGCTGACATCTCTTTGAGGTGCGAGTGGAACACAACCCACCTTCGACCCGGGCCTGGTCCTTATCGCAAGCCCGCTGGATTCTATCCCTCAGAGAGATTCCGAACATAGCTCGATTTCTGACGATTTCCTAGTAGTTTTTTAATTAAACCGGCTTCAATATACAGTTGCTCACTTGGTGCTGAACTTAGCGGTGGCTGCGACATGACAGCAAAAACTTAAAACTTCAAGTTATATATACAACACATTATATGTTATTATAGTTTTGGAGAACCGAAGACCTCCGTTACAACTCCGTTATAAGCTTGCGCAGGCGCATGCAGATGCGGAGGTACGACTTCTTGCAGAAGTTCCGCATTTGCGGAGGTGGGGGCGAAATTCCGTTACAAGTCAACCCTAAAGCAAGTTGTTGATCGCAGTACGCCGTTATTTGCAGCTGGCATGATCCCCAAGGAGAAGAAGAAGCAGATCAGAAAACAACAAACGGATGGTAATTTATTTATTTATTCATCATTAATTCAGGCACATTACCCATCATTTGTTATTATTGTTAAACTAGGTGCTACGACAAACAAATGTGCTACGCTACGCAACAAATCTCAAAAGTATATTAGGTAGGCGCGGACGGCGGAGTCTTGAGCAGGCGTGGTGATCAATGTTCGTATTTTCTCAGTTAGTCTCAGTATGAGCAGCCTTTGCCCTGTAGTAGGACAATAAGCCTGGTATTATTATAGTTCAAATTGCCGTATTTATTTTGATGGCCTACGCACTAATTATCTAGCTGTCTTATCATTGGCAGCACGCCTACCAAAAATGATAACATGCACGTGTTTTATAGTTGTCAGTCTAGATAGAAACCTTCCTAGTTCCCGAGGCCACTAGTGGACTTCCGATTTACCGCAAGTTATTTTAACAGAAGTCCAAATTACTTGACTTGGCATCTTCACGTAGGAAAAACATTGATATCGATACATAACCACGCCTGCAGTTCAGTTCCTGCATTAAAAAAAATCGGAACACGTAGGTACACACGACTCTACATTGTCGAGTTATACATTTCCAGTATAAGCTGATCTCGCATTGTATAGGATTTCCGTACAATGCGAGGTCAGGTTATACTGGAAATGCTGTGCTTGATATGTAGCCGTGTGTAGGCTGTAGATGCCAATTTGTAGTGCCACTTAAAACGAAATTCCAATTTTAAATCACGTTAATAATGTTTTACATTTGACTATGTATAAATAGACTATGTGAAAATAACATAACATAACACAAGCTCATTTATCTATCGCGATTTATTGCAATTGACGACGTCTTCTCAGTTCATCAGTCTTCTCCGACATCGGTCACATATTATGTATATCGGTCTTGGCTAAGTAGGGCTGCTCCATAGTCAAAGCCGAATAACTTGGCAATTGGTTTATGTATGCCTTGTGCTGCGAATGCACATGCTTCGACTATGTATAATATACTAGCTTCCGCCCGCGGCTTCGCCCGCGTGGTATGTCGATAAAAAGTAGCCTATGTCCTTCCCCGGGATGCCATCTATCTCCTTGCCAAATTTTATCGAAATTTTTCAGCGGTTTAGGCGTGAAAAGGTAACTTACAGACAGACAGAGTTACTTTCGAATTTATAATATTAGTATGCATTTATTAACTGTTGAATATGTTACTAATTCCCCAAGTGATTGCATACCTAAAAAATTTACCTGAACAGGGTTTGTTTACACTTTCATCAAATACTTTAGAACTATAATTAATAATTTGGAGCAATTGCATTGGCTTTAAAGCCGGCGCCAGACATAGTCACATACTTGATCACACACTTTGATAGACTTTGCTCACACATTTCACCACAGGCTAGGGGTGAGGCGTATATATATCGTAAGACGTACCAGATAAAAATAACAGATATTAAAAAATAACAAATATCAATTTGTTCCTAACAATATAAAATACCCGTTACTAATTAATTAATAACAGACTCTCAAGACTGTTACCGCGGCTATTACTGTTAATACTTTATAACAATGCCCACACAAACTGTTACCACGGCTGTTACATACACACTGACACAAAGGAAGGAATATAGCAAGATTATCAATTTCTCTCTCTTTCTCATTAAAGAATGGAAGATATTCAATTGAGATTTATATACGTATTTATCGTCCGTACAAAAATAACAGGCTATTATTTAATAACAGATATTTGGAACTATTATTTTTTTGTAACAGTAACAGTGATACTGATAACAGATATCGTGTTTAACCCATTTTTCCACTGGTGACATGCTTTGCAGCACGCAGTGTTGCCAATTTATAATTTTATACGCAGAAAAAAAAAATTGCAGAGTTCCTGTTTAGCACACTTTTTCGTCGTTTACCTAAAGTGGGTGGTAAACGTGTGTACTTAAAGTATACCGCGGTCTTTAAGGGGGATGCGCCAAGGTAGCCCGCGAAATACAAATTTTCTTACGTTTTTTTTGCAATTTGCAGGTTAGTGTCAGGTTGTATATTCATCTATATATTATTTGCGGCCATAACAAATATGGGTTTACAGAATTATAAACATTAGAATCAGCAATACAACTCTCTAAGTTCATGAAAGTGCCAAATCTCATGATTTCATGAAATAGTCATTCAATGCAATTACATGAACGTAGATAGTTGTATATGATGGCACTGAGATATTAGTTTAGTGAAAATGCTATTCTGAATTTGACGTTTTAACCTAAAATTTTGTTCTATATCTAAAATCTTCTAACTTTAATCTGACTATTTTTAATCACGATTAAAAATCGGAGTGTGGAATAAAATTAGATGTCATGAACTAAAATTCAAACCAGAACCTTGACTCAGGTGCAACGAGTACTGTATCTTATTTTATTTTCTTTTGCTTATATCTCGAAAATGGTGTGTCCTATCGCAAAAATAATGATTTGGACCCCCTTTGAAACCCGTAAACCCCTAATACTCTACATGTTGGTAATTTTTTTTGTCCATACAATTAAAAATTCCATACAAAATACGTCGAGATGGCCAGAATGCGCGCATCTCCGGCTCAAAAAAAATCACGGGGTAGGGCAAACAAGTAGGTACCAAGTGGAGTCGCGATTGTCAAATTCGATTTTAGTTGAGTCAAAATAATTTTTAAATTTAGAGTTTTTTTTTGGCAGAATCGCTCTATTATGATTCTCATAGTAAAAAGAAAGGAATTTTAGTTCGGTGTTCAAGAGAATCGGCACCAATGTCGGACGGTAATCACTAATCATAAACAGTAACAGTACCCATGTAGTTGTGCATGGCATCGAATGCAAACCATCAAGGTCTGTACATTTCTTCAGCACCAGATCCTGTCCTTGTAGACTGCTTTATTTTTTTTTATACATTCCCTTTAATTAATGGGTCAATAAAATGTTTCTCCTTTTTTTTAATTCCTCGATAGTACAATGTACTGAGAATTTATCATTTATCCTGATCCAGGCGTCATTTACCAAATTCCTATTTTTATGTTGTTTTTTACTTTTAGGGTTCCATAAATACATGGTACTCCTTCAAGCAACTCAATAAATTCTAGGGCACTCGTTGCTCCGACCGTTCCGGTCAGTGGCTATAATATTGCATCTTCATACTGCCGGAAAACTCGAGGAGGAGGCGGCGTATGCATCCTCTTACAAGAACAAATTGAGTATACTGAGAGAAATGATATCTCAAACATGTCTACAGAATATGTACTGGAAGTGTGCGCTACTGAGTTACCTAAACAAAACCTTTTATTAATTACTATGTACTGGAATAGAAGAGAGGAAGATATATTTATTGATAAATTAAAACAAATTCTAAATTATGTAAATATTAAGTATAGTAAATTTAACATTATTATAGGTGGAGATTTTAACATTAATATTTTAGGCAAAAACTTAAAAACTAATCAGTTTCCGGATCTCATGCTAGAATACAAATTCACTCAACATATAAAAACACCTACGCGTATCACAGAAACATCCTCAACATGTCTTGATTTAATATTTACGAATTATAGCGACAAAAATATGTTTACAACCGTAGAAAATTTCGGACTGTCAGACCACAGCGGAACAATTATAAATCTAAGCATACCTCAACCAGCGAAAAAAATTACCTGGTACATAATTAAAAGATTATTTAACAAAACGAACATTAAAAAATTTAAATCTATACTAAGTACACAAAACTGGCACGACATTATACAAACAAACAATAATATAAATGAAAATTATAATGCTTTTTAACAACCTCTTAATAAAAACTTTAAATCAATGTATTCCTTCAGGTAAAGTGAAACTTAAAACTACCTATAAAAAATACTGGCTAACTACAGGCATTAAAGTCTCCTGCAAAAACAAAAGATTGTTAAAATTATTTTCCACTAAAACCAAAAACCAAATAATTACACAACATCATAAAAAATATTTAAAAATATTTAAAAATCTAGTCACCACTGCAAAAAAATTACAATACATAAATAAAATAAAGAAATCAGACAACAAAGTAAAAACGATGTGGAGCAATAGAAACGAGAGAACAAATAAAAAACCAAAGAAAGAAAAAATTAACATAGAATTACAACATAATAAGACTTTTATATCCGAACCCAAACAAATTGCGAATATTTTTAATGATTTCTTTGCATCCATAGGAGAAAACAGCCACAATCCATCTGGCAGTGCACTGGGCGTCATGTCAACACTAAATCCTACGGAGAACACCATGTTCCTTAGCCCAGTAGAAGCTTGGGAAGTTAACAAACTAATCAAAAACCTAAAAAATAAACAAAGTTACGGTTTAGACGAAGTTCCACCTACGTTATTAAAAGAATGCGCAAATGAACTCACCTTACCATTTTATCTATTATTAAATCAATCTTTTACAGAAGGCACTTTTCCCGAATTGTTAAAAAAATCACTAATTAAACCAATCCATAAAAAAAACACAAAAACTGATCCTAATAATTATCGCCCACTAGGTCTCTTGCCCTCAGCCTCAAAGATTTTCGAAAAAGCTATGTGTGATCGAATTTATACCTTTTGCAAAAAAATTAACATATTGAGCGATTGTCAGAACGGTTTCCGAAAAAATCGTTCCACCACATTAGCTGTTTATAAGTACATTCAAGAAGCCCTTAATATTATAAATAACAAGGAATACGCCGCAGGGATATTACTGGACATGACGAAAGCGTACGACAAAGTACAATTTAAAATACTGCTTAATAAACTGTATGGAATAGGCATCCACGGGAAAACCCATGAATTGCTTACGTCATACTTAAAAAATAGAGAACAAGTAGTTGAAATCGAATACTTTAACCACACTAGTAGAGAAATAGAAAAAATCCGATCAAAAAGCAAAATAACTAACGCATCCATCCCCTAAGGAAGTGTCATAGGTTGTCTATTATTCCTCGTTTACATCAACGACTTACCGAAAACCATAGAGGGGCCATGTGTTCTATTCGCGGATGACATATCTCTATTAGTCTCATGTCAAAGCAACACAAACATCGAAGAAAAACTCAGTTCCACACTCACAAAAACATGTGATTGGATGACCTCACATAATTTAGAAATTAACTACACTAAAACTAAATTAATGACTTTCCACCCTTATCAAAAACCTCCCCTACACTTAAATTTCAACTTTAATGGCTCTTATTTGGAAACTGTTGATGAATTTACACTACTTTTTTTTTTTTTTTTTTTGAGGGTGGGAAATCATCCAATGACTTCTCCCGCTCTGGGTGGAGCGGAAGGGCGTGTCAGACTTTTACTGACTAAAACCCACCCGTGTTCCTTCAGTTGCCTGTTGCCAAGGTCCCGGTATCCCTTTCGGACTAACCCGCAACCCTGGCAGGTATCGGTCCTAGCGGACCCCGCCAATTGTGCTGACATCTCTTTGAGGCGCGCGTGGAACACGACGCGCCATCGACCCGGGCCTGGTCCTGATCGGACGGCGAGCTACCCATTGCTCGCCGTCCGCAAGCCCGCGCCTATGGTGGCCGGGAATCCGCCTGGGATTCCCGACGCCCAGGGCTTCTCCAGCGGCGGCGGCGGTTAGGGGCGTGAGGGCGCAAACTTTGCCTCTCCCTCACGCGTTCCGCCTCCTCCTTCGCGAGCATTACTGCTTCGTAGAAGGAGGTGACTGCTTCCCATGCCCTCTCGCTCCGTACCATGGCCTGAACCAGATCCGGACGCGAGAGGTCACCGCCGCCAATCGCCTCCAAGAGGACACGGCGGGGCTCCGTCCAAGCGGGGCAGACCTCCACCGTATGCTCCACCGTGTCCTCCGGGCGATCCACACAGTGGTGACACCCGGGCGTTTCCTCCCGCCTTATACGTATAATTTACACTACTTGGACTTACAATAGATAAAAATATTAACTGGAAAACCCACATACAAAAAACTGGTATAAAAATATCAAAATTTTCATATGCTCTCCGCGAAATAAAAAAGACAACTAATTTACAAACTACCCTCTCCACATATTATGCGTACGCCAATGCATGGCTTAGCTACGGCGTAATTCTCTGGGGAAATAGTACAGATGCACCGACACTCTTTACCCTACAAAAGAAATTAGTTAGAATCTTGGTAAACATTAATCAAACTGACAGCTGCAAACATTTTCTAAAACATAACATTCTAACCCTCCCCAGTATTTACATTTTAGAAATGTGTAAATTTGTCCGTAAGCATCAAGAGTTCTACAGAAAACGCGAAGACATCCAATCACAGTACACACTTAGGCACCGATCTAGGCTAAACATACCAACATCCAAGCTAAAAATGCATTCTACAAGTCCCTACGTAATGTCTATAAAAATATATAACAAACTGCCTGACATAATAAAGAACGTTTATGTACAATGAAAAAAAATAAAAAAAAATTGTGGGTTGTCCAAGAATAACCAACAGATTCCATTTCTACCATTTTTGGAATTTTTGTCTGTTTGTCTGTCTGTCTGTTTGTATGTTCTTTAGTTTGATTGTTCCACTATCACGTAAAAAGTACGAAATCAATATGGTTAACTTTTATACTCAAATATTGTGTGTAACTCGATGTTTCAATTAGTTTTTGTTTCATCGCAATCGCTTCAAAATATCAAAAGATATATGAATTTAAAGTGTTCAAGAAGGAATTTTCATTATGTAATGTAAATACACGTAACGACATCTATTGACGCGAAATGATACTTACTTCTTAATTACTAGGTTTGTGAGATCGTGTGTTGTAATATGACCGTCATTTTCTTTGCGCGGAAACTTAACGCGATACATTGTGTATAGAATATAACTCTAAAGTTAGATTAATTAAAATTTTCCAGATGCGTTGTTTATTTATTAGTTTAGTATTAGTGCGATAGGTGGCGCTACCTATCTTTCAAATCTTGATAATCATGAAAGAATAGTGATAAATGTTAATTTCTTAAAAAATATAGGTATTTATTCTTTAATTTTTCACTTTTCTACATAGTTTATTTAGCTAACAGAGTGTTCGAACGTTTTCCCATATATTTTGACAGTGTCATTTCGTGCTCGATAGATGGCGTTGTTCGTTTAATGTCATTTACTGAATCGCGGTGTTAAGAGTCTCTGTCGAAGAATGACTTTCGCCCAGATATTCCAAATAATTTTTAATGTAGGTATCTTTGTTTTTGACTTCTTTAGTGTCGATAATATAATAATAATAATAAATAAATAATAAATTGTTGGTTGGGTTGTCATTCGTTGAAAGTATTGATCAGATTGATCTGATTGATTTTGGTTGGTTTCGTTCATTACGTTCAAATTAAGAAGTCAAGAAACGAGTCGTTACAGATCGATTCAAACTTAATGGCGGCTCGGAAGTTAGCTTTTAGCTGCACAGTACCCCACCCCTCACCCCCGCTGTCACATGAAATTGTTACTGCGCAGTGACTCGCCTTACGTTCCGAGCAGCCATTAAGTTTGAATCGAACTGTACTATACTTCGTAATTTGTTCGTATGATTTGTGACCGCCGCTCATTCAATTCGATCGTTGTTGGCGTGTGTAAGGCCTCGGCCTCGAATCTTGCGGGCAGCGGGGCGGATGGCGGCTCGGAAGTTAACTTTTAGCTGCGCAGTACCCCACCCCTCACCCCCGCTGTCACATGAAATTGTTACTGCGCAGCGACTCGCCTCATGTTCCGAGCCGCCATTAAGTTTTAATCGAACTGTACTATACTTCGTAATTTGTTCGTATGATTCGTGACCACCGCTCATTCGATTCTATCGTTGTTGGCGTCTGTAAGGCCTCGGCCTCGAATCTTGCGGGCAGCGGGGCGGCGGCGGCGGCGGCGCGGGAGCGGGGCGGGCATCAAAGACCCGTTCTCGAAACTAGCGGGCAGATCGCGCGTCACTATAGCCGCGTAGTGTTGTGTTCACGATTTTGTCGTCGAGATATTTGTTTTTATTCGCGAAAGAAATGTCTGAACAATGGCGGCAACATCTTTTTGATTCAAATTTATTCCTAACGCTCAATTTATTGTGGGCAACAACACTGCCATGCAGACGCGCGGGCGGTCACCGCTTGAATGGAGTGCACCGCTCGCTGCCCGCCGCCTCGCCGCTGCCGCGCCGCTGTTTTCGAGGACCGGTCCATTTGATTTTACGCATAAGATCCTGCTGCGCCCGCGCCGCCGCCGCCGCCGCCGCCGCCGCCCCGCTGCCCGCAAGATTCGAGGCAGAGGCCTTATGGTTGATTTGATTTGTTCGACTATCGGACAGCAATAAATACACAAATATTGGCACATGTTTCTGGGGAAAGTCAACAATATACATCGATAAATACGGTTCCCGAAGAAGAAGATGCCACACACTATCCAGTAGAGTTCTTAGAATCCCTTAACACACCCGGTCTTTCAGCACACCAAATTTGTTTAAAAGTCGGAGTGCCAATAATTCTTCTCAGAAATTTAAGTCCTCCCAAACTTTGCAACGGCACTCGGCTCATAGTCACCAATCACCAACAAAACGTCATCGAAGCCGAAATCTTAACAGGTTGCGGCGCCGGTGATGTTGTTTTTATTCCAAGAATTCCTCTCATTCCCAATAATTTCCCGTTTAGTTTTAAGCGTGTGCAATTCCCCGTCAGCCTGTGTTACGCCATGACCATTAACAAAGCTCAGGGCCAGACATTATCCGTTGCGGGGGTGGATCTTAGTATTGGTTGCTTTTCCCACGGCCAACTTTATGTAGCTCTTTCGCGTGTGAGCAACCCTAGCAACTTTTTTGTGTACGCTGCAGGTGGTTCCACCGCTAATATTTTATAAAGAGAAGCATTTTCTTAAATAAAAACACAAGGTTTTTGGCAGTTTCTTACTAGGAAAAATCACCAGGCCTGGTCGAAAGATTCCCCCTTTTTAAATGAAGGTACAACTTTTCTAAGCGACATATTATTGTTTTCCGACATCCATGCGAACGAAGTCGCGGGCACAGCTAGTTACTAATAAAATAATAAATATTGATATCAATAATAAATGATAATCACGCAATATAAAGGTACTAATCTTTAAAATATATTAATGGTATGGTAAAAATCAATAAATATTATAATATAATAAAATAATAATTAAGAAAATTGCAATAATAATAAATAAATATTATAGCATTATCAAATTATTCAAAGAAAAACAAACTATATAAATGAATAAATATAATTATAATAACGAAGAATAAGAAGAACAGGTAAAAATAATCTAAAATATCTATGTAATGCGGATAAAATAATACTTAAATATTAGATGCGAAATTTTAGTAAGTATCTCCTGATTTTGATTATGTAAATAAAAACTTTTTCCCACAATAACAACTTAATGATCTCCTAAAACAGGGCTTCCTCTCTTCTACCCTTTTGCTGTGCCCTACAGGGTCCATAATGATCTAAATTATATAGTTACCACCTAAGTACACATTATGGTAAAGCAATAAAGATATTGAGTATTGTATTTACGAGGCACTGGGCTTGCAGGCTACGCACACATTTGAAATTCGAACGCGCTACGCACACATTTGAACTTTAAACGCTTTGATGTGCGCTCGCAAAACCGACTCCGAATGGAAAAGTTGATATAAATGATCAAACTTTGATGAAATACCCAAACACCCCTGCCACACATGTGTCAAACATGTAATCAAACATGTGATCAAATATTGTTGCTATGTCTGGCGCTGGCATAAAAGAGGCTCCAAGAGTGATGATTTATAAATAGACTTGCTGTTGCTCCCGGCCTATGTCCTTCTCCGGGTCATGTGCCAAATTTCATCCAAATCCGTTCAGCTATTTTAGCGTGAAAGTGTAATAAACAAAACAACTCACTTTGGCATTTATAATATCTATTAAAGTTAGGATGAGACCCTTGGCCAAGCTTACTGACAGCATGGCTTATCTGTCATCTATAGCATGCATATGCATAGCATAGCATGCGATCAGCGTGGCCACCTATTGGGCCATATATCTAGTTAGCTAAAGTAGTGTTGTATCATCAATTCCAATAGAAGAAAATGCATGCTATTCTCATATTATCTCGTACGAGAGAGGGATGATAAAATCTTGATAAACGAATTGCAGTTCATTTTCTTGGGTCTCCTGAGTGCTTTTATCAGTGAAACTATAATAAAAAAATACTTATATCTAAGTACTGCAGCATTTTTTTTTTCTATCTTTTAAATTTATCATAGGTAGGTACCATAAAACTATATCGGAACGTGTTTACAAGGACTATGAAATACAGAGAAACGTGATATTTAGGCCTTTAATAATGTCAGTATAATTTAATACTTTTAATGTTATAACTCCTAAAACAACAGTAAGTAATCTTCAAATACCGCTTGCGTTACAGAGAAGGATAAGAAAATTGTTCGCTGTCCACATTTTGATGGCTAAAGACTTCCAATTAAACAGGTTGATGTCTGCAGATGCTGGGTTGCAGTGAGCAGTTGAGCAGGCACTTGGCAGTGCGGTTAACTCAGCCAGTGAGCGGTTGAGCAGGCACTTGGCAGTGCGGTTAACTCAGCCAGTGAGCAGTTGAGCAGGCACTTGGCAGTGCGGTTAACTCAGACTGTGAGCAGTTGAGCAGGCACTTGGCAGTGCGGTTAACTCAGCCAGTGAGCAGTTGAGCAGGCACTTGGCAGTGCGGTTAACTCAGCCAGTGAGCAGTTGAGCAGGCACTTGGCAGTGCGGTTAACTCAGCCAGTGAGCAGTTGAGCAGGCACTTGGCAGTGCGGTTAACTCAGACTGTGAGCAGTTGAGCAGGCACTTGGCAGTGCGGTTAACTCAGACTGTGAGCAGTTGAGCAGGCACTTGGCAGTGCGGTTAACTCAGACTGTGAGCAGTTGAGCAGGCACTTGGCAGTGCGGTTAACTCAGATTGTGAGCAGTTGAGCAGGCACTTGGCAGTGCGGTTAACTCAGACTGTGAGCAGTTGAGCACACACTTGGCAGTGCGGTTAACTCAGACTGTGAGCAGTTGAGCACACACTTGGCAGTGCGGTTAACTCAGACTGTGAGCAGTTGAGCAGGCACTTGGCAGTGCGGTTAACTCAGACTGTGAGCAGTTGAGCACACACTTGGCAGTGCGGTTAACTCAGACTGTGAGCAGTTGAGCAGGCACTTGGCAGTGCGGTTAACTCAGACTGTGAGCAGTTGAGCAGGCACTTGGCAGTGCGGTTAACTCAGACTGTGAGCAGTTGAGCACACACTTGGCAGTGCGGTTAACTCAGACTGTGAGCAGTTGAGCACACACTTGGCAGTGCGGTTAACTCAGACTGTGAGCAGTTGAGCACACACTTGGCAGTGCGGTTAACTCAGACTGTGAGCAGTTGAGCACACACTTGGCAGTGCGATTAACTCAGACTGTGAGCAGTTGAGCACACACTTGGCAGTGCGGTTAACTCAGACTGTGAGCAGTTGAGCACACACTTGGCAGTGCGGTTAACTCAGACTGTGAGCAGTTGAGCACACACTTGGCAGTGCGGTTAACTCAGACTGTGAGCAGTTGAGCACACACTTGGCAGTGCGGTTAACTCAGACTGTGAGCAGTTGAGCACACACTTGGCAGTGCGGTTAACTCTCGATTCCGGGGGAATATCGGAATAAAAATTATCCATACTCTTACCTAGGTCATGGTCTACACATGTGCCAAATTTCATCAAAATCTGTTTTGCCGTTTTAGCGTGAAAGTGTAACAAATAAACTCACTTTCGCAATTTATAATATTACTTAGGATAAGGTGGCATTGTGGCAACGGTTATTGCCGTTGACTTCGTTCTCATTCTCATATAACAAAAATCGACGCTCCATTAGACACTTAACTTACCTATTACTTGAGTTCTGGAGGTGGAAAAACATTTTAAAGAGCTGATGCTGAGAAGACGATTCACGGCATTTGAAATTATGTAAGGGAAAGGAAGTTAAGACGCTGCAGGTACGAGGTCCATCTTAATAATTTTGAAAAAAATAACGCCATCTCTGAATGAGTAGTGTAATGAGGAAGCTCTTCATGCTCTCTCTCGAGCAGCGTACTCAACGTTATCACTGTTAAAATGTTTGTTTTTCCATGTTCTGATGTAAAATTAACATTTTCAATTAAATCTTCTGGCGGTCTCTTTAGGCAAAGTGACCTAAGATTTAATTAATAATAACACAAATTACTAAAGTTTGTTAAATTGACATTATTTTCTGTGACCCATAATTTTTTGTAGATTTAAAACAAATAATTTGATTTTAAGGGCTGATTTTGAAATTAATCAGACTTCTATGTGAAAACAAATACAAGTGTACGACAAGTTTTTTATTAAAAACTCTTCAACAAACAGATAGATCGTAACAAATATTATGACTATAGTTAGTTACAGCAGACAATAAAGTGATTTGTGTTATAATCAGCGCAATAAAGTTCATTGTATCAAATTATCAGCAATTACCGTTAGTAGTTGTTACCGACAGTTGCTGGCAGTTGCTGGTGACAAGACCGGGTCAGCATGGTGTCTCCTTTTTGTAGACAGGTACAGAAAATAATAATAAATTATTTTTTATGTATTTTTCAGTAGATTTGTGAAGAAAAATTGTGATTTTGTGATCCAAGTGTTTAGTTTTATTTTTAGTGACAGGTTTCCGGTCCACTAAGAGGTTTTAGTTATAGGGATAATGCTGAGTATTCTAAAGAAAAATATTTTTATTTAAAAAATTTTTATTTTTATTATTTGAGACACGCACAGGAGTAAAATAAACATTTCAAACTAACAAAATTACATTATTATAAAAACTAAAACGGTTTATTGTGACGCTGTGCCACGGACACACAGAACTTCGGACATCTAAAAACAAAAGGGGATTATAAAAAAACAACTTTTTATTTTGTTTACAAAAATAATTAATTAAGTAAAAAAAAAAAAATGGTGGTTATTTATAAAATAAGCACTTTTCTACACAAAGTTCCATCCCATATTTTACCCCTTTTAAAGTAGAATTTTCGATAATCACACGTTTCCATAAGTCAATCTGGAATTTCGGTTAAAATACTGATTATTTTAACCGAAATTCCAGATTGACTTATTGATTGATTAAATTGATTTTACTTTAAAAAAAGAGTTTATTTTCTTACAAACGTCCATCCCCTTTTTTGCATCGTTTTAGGAATTTCATGTTTTTAGGAAAAAGAATAGAAAGGATTTTGGTGATAGGACTGGCGTGCCCGATGAGACTTCGGATGATGAACTTCCATACAAACTTTCATTCTCACACTAATTAACTGTATAGATGATGAATTTTCAATAATGCTTCCTTAGTGCGCTTCGTTAAATATGTATAAGGAACTCTCGCGCAAAATTGTATGCCGTTATGCGTTGTCTGTCACTGAATTTAAGATTTTTTTTTGAGAAGATTTCTTCATCGTCATTGACAACCTCTGCTGTGTATAAGGCTCCTCCCTTTTGTGCTATGTTTCCCTGGTCTGTGCGAGTCTGATTCAGGGTTTCTTCTATAGGTCGTCCGCTCAACTGGCTATTGGTATGCCAACGCTCCTTCTACCGTCTCTCGGGAGCTATTCCGTTAGGTCTCCGCACCACCTGCCATTACCGTCTACCCACTTCCATTTCAGAGCCGGTACCCGTAGTCGTCCTACGTCGGATCTCTGGGTCTTTCAGTGATAGACCTGACATGGCGCAGTCCATACATAAAACTATATGCAACTTGGACTAAAATTAGATTTGCCATGAGATAATTAAACTGCATGTTAGGGCTAGTTACAAATGAAGTTACTGTAACTTAAGATACTTCTTACATCATGGTCTGGATTTAATAAGACCTTGGCCAAAGACCAGGAAAATTGAGTTAAATGTTGGCAATACCTATTACTTAAGAAGGAATTATTGTAATTAACTAATTAATCTTTATTTACGACTTGATGGCACACAATTCTAACAACGTGCTGGCTGTTGCTGGCCTTCACAGCCTCAGAGGTTATAAGGTCATCAGAATTTTGAAAATTATGATGTTATGTTCAAGCCGTAAATCGATGAACAGACAAATAGCAAATTAACCGCAACTTGCAATCTAATAATTTTGGTAATCGCAGTAGAAATAGGTAGGCCAACCAGAGGCTGACCTCTAACCGTCTTACTAATAAACGTTGTATAGCGCCTGTATAGTTACATAACGTTTTATCTTCTTATTTCAAAAGTCAGAAGACAAAACGTTGTGTAACTATATAGTAAGGCGGTAAATGTAATAGGTGGCAACGAAAGGAATATGTAGGTAGTAATATATTACTATAATATAACTACAATTATATCAGGAAAATTTCTAAGAAAATGAACAATAAGGTACAAATTGAGTCACATCAAACTGGAAATGATTATTGTTGATATTGATATTGATTTATGTATGAAAACGTCAATAAAACGATAATTATTTCTTTGAATGTAAATCAAATAGTTTTTCCTTGACTTTGTCGTCAGAAAACAAGAATTATTACAAAAAATGGTTTTATCTAGATAATTAAACCTTATATAATAATTGCGATCAGATTACATAGTTGTGTTTTACTTAGGTCTAGATAACAACTGACAGCTTTAATACTTAAAGCAATAGCATATTAGTAAAACATTCTTGGAAATTCGAGCATTATTTTTACAACCTTCTTCGAGATAAATTGAAATCACTGTAGGTACTGGTCGAATACATGGCAATGTTTGTATGAAAATCCCATACTTTGGAAAATCTATATATGAATAAATTACTATGATAACTCTATAGGTACCTATCGTTTTATAAAAAAAAAATCAAGTAATAAAAACTAAAACCCAACTACGACTTAAGGTATAAACAAGACACCACAGACAGACAAATTAAAAATCCGGAGTCACACGTGTTAGGGCTTAAATCGAACAGATTACGTGTGACTCCGGATTTTTAATTTGTCTGTCTGTGGTGTCTTGTTTATACCTTTTAAGTCGTAGTTGGGTTTTAGTTTTTATTACTTGATTTTTTTTTAAATTCTTTTGGGTTTATAATATATATATTTTTGAAATGAGCTCATTAAGCCCTTTCATTTGATATGATGGTACGATTAAACCATTTTTTTTTTTAAGTTCCTCACTTTATGTCCTCTAGAGGGCACCATTTTTAATTTAATGTGAATGTTCCCATAGCCTATAACCAGCGGACAATCACGACGCTTCTAACGATACCTCATTTGTCAAATTGTGATAAGTAGTTTGGAAGATAGGAGAGAACAGATGAACATGCATACATACATACATACATACCGGTCAAAATCATAACCCTCCTTTTTTCTTCGCCGTAGTCGGGTAAAAATGGAACGATCTTTTTACTTCAACACAATATGGCAACCAAGGAAGTAACTTACTAAGATTTTATTTGTGGTTTGCAAATAGAGCTATTCAAAGTAAAGAAAATACAAATAAATGAACATATTGGTGCATGAATTCGTCATTGATTCTAGGATTTTTAATTTTACTTAGTTTCAATTTCCACGCATTATTTAAGTTACATGTAATAATACTTGCTGCGCCCTAACAGGGTCATAAGTTTTAGCCTAGCCTGTAACTGAGTGTATAAATAAATAAATAAAAGTACATCTATACAAGGCTTGGCCGCAACTAGGTATTGATGGACTCACGTATGTGTGCATCGGCCCATTTTCACGATCGTCCAGCAATGCCTGTTGCAGGCCCCGACAGCAATGTACTATTTTTATTAGATTTTTTTCGGGCTGTGACCAGAGGTGTGCGTCACCATCAAAATCAGTTCCAATGGTCGCAAGCGCTACTACTAGGCATGAGGTCCTGGGTTCGATAATTCTATTTTCATGTCGGGCATGTTTTTTCATCAGGAATTCCTCAGTAGTAGCCCAGAGTCTGGATTTGTGGCCGGTTGATGGCAATAGGCTTGCCTCCTTTTACATGGGATGATAGGCAAACTATGGGTGTACTATTAGGAACAGCTCAAAGTCCAAACTTTCGGGAATAAAAAGTTATGATTTTCTTTCTACACCAACGTATAAACTACAATATCGTCGCTATTATCGAAGCCTAAACCCAGCTGCGCACCCGCATTTTTTAACGTGACAGTTTTATAACATAGACAAATGGTAGAATCCCCAGAGCTACACAATACTTTGTGTACACTTTATATGCCTGATAACTACCTGCGTCATAGGCCTGATGGACGACACCGACTGTTTGCTACATCCCATTGCCGCAATGTATCGCGCGCGAAATCCCCGTTGTGTCGCATGCATGGTGCTATAAACTCCTTAATGGAGACAGTCCCGGAATGTGACATCTTTAATGACACACTCAGGGTGATCATGTCAAATTGTCTCATGTTCTGCGATAATCTGTAAACTTGTTGTATGTTGTTATCACGTTATGCTATTTTATGTTATTTTCTTTCCTATGAGTATTGTTAAGTATGTTTGATCTCTGACTTGTTATTTGTTTTCGAATTATGTTAATTGTGTAATATGTTTAGTTTTATGCTTAGGTTTATCTGTTAATTACTGTCATTGGTGCAGGCCATTGTAATTAATTATAAATAATAAATAAATAAATAACGCGCACTGTTGTTAAGTCGAGCATAGAGAATCCAATAGAGAGCATCCCAGCACGTCAAAAAAAACACTGTTGGCTATTACCACTCGGCGCTAAGCAGCGTTAACATAATAAAACAATTAAACATCGCCCGTGGGTACGAGGGCTTAAATTATTTGTTGGAAGCACAAACTCTTCCTATTGAGTTTTTGCGATCCACCTCATCTAATCAACAGGCAGTAATAAAAAAATTCATGTCTAAATCCGATCATAAATTACGCGCATTTTCTTATGTTTTCCTAAGATAACTCAAATGTAAATACAATACAATATAACCTTGTTTTGTGGTTTCCACGTTTAGCCGAAGCAGCTGGTATCTCAGCGGTATTTTTTCTTAATTATGTAACATTACTTATCAAACTAATTATAATAAAGATGTAGATGTCTTTTTAGATAAGACTAATTGCTTTTATACAAAATATAAACAGGTGAGATGAGGTGAGGTGAGGTCATTGAGTGATGTAATAATATTATAAGTAATAATTCTAATAGAATTTAAAGTCATATGACTTTATAAGTCTATAATTTAGATATTCGCTCACTGAGTAGTACCTTTTATTTAGCAAGAATTGTCTAAGTTTTTTTAAAAATATGTTATTTTTCTCTTCTTTTTTTATTAGTGCAGGTAGTCTATTGTATAATTTAATGGACATTACATTTACATAGGGACTTGTAGAGTGAATTTTTAACCGAGAACTTGGTATGTTTAGCCTAGATCGGTGTCTGAGTAGGTAGCGTGCTTGAACTTTGACCGGTTGTGCGCTTCTTGCATCTAGCGGAATCCTATTTGATAAATACTTCAATGGTTGAAATCATTAAAATATTTGAACATTTTGAACCAATTTAACCCTAGATTTCTGAGGCTTATTAAGTTTCTTATGAGTAAGTAGGCATCACCCTAAATTATGCTTTAATTATTTGACCAAAATAAAAACGAAAGATTCATTAATTTATTTATTTAGTAAAGTATAAGAACATCAGAAACCGGGGAAAAAAAGAAATAAAACGAGTAAATAATATCTGCACCCAAAAATTTCAATACGTTCTATTCGATCCAAATTACTTTGAATTTACTAACATAATATATTGTAAACGCTTCTTCTCCTTCCAGGCATTTACCTTATCAGCAGTATGGACCAACATGATCGGGCAGGGTATGATGCTGAGCTACACCACCAGCCTCCTGCCAGGGCTACAGGCACCTGACTCTTCTATCAAAACTGATTTGCACACCTCATCTTGGCTAGGTAAATACTTCTCTCTCTTTCTTTCATTGAGACCGAGACTACCAATGGTTAGTCATTTTTGTATTTTGTACTATTATTCTGATAATTTTGTTCGAACCAATTTTTTTTCTTTTTAGACTTACGTAAGTTGAAGCTGATTTGTTTAGTTTTTTTTTATAATTCATATAATTTTATATGACGTTGGTCGCTTTAATTCACTATGTGAATGTCGTGTACACCTGTAATAGTCATTCTATACATAAGAAATATACATAAAATATTAATTAATTACTTAATGTATAATTCGAGATGCATTCCTTTGAAACTATAAAAAAAAATCATCAAAAGAATAAAAAAAAAATCAATTAATAAAAACTAAAACCCAACTACGACTTAAGGCTCTTACACACTCGGACGATTGGCCGCGCGACGCGACGCCGCCGCCGCCGCATTGTTCGCCGCGAATCGCCCCAGTGTGTAAGAGCCTTTAAAAGGTATAAACAAGACACCACAGACAGACAAATTAAAAATCCGGAGTCACACGTAATCTGTTCGATTTATGCCCTAACACGTGTGACTCCGGATTTTTAATTTGTCTGTCTGTGGTGTCTTGTTTATACCTTTTAAGTCGTAGTTGGGTTTTAGTTTTTATTACTTGATTTTTTTTTTTAATTCTTTTGGGGTTATATTTTTGAAATGTGCTCATTAAGCCCTTTCATTTGATACCCAACATGGAACGATTAAACCATTTTTTTTTTAAGTTCCTCTCTTTATGTCGTCTCGAGGGCGCCATTTTTAATTTAATGTGACTTCACATAGCCTATAGGTAACCAGCGGACAATCACGCTTCTAACGATACCTCATTTGTCAAATTGTGATAAGTGGTTTGGAAGATAGGAGGGAACAGATGAACATACATACATACATACCGGTCAAAATCATAACCCTCCTTTTTTCTTCGCCGTAGTCCTGTCTGTACCTATTTAAATAAATAAATACAAATTATGTTCCACGATAAAGACAACTTTAATAAAAACAACAAAAGAACACAACAAGAACTTTTAACACAACTAAATATTAGACCTACTGCTACTACTACTTACTAAATATTTTACCTACCAAAAATCACATTACTATCTTTAATTTTATTACCCTCGTCTATAGTTATTGACCAAGAAAACTTTTCTTTTCCAGCATCATCATGTGGCGTCTCCGGAATCCCAGGTTTCTTTTTATCATCATTCCTGATGGACTTCTACGGCCGAAGATTGGCTCATGGCATTGTCATTCTACCAGGAATCATTGGCTGGCTCTGCATATACCTCGCTCGTGGCATTCCAGCTCTGATGATTGGAAGGGTCTTGTGTGGCTTCACTGCTGGAGCGACGGTTTCTTTAGGAGCTATTGTAATAGGAGAGTACTCCGACCCGAAGTATAGAGGAGTCTTCCTAAATCTGAAGACAGCATCGGTTTGTTTAGGAAGCATGTCAGGCCATATTATAGGCAACTTCTACCACTGGAGGACAGTAGCCTTGATCTGTCTAATACCACATTTTCTAGCCCTGATCGTTGTTTACACATGGCCCGAAAGTCCAGCATGGTTAGCATCTAGAGGAGAGTACGGGAAAAGCGAGGATGCCTTCTACTGGTTAAGAGGAAACTCAGAAGCATCGTACAATGAACTAGAAGGGTTAATCAGAGCTCAGATGGAGCAACGATCAAAACCAGTACAGAAAACAACGTGTGGTGACAAAAGTACAGATTTCTTTAAAAGATTTACGCAAAGAGAATTCCTAAAACCTCTCTTCATTATCTTCATGAGCAGCATTTTGCTAGAAACCTGTGGAAGACACATCTTCCCTGCATATGCTTTACAAATCATTGGTGAAGTGACGGGTAATAGGTCTCAGTCTTTCTACTATACTTTGGCCATTGACTTGATCATCACTTCCAGTGCAGTCTCCTCATCAATACTGGTCAAAATCATGAAGCGAAGAACTTTACTCTTCTCCACTGGGTTTTCAGCTTGTGCAGTCCTCATGGTTGCTTGCTCTTACCTCTTTTTGGCTGCCAAAGGAATAATTTCTAATGACAAAAATTGGATACCGATAGGAATTTTCGTGATATACTTCATCCTTGCCAATTTGGGTTGTACTCCCATACCTCTGGCGTTATTGGGAGAAGTGTTCCCCTTACGTCATCGAGGGGTTGGATCTGCTGCAGCCGGGACTTTCATATCTCTTGGAGTAATGGTGGGACTTCAAATTACTCCATACTTACTCATAAATTTGAAAGTTTACGGCACATTTGCTGTTTTCGGCACTGCCATGGGACTGGCTCTGTTGGCTTTATACTTCATGTTACCTGAGACTAAGGATAGGACTCTTCAGGAGATTGAAGACTACTTCACCCATGGCAGGTTCAAAGATGATAAGGTTAATTTAGATGAAGAGGTTAAAATGAAAATGGTAAACTGAACTGTGATTGAACGAGTGGCGTTTGTAAATAGTGATGTATGAAGCGTTGAATTAGAATTAAGACTGGAAATAGTTCCAATTAAACTCATAGGTGTTTAGATGATATTATAAGCTTTCTCGATGACCGTTGTTTCATCTCTAAATAGTTATTCTTGTATTTTGATTCAAATACTAATACAAATACAAATATATTTATTGAATAAAAACGTTTACAAAAAGTGTACATTTAGTCAACAGTAAGATTACACAAACAATAATAGTGCCTAAAAATAAACTAAAACTAAAGTATGCTTAGGTATTATAGGTGCAAGTCGGTAATTATTGTTTGAAATGACAATTAGGTAGCGACCCGCCCGATCTAGGTTAATTCAAACCTGTGTTTCAGGCCATCACTTTACATCTAATTTAAATGAAACACAAAAATTTAAGGGGGATGCGATAGATGTCGGCGTGCGGTGGCCCGCGAAATTCAAATTTTCTTACGTTTTTTGTAATTTGCTTAATTCGATTTGATGTAGAATGTGGACCAAGGGAGCCATTGTCATCCTGTGGATATAATATTGTGATCGACGTAATTATAAGATATTATAAGTACTGTACGTTTTTAAGTATTTTTGTTGAACAAATAAATGTAAATATTCTTTGTATTGGTCTTTTAATTCGTCATCGTCATGAAGTTGTTGGCAAAATTGAAACTAAATATTGAAATTACATACATTATACATATATAAATTTAATATAGTATATCAAATGAAGTCACTTTTAGGGTCTATCCGTGTGACTGTTTACTAAACACAATGGATTTTGATGCAATTTTCACCTTAATTTAGACAATTTATTCCGGAAAGTTTATCATTATTGTTTAGGGGTATGAGGAACAGGGTGTAAAGTTCACTCATCCTCTATAGAAAAGGGAGGATCCTCCGAACAGTCGGGTGTCATGTCTGGCGGGCAACTGCGCAGCGATTGATGCGGGAATCTTGTATATGTCCATCGCGCGGTAAAATCTAATTTCGCGTCAGGATTTTTATGTGACGTTAGGTCTTTGATGCGTAGTTCGCATGTGGTGATGTAGATGCCACCGAGCGAAGCAGGGGCGGATCGCTAGTCATACAATAAATAAAAGTTAAGTTATGATCTTACATAGGTAGATACAGTTTACATAATATAATTACTAACATTTAGGAGAAAAGGTTCCAGTCATTTAGTAAGTAATTGATTGGGGTGGGTCAAAGTGTGATAACTTGATAAGTGATAACAGATAAGAAATCTGAATAATTAAAACACGATTTTATGTTTTGATATTAGATCACGTGTTGACAAGTATTTATTTTATTGCTTTATGTGAGGCATTTATTGAGTTTAGTGCTCAATAAATGAAGGTGTGTTTTTATCGTTAGTTGCCTACAATTATATTATATTAGGTCTTTACCTATGAAATTGCCGTTTTGTATGAAAAAATTTAAACGAATTTTTTTCATGTATTTTTTATTTGTATTAATCGAAGTAATCATCCATGCAATCAATGCATCTTTGCCAACGCAGTGGCAGTTTATTTTTGCCCTTCTTAAAGAAATCAGCTGAACGGGAGGCAACAAATTCTTCAAAGGCATTTTGTACTGCCTCTCGGGTATTGAATTTTTTTCCCGCCAAGAAGTTATCCAAATTCTGGAAAAAGTAGTAGTCTGTAGGCGCAAGGTCTGGTGAGTAGGGCGGATGACGGAGAGCTTCCAACCCCAGTTCTTGCAACTTGGAGACTGTCTGCTGTGCAGTATGAGGTCGCGCGTTGTCGTGCAGGAGCAGCAGAGACGAGCGATTGACCAATGCTGGTTGGAGATGTGCCAGCTTCTCCATCATTGTGTTCAGTTCTTCACAGTACACATCTGCAGTAATGCTCACCCCGTTTGGTAAGAAGCTGTGATGAATCACACCGGCGCTAGACCACCAAACAGTGACCATCACTTTTCTAGGGGTAAGTTTTCGTTTAGAGCATTGTTTAGGTACTGGACCAGGATCCAAACAACTTGCTGAGCGCTTGCAGACAGAATTCATTTTTCATCGCAGGTAACAATGCGCTTCATTTGTGTGTCTGTTGAGCAGTGCAAGGCACGCCTCGACGCGTACTCAATATTGTTTTGACGCTAACGTCGAAAGCTGCTGCTAATTCAGCCGTAGATTGTGTATCATCAGCTTCCAAAATCGCCTTTAATTCGTCATTGTCGACCAAAAGTCTTCGGACGACCGCGAGGTTCATTTTTCAGGTCGAAATTTCCAGAACGGAAGCGAGCAAACCAATAACAGGTGGTGCGTTGGTTTGTAGTGTTAGCTCCGTAAACGTCGTTGATGTTGCGTGCCGCTTGTGCCGCGTTGCTGCCACGACGGTACTCATATTCCATAATTACTCGAATTTTTAACGTATCCATGAAGACGAAAAAGATTGAAATGCGATGAAAATGTAACACTAATCATTAAACAAATGACTTCTTTTGAAAAAAGAATTCCATGTTTTTAAAATAAAATTAATTTGAAATTAGAATTCTTAGCCAAACAAAAATTATTTTGATTTGAAATGGCCACTACTGCAGAACGTCAATTTCATAGGTAAAGACCTATTATTAACAGAAGGTTATAAGCGCGCAATCGTGAAGACTCGAAAACATTCCAATTGTAACGTTTTTACTTGTAGTGAAATTTAAAATGAATGAAACGTGGGTATGTGTGCCGCTGCTGCGCGGAACACTTTTTTCGGTTGTTTTGTGAGTGTAGAACATATCTGTTAATATAATATCATTGGTTGCCTAGGAAAACAAAGTTCTGATAAACGACGGCCCACCTTTTGGAGAAGTAACTGTCGTCTCGACACCGGCATTACCCAGGGTTCACCAATGCGTTCTGTAATATTTATTTATTAGAAGTTCAGGTAAAAAAAAAAAATTGGACCAGACACTTGTCAATCAATCTGCCTAGCCTTTTCCCAACTACATTGGGGTCGGCTTCCAGTCTAACCGGATGCAGCTGAATACCAGTATTTTACATGGAGCGACTGCCTATCTGACCTCTACAACCCAGTAACTGGGCAATACGATATCCCTTGATAAGACTGGTAGTCAGACTTTCGGGCTTCTGACGACCCGTAACGACTGTCAAATCCACGATTGACAGCCGGGATCTACGGCTTAACGTGCTTTCCGAGGCACGGAGGAGTTTCGGTATGTAAAGATGTTTACCCATCCACAGACCAACCCCGGAAAGCGTAGCTTAACCTGATGGATCGACCCGTGCGGCTGTTATTACTTAGCCACGAGCTCCACCAAACACTTGTATACAGTTTATAAACCTCGTGGCAGTTTGTCGGCAGGATTAGCCCTCGTCTTAAAACACAAAAACAGACACACATACGTGTTCAGTAGTGGTACATATAGTCAATGTGGTAATATAATCTTATACTCCTTGGTAATTATTGAACGTCCTGTTTAAGAAGAAACTGAACTGTCAGTATTATTTTGTGTAATTGTATCATTTTGTTAAATAAAACCTAATGTTAATTAGGGTATATTCTTTACTACAATTTATTTAACAAAATGGAAAAATATCTACGACCAGAACGTTTCGACGGAGACCCGTCCTCAAGTCAAGATCTGTCCCCTCAGTGGACACATTGGAAAAACACATTCGAAAATTTTCTGACAGCTATAACTACGAACGAGAAAACTATTGCAAAAGAGACTAAATTCCAATTGCTAACTAATCACCTGTCTCCTACAACTTTTGTGAGCATACAGGATTGCACTGACTACGACATTGCTATAAAGAGACTTGATACATTATTCCTGAAGCCACCTAACGAAATATATTCCAGGCACAGATTAGCAAAACGAGCGCAACAACCAGGTGAGACCATTGATCAGTATCTACAAGCCTTGAAACTGCTCTCAAAAGAATGCAATGTTAAACAAGTGACCGCTGAACAAAACGAAAGTGATTTTATTAGAGACGCTTTCATATCCGGACTTTCGTCATCCATAGTACGCCAAAGACTGTTGGAAAATAGCTCTCTCACATTAGACGACGCATTCAAGCAAGCCCGCGCTCTAGAGATGGCACGAATACACAGCGATGATTACCAACAACCTAGTAATAGTACCTTTGTCAATGCGGTTCCCATTAATAATCAGAGAACACAACTATTCCAAGAACTATGCTATTTCTGTGGATACAAGAGACATGCACGGCAAAGCTGTCCGGCTGCTGATACAACCTGTCTCAAATGTGGAAAAAGGGGGCATTTTGCAAAAGTGTGCAAAAGTGCAGTGACTGCGCCTCCACAACGGAGTGCTTTTACGAATGCTATAGATGAACCGAACAAAAACATGGAAAATGGAGAGTCGCAGAAATTGTTGTCATGTATCGTGGCTGCTACAACTGATCTCGATAAAGCTATGATACCGATACAAATAAACGGATTATTTGTAGCCAGAGCATTGATTGCTACAGGGAGTACTGCTAGTTTTATAGACAGCCGACTAGTTTGTCAATATAATATACAAAAGAGCTCATGCTACCAAAATGTCAGCATGGCAGCTTCAAATCTAAATACAAAAGTAGATACAATGTGTTCCGTCAATATCGATCTGCAAGGTCAGGTCAAGGTTTTCAAGTGAACCTATTAATAATGGAGAACTTATGTGCGGATGTCATAATTGGTCATGATATTCTTAAAAGATATAATACATTAGAAATGCATTTCGGTGGATCTAGAGCTCCATTGAAATTATGTGCACTATCTCAAGCCAATGTCGATCCAATCTGTTTATTCCCGAATCTCTTACCAGACTGCAAACCAATAGCTGTTAAGTCACGAAGATACTCAGATAGCGACATGCAATTTATTCGTACTGAAATAAGAAAATTACTAGCTGAAGGGATTATAGAACCTAGCTCGTCACCATGGAGAGCTCAAGTACTTGTAGTTACAAATGAAAATCATAAAAAAAGGATGTGTATAGACTACTCTCAGACAGTAAAAAGATACACGCAACTGGACGCTTACCCTTTACCAAGTATTGTACAAATCGTCTCTAAGGTAGCCAAACATGTCTACAGCAAAATTGACTTATAAAGTGCGTATCATCAAATTCCGATCCTTGAAACAGAAAAACCATATACAGCATTTGAAGCAGAAGGTAATTTATACCAATTTCGAAGAATACCTTTTGGGGTCACCAACGGAGTAGCGGTTTTTCAAAGAACTATCAATAATATAATTGCGAAAGAGGAACTAAAAGGAGTATACGCATATTTAGATGTCATAACAGTCTGTGGAGCAACCCAAGCTGACCATGATCAAAAACTACAGCGTTTTCTTGATATTGCGAAACGGTATAACCTTACACTGAATCTTGAAAAGAGTGAATTTTCATTGAAAGAGATAAGTATTCAAGGATATACTATAAACAGTGGAGTAATTAAACCCGACCCGGATCGTCTACGTCCACTATTAGAGTTGCCTCTGCCTTCAGACTCGGCATCACTCCGGCGAGCATTGGCTCACTATTCTAAATATGTGCTAAGATTCTCTCATAAAATTCAGTCCCTCGTTTCGCAAGGCACATTCCCTCTCGATTCTAACGCAGTCAACGCTTTTAACGCTCTAAAGCAAGAGATAGCTAGATCAGCAGTAAACGCGATTGATGACAACGTACAATTTGTTGTTGAAACGGACGCTTCAGACTATGCTATCGCGGGAACTCTGTCACAAGAGGGCAGACCTGTTGCGTTTTTGTCGAGAAGCCTTCACAGTAGCAAGCGGAATCACCCAGCCATAGAGAAGGAGGCTACGGCTCTAGTCGAATGTCTTCGGAAATGGAGACAATTCCTCATCGGTCGAGAGTTTAAACTGATAACTGACCAAAAATCGGACGCATTCATGTTCAATCAGCAGCATTCGTCAAGAATTAAAAATGACAAAATACAACGTTGGTGATTAAAACTTTCTGAATACAATTTTGATATAGTTTATCGCCCTGGAAAGGAAAATATAGCGGCTGATGCTTTATCAAGAGCCAATGCACCTTTAGTAGCCTTGTGTCACCCTGGAGTAACAAGAATGCTTCATTGGGTTCGAAGCAAAAATTTAGCTTACTCAACTGAAGAGATAAAACGTATTACTTCGAATTGTTCTGTATGTGCAGAAGTAAAGCCTCGTTTTCAACAAAACATTGGAAAACTAATAAAAGCAATGGCCCCATTCGAAAGAATATCGATAGATTTTAAAGGTCCACTTCCCTCAGATGGCACTGGGAATAATTGTTATAACCTTACAATTGTGGACGAATATTCTCGATTCCCATTTGCATATCCCTGCCCAGACTTGAGTACAAATACGGTAATTAATAAACTAACTGACTTATTTTCTATATTTGGAATGCCAACTTACGCACACTCAGCAGGCGTAGCATGGCGCTTTCTATCTCTACGAAGAATAGACATAGCTTTTTCTATACAAAATGACAGTTCGTTTCTTCATTTTTGACATCCACCGTCGAAATCTTTCTACAATCTGTCATTTTGTCTATCATTTCTAACGATCTTTGTCTAGGTCTTTTTATATGTAGACTATTTCGGAAGAAAGTTTTCTATCCTTACTGTCAAAATCAAATTGACAACCAATAAATCCTATGATAAAACAAAGAATTCTGAGTCGAATTATGTAAAAGAGTGAATTTCGTAAAAAGTGCAGTTGACTCTTTCTATTTTGCTGCCGTCTCGTTCTGTCTACTGTCTATAGGAAACGTCATTTTTGTCTACTCTTCCGTCGACAAAACGGTGCTCATGCTACGCCTGCAGACCGTGGTACTTCTTTTCTTTCAAAAGAAATGAAAGATTTTCTCCACCAGAAGGGCATTGCTACTACACCGTACAATCCTCAGGGTAATGGACAAACGGAGAGATACAATGGAATTATTTGGCGAATAGTACAATTGGCTCTGAAAAGCCGTGATCTGCCTATAACCAAATGGGAGTCGGTTATAACTCAGGCTGTGCGTGCCGTAAGATCACTGCTTTGCACGGCTACAAACAGTACGCCCCACGAGCGGATGTTCTCTCACGCCAGGAGATCCTCAAGTGGTCAGTCGATGCCCACATGGCTAAACGTTCCAGGAAAAGCTTTGTTGCGAAATCATAATCGAACCAGCAAATATGATCCACTGGTTGAAGAGGTAGAGACTTTGGAGAGTAACCCTCAACATTCTCGTGTGCGTTTGAGCAGTGGTAGAGAAGTTGTCGTATCTAATCGACATCTAGCTCCTGCTGGCAAAACTGATGAAACTGATTCCAACGATGATGATGAGTTCATCGATGCCGTCGATGGCGATGACCGTAATACAGATGGCCAGCGAGGTACCGAGAATGAAATGGTCCAGCCACAGAACATCACCACAGAGACTCTACGTCGTTCTGAAAGAGTACGACGTCCGCCTGCTCATTTATCTGACTACGTGGCACAATAAATAAGCCCAGGAGAATGTGTTAATATAATCTTATACTCCTTGGTAATTATTGAACGTCCTGTTTAAGAAGAAACTGAACTGTCAGTATTATTTTGTGTCATTGTATCATTTTGTTAAATAAAACCTAATGTTAATTCGGGTATATTCTTTACTACAGTCAACAACAATGCATTCTCTTCCAGACAACCTTTGGGTTAAAAGAACATGGTGATAGGTCCTTCTCCAACTGACACTGCTTTAAGAAGCAGTGAAGCAGCTAAAAATGTTGGAAGGTAGGGTAATATTTTAAACCCACGACAAAGAAGACTGCATATTTCAATGTACTCTGCAAATTATGATTCCAAGGGTTTTTCTTAAACGAATTTCTCGGTAGCTAGCCCGGAGTCAAGTGCAGTGCACTTGTGCCAGGAACTTGTACCTAAGTACTTTCCCAGATGGTCACAAGAGCTCTACCTACCTTCCTCCCCTCCTCTTCCTTTTCTTTCTACCTTTTCTTACTTTTTCTTTGTGTTTGTTTTCTTTTTTTGCGTCATTTTTACCGCAAATAAACATATTTTCTTTCTTTCTTTCTTCTTACCTGTTAAAACCCCACCCGGAACCACCACGTAGGTACCACTGCCTGCGTGTCTATTTGCTAAAATTTCCCTACCTACAGCGATGACCAATCCGTGTTCACGTATGCTAATAATCAGATAACAGGAATATCTCTACTACCCGTAGATATGCCGCTCAATTTTTTGAAAGATAAGATCAGAAATGAAATTAGGTATCTGGAAAAGAACTGGAGTTACCGACATAGCTTACAGAGTGAGCACTCTGGAGTAGCAGTGGGCTGGCCATGTTTGTCGAAGAGCCGATGGCCGCAGGAGCGGACGAATCCTGGAATGGAGACCGCGTATCAGCAAGCGTAGTGTGGGACGGGACTACGGGACGCCCCCCAGCTAGATCGACCGATGGACCTCTAAACGTGGCTGGGACAGTCTGTGGAAGGCGGAGGACAGGGTGTTGTAGCACAGTCTGGGGGAAGCCTATTTCCAGCAGTGGACTGCGATAGCCTGAGTTGATTGAACCGTAGGTATATTGTACCTAGAGGTAAGATACAATGCATGGTGCGAGTCCTTATAAAGTCCTGGATTATAAAAGAACAAATATTATGTCTGCACTAAAACTTGTTTTCGAATAACACCGACTACGTACCAATTTTATGAGTTTTATTGCCTATTTATTACAATGGTATAATCTTTGTGTACGTGCCGTATTCATTTTGTAAGCAGTGAATGGGACTTTGTATGTGGATTTCGAAGCACTATAGCTATCTATGTAATAAATACATATATATTATATACAACCCGTGCGCATTAACATGGCACCTTTTTTTTTTGTACATACTTATATCACTGTCCGACCCCTACAGGATACTGATACTCCAATAAAAGTGTGGCGAAACAAACTAATTATCTTATTAAAGCTTTAGCTTGATTATGGAAGTTTATTAAAAGAGAATTATTTACAATCATTTACATATATTTTTACTTCAGTATAATGCAAGGAACATATACTCACCTACGGCGAGGCACAGCGGCGAGGTATAATCAAGGAACTTATACGGCGACCACAGCAGAGTACTTTTACTATATGATTATATGATAATTCCCTATATAGTTACTTTACTCTTTGATGATAATGACCATAATGACCAAACAATGACAGTTGTTTAGCACCAAAGAGTAGAATATGTATATCGCACGAAACCACAGTTATTATTAAGTTTGGTAACCGCTCTCTATGATAGGTATAATGATAGATTAGGCTTTATGCCTGAACATATCAGAATCTATGTTCGCATTCGTAGGGGAGACCGAGGGGTTTTGACACACCTCTGTGTCAAAACCCCTTTGAAACAGCACCGATTTCGCGGAATTTAAAACCGTTATCGAGCTGACACCGACTCAAATCAGCCGCTCCCCGCCACCCGCTGGGCCCCGCAGTTCGCGTCCGTGCCTCTGACGCGCGGTTTTGTCGTTGTGGCTGCCACGTCGCAAAAATCGTGAAAAGTAAGTTTTAAACGTTTTTTTAAGATACCTGCATTTTGATAATGCGTTTGTATTTTAGCTTGGGTGTTATAGGTTTCGAAAGCTCATTAACTAACGATTGAAACCATGGCGCTAGTAAAATTAATTTCTTTTCGTTTCTCTTCTGGATTTTTGTTTGCATAAAGATTGGGAGGATTTTTGTCACTCAGGGGATTTGAAACAGACTGTTTCAACTCACCTCGCTTAAGTTTTGTATGGGGGATTGCCAATACGGTGTGGTTTACTTATGTTTTTTTTTTTTTCTAATTTTGTTTCAATATGCTTACTGATTATAAAAGGAAGATTGATAGAGGTATGGCGAGTCGCGAAATTTACGATCTCGCTATAGAAGAAGTTAAATTGCGTCAGAAAAGTCTCCATGATGCGGCTTCGAGCTACAACCTCAAGATTGTTCAAGATTTAATTAATAGTTCAGTATAAAATATATTAAAATGTTTTCAAATTGTATCGTATATTTCTACTTTAAAACCCTTAATTCTACTCAAATATCAACTGTTTCAACTCTCCTCGACCCTTGTTTCAACATACCTCGGTATGAGGGGGGAGTTGAAACAAAATGACTTTTTACATTCAAATTCATTTTTCACCACAAAATTCATACTTACACGTTCTTTGTGACAGGTATTTGAAAGTGTAAGAAATAAACTAAAAAAACTAAACTCATACGACTAGTGTTTGTAGAATTTTGTGTATGAATTAAAATGTCAAAATTGTTTCAATTCTCCTCGGTCTCCCCTACTCTTTGACCGATTTCCCGAGCATAACACGTCCTCTAGGCCCGCCTAAAGAGGTGAAGTACTCTACTAAAGATTTGGCGATGTCGACCGATGTTTTACTCCGCGACGACACAGTTCGACGGCTTCTGCAACCTCCTTACGCTGGCACATGACGCATCATCAGAAGAAGGGACAAAAACCTACTTACTTACCTTACCTTGGAGATGAATGGAAGAGTGGCTGCGACCAGCATAGACCGTGTTAAGCCACCATCTGAACTGGTTTCCTCACCACCTGAGTTCCTGTTCCAGTTTCTCCTTCTACACACCTAACTCCCCCACGCCATATTTCCGTGCGTCACTGCCGCAGTGCCGCGCACTCGATTCTGGTGCGTACTGAATTGATATACACTGAGATTGATATTTGGGTCGTTTTCTATGAAAATATAATATTGTTCCTTATTTATACTGTAGTAGGGGGTGGTGTGGCAAACCAAACTAATTATTTATGGTTCCCACTGTTAGATATAAATATAAAGGACAACCCTATTTTGGTAGAGCAGTTAGTCGATGGTTCAAGTGAAGACAAAAATAGAGGATTTTGAATATGAATGTAAAACTTAAATAATATCATAGGTATCATAGCTAGACTCTGTGTAACTAAAAAGATTATTGTTCTGTGTTTGTGTATACGTTTATTCTTCCGCTGTCGATTGGATAATGTGCTGTGATACAAATACATATCTATTACAACTGGACCTCAGAGTTTCATTCAAATAGCCAGCTGCCAGGGCAGGGCAGGGCATTTAAAATCATATTTTTTTTTTAACATTTTTCTCACATATAATAAACAACAAGAATAACGTTCCCAGGATTTTGTAAGATTGTAATTTATTTAAAAGAGTGTCCTTGGAGTTTCTTATCCGTTCTCCATGGAGATCTACGTTTTGGAATGGGCATCTAGCTTCAACTTTCTGACTAATGCGGGCCATATGCGTACAAGAAATTTGATCAAACAGGCTAGTTCAAACAGTTTTATCAAATTAACATGATTGTGTGTGGGTAATTTGATTAAAATGAGTTGTCAAATGGCATGAAGAAATATGAATTTTTGTATTTCTATTTTTGATCAAACAGTTTGAACCAGCCTGTTTGATCAAATTACTTGAACGATAGACGTTCAAGTAGGCCTGCATAACTGACCGACTCTTTTGCAATTCAAAAGTGCCTGTAAATGGTTTAATTAAAATAAATGCTAGTTTGAGTTTAAATTTGAATAAAAAGGAAGGCATAACGCGCCTAAAAAGTATGAAATAATAAAGGGTAGGTAGTTTACATAATTTTTGCATTTATACTTCAACTTTCCTGAGTCACGGTGATTAAAAATACCATGCCCTAAGCTTTGCGGCGATTCGATAATTGGACGAGAGCTTTTGAAGGACGCGTCACGTTCAGGCACATTTTGTTACATGAGAGAGAAGAAAGATAGAACTCTCTCTTTCTCTCTATATCTCACACTAAATCTCTCTAATTCTTAATTTTTTGAGAAGTTTCACTCCTGCCACGTGTACTTACGGGTCGCATGCACAATTTTTTTTTTCATATTTCTGATTTGGCTATACTAAAAGTTTAACATTTTCATGAATACCTACCTCCCATACTACACTCCATTAAAGTTTTTCCCTTCTTTTCCCTGTCCTATTGTGTATACCAAGATATACAAAATCATAGACAGAGAAATGACTGGTTTAAGAAGATACACTGAAAGAATTTGTGTCATAGAAACCTCCAGTGGAACCTATGTTAAGTGCTATTGCTATTATAATATACAAGGAGCAGAATGTTTTCAATGCGGGCCATAGACGTTCAAGTAATTTGATCAAACAGGCTGGTTCAAACAAAACAGGCTGTGCAAATATGTGTCGGAATTCGTGGACAGAAGTCGTGTGATAATTTTATTAAAAATAGTGTGAAAATGGGAAGCTCAAAGACATGGATTACGCCGTTTATGAAGCAGGTTCGTGTGTTGTTTTTTATCTGTTGGTAATCCTTTATTAGTAGATATGTTATATTTTCGGTTGAAGCTTTTGCAAATAAATAATGCACGTTGCAGCTTGCTATGTGACAGGTGACAGCATTCATTGGCATTCATTCTCTGTGACAGCATTCAATCTGGCATCGATTTATAGATTTATCAAAGAATGCATCCATGAATTGGCTCTATTAAATTATAGTGGAATAGAATAGAAAAGCTTAATTTTCATGACAAGCCGTTTTACTTAACTTTTAGTTTTAATCTTATTTAGCCACTATATTTTCAACATAAAAATATTAAAAAGAGTTTGGCATGAACACAATTATTGATTTAATTATATGCTCTATTCGATTTTAATTAAAACCCTGTCGAACCGAAAGGGGCACATAGCCGACTGCCCGACTGCAATAACAATATGAAAATGTAATTAAAAAACTGTTTGGGTACGAAAATTGCATTTTTTTCACCGCCAGTGCGCGGACCCGTGACTGCGTTTATTTAATATCGTACGGCAGAAATAACGCACCACATTCCACCGCACCACAGTGCGCGCTGGCCTTTAGGCTCGACATTTAGACAGTAATGCTGGGGCTACACTTCGCGTTATCGTGAACTTTTCTTCGTGCCCTCTCTGTTGCTCAGCGAGACATCGAAGGGTGTGCGAGAGAGAGCGCACGCAGAAAAGTTCGCGATAACGCGAAGTGTAGCCCAGCAATAGAGCCATTCACGACGTAGCGCCCCACTCCTCTCCGCTCCGTACTAAAGTGAGCTGTACTTTTGTACAGTAATCGCGGAGTGGGGCGCGTCTTCGTGGATGGCACTATCTATAATATAATAATATATCTCTACGTTGACGTCGTGGTGGGGCTTGCGCGCTCCGAACACTAGGTCTGTGCCGGTAGAGTTTGCTTTGCCGGAGCGGGTCTAGGATGAGGAGCCAGACCAAGAGAGATACAAAAACCCGCAGGGCAGCTTGTGGCGAGCTGTTGGGCAGTAGCGACCCCACGGACCCTACCTCCCGGGAGAATTCTTGTTCCTCACCTCTGGCTTGCCTTTATTGGCCGGCTGGACTGAACACTGACGAGGAACAGAGCTCCCACCTCATTCTTGCCTTTATTGGCTGGCTTGAGTGGAGACTCGCAAGAGCAAACGTGCTCGGAGGAAGGAAGTATTCCAGTAAGTGCTCGTAGGGATCTTGACCATCTTCCGGGCTCTGGGATTGTTCTGAAAGCCGTGGAATACCTCTCCACTCCTCAAGCACCTCAGGAAGTGTTGTCCCCTTGTCGCTACGTCACTATGTGCTAGCAACTGTTTTTGGGGGCCCATTATTGAGTGTGCAAGTCACCCCCTGCCATTTTATTATCCATGTATACCATAACATTGATCAGGCAGGGGACATAGCTTTTCCATAGTTCTAGATAACCAATCCACTATAGCCACCCAAACCCATAACCCAACATGTTTTGTTTCCATGTTCTGCAATAGTCCTACACCAACCGGGGGTTGTCCTTGGGTGCACTCGCATAGTGCGTACAGGGATAATCGTCGGTTGGTGCCTCATTCCTTGTGAAACTGTCTAACGGGCCTCTGCGAGTTGGCTTCGGCCCCTCGTACGCCTTCCAAAAAGACCGGGACCCCATGGTCCCGAGATATGTAATCATATATAAAATAATAATAATAATAATAACCCCACCGCCGTATCTCTACGTTGACGTCGTGGTGGGGCTTGCGCGCTCCGAACTCTAGGTCTGTGCCAGTAGAGTTTACTTTGCCGGAACGGGTCTAGGATGAGGAGCCAGACCAAGAGAAATACAAAAACCCGCAGGGCAGCTTGTGGCGAGCTGTTGGGCAGTAGCGACCCCACGGACCCTACCTCCCGGGAGAAGTCTTGTTCCTCACCTCTGGCTTGCCTTTATTGGCTGGCTGGAGTGAACACTGACGAGGAACAGAGCTCCCACCTCATTCTTGCCTTGATTGGCCGGCTTGAGTGGAGACTCGCAAGAGCAAATGTGCTCGGAGGAAGGAAGTATTCCAGTAAGTGCTCGTAGGGATCTTGACCATCTTCCGGGCTCTGGGATTGTTCTGAAAGCCTTGGAATACCTCTCCACTCCTCAAGCACCTCAGGAAGTGTTGCCCCCTTGTCGCTTCGTCACTTTGTGCTAGCGACCGTGTTCGGGGGCCCATTATTGAGTGTGCAAGTCACCCCCTGCCGTTTAATCCGTGTATACCATAACATTGATCAGGCAGGGGACATAGTCCTTCAATAGTTATAGGTAACAAATCCACTAAACCACCCAAACCCATAACCCAATATGTTTTGTTTCCATGTTCTGCAATAGTCCTACACCAACCGGGGATTGTCCTTGGATGCACTTGCATAGTGCGTACAGGGATAATCGTCGGTTGGTGCCTCATTCCTTGAGAAACTGTCTAAGGGGCCTCTGCGAGTTGGCTTCGGCCCCTCGTACGCCTTCCAAAAGACCGGGACCCCATGGTCCCGAGATATGTAATATATAAAATAATAATAATAATAAACCATTTATTGCAGGCGACACAGGCCCATAGATAAATACCTTAACTTAAACATACATATTCTATAAACAAAAACTTGTGTTAATAAATAAGGCTTAGACTATGTTAGTAGTTCTTCAATCTGCACTAGCTAGACTTTGTGCTGTCCAGTGGAACTTGTCCGCGAAAACGACGAAACACCACGTCCTGCGGCCAAAAGTCTTCTTCCATGACGAGGGGCAGATAACAGTCTGGCACACGCACGACGAACGCCTTGAAGTTGACGTTCCGGCGCGATTCAAGTAACTGCACCCTCGGCGCGTATCTCGTCTTTTGGCGCACGTACTCCACGATGTCCTCCGCCTTAGTGGTGTAGTGCAGGCGGGAGATGTACACCGGTGTCTTCGGCTTTGCGGCACGTAGGCTCACTTTGGGGCCCGTAGGAGCTTTACCGCAGCGGTTCTTGTTCGTTCGCGACCGGTGCTTCCTCCTTTGCTCCTTTGCTATCTATACCTACATCTTTTCCTTCCATTACTTATCTCTATTTGCCGTCATCACACTGCTAAGATGCTTCTTAACCATACCGTATTTCACATTATTACCAATCAAATAACTATTTCCATAATCATCACGGTTTGTTTTAATTGATCATCTCTAAGTTCGATGACGTTAACTGGCAGAGTTTTTTTTCTAAACATTCCAGTGCTTCGTGACGTCAGGCGTGTCCCTGAACATGGCTGGGTCTGGCCTGGTGGTGGGATTCACCACGTCCTTGCTGGCGCAGCTTAGAAAACCAGGGTCTATCATACCCATTGATGACACATCTGGATCTTGGATAGGTTGGAAACCATTACAAAACAATATAATAGCGAAATAAAACATCTTCTTCGCTACACACGTATATTGATTTGGTAAAAAAACCAAAGAAACGAAGAAATTAAAAAACCGGCCAAGTGCGAGTCGGACTCGCGCACGAAGGGTTCCGTACCATTACCTATAAAATCCACGAAAAAATCACGTTTGGTGTATAGGAGCCCCCCTTAAATATTTATTTTATTTTGTTTTTTAGTATTTATTGTTATAGCGGCAACAAAATCATCTGTGAAAATTTGAACTGTCTAACTATAACGGTTCATGAGATACAACCTGGGGACAGACGGACGGACAGCGGAGTCTTAGTAGTAGGGTCCCGTTTTACCGTCCCGTTGCCGAGTTGTTGAGTTGAGGGCGGTGGTAAAGAGATTACGAGGTAAACTTAAGGGTCATCAGGGAATAGTTTGGGTTATGAAGCCTGGACCTGATTGCAATCAACTACGATTCGCGACCGCTAATAACGTACACAACGTGAATATCGGCTCGTTATCATGAATTTAAGTCTCCTCAGTCAAAATAGACCTAGTTTAACAAGCAGCGTCTGTAAGCTAACGCTAACGGTACACGACAGTAAGCTAAGCACAGTAACATAAAAAAAAATGATATGAAAAATAAATAGCGAGCATTTACTTATTCTTACACAAAAAAGTCAAAACAACGCACAAAGGAACTTCTCTTGGATGAGGCGGTACGCGTCGAAGAAGCCACAGACGCTGCTAGGATTGAAAGCAGCCAGTGGGTACAGCCCACCGGCTGCTTTCAATCCATGCATGTCCTAGAACCAGAAATTCGAAGACATGTGACATCTACCAACCCGGCCCACTCTCTCTCGCCACGAGGACGCCTATCACCCAGCAATGGGAATATTATAGGTTGATTATGCTATTTATTTAAAAATAATCTTCTATTTTTTTTTCCAGCTGCAATCCCCGGCATCTCCTTGGTGTTCGGCAACTGCATAGCACCACCCATCATGTCCAAATATGGCAGGAGGACTGCCAACCTTGTGTCCATTGTGCCACTGATCTTTGGCTGGGCTGCCATCTACTTTGCCAACAGCATCACCATCCTCCTGCTGACCAGATTCCTTCAAGGACTATGTATGGGCATGTGTACTTCACTGGGTTCACTGTTAATAGGAGAATATACCAGCCCGAAGCACAGAGGAGTTTTTTTAATGACGATATCAGTCTCCATATCTTGTTCAGTGATGACTGTCCATTGCTTAGGATCCTACCTCACTTGGCAAACCACTGCCTTAATTTGCGGTTGTGTATCATTCGTTAATCTGGTCATAGTCATATATTCACCTGAATCCCCCAGCTGGTTGGCGGAAAAAGGAAGGTTTGCCGCTTGCAAACAATCTTTTAGATGGTTAAGAGGAGATACGGAATCAGAAGAACTAAGAAAAATGATTCAAGCGAGCATAATGCTGAAGGAAGCAAAAGCAGAAATGAGGCAAACCAAATCTTGGATACAGAAATTCAGAAATACAATAGAGGACTTCAAGATAACGGTCAAGAAAAAGGAGTTTTTGAAACCAATAATTATAATGATACACATATACATTTTGGCCCAATGGAGTGGGATTAACATGCTCGTAGTATACCCTATAGATTTATTCCACAAAATTGTCGGAAAAGATCGCAACATACCATTGTTAGTACTTACTTTAGATGTACATAGATTAGTAGCTAATACTACGGCTTTATATGTGATACAGAAAGTGAAAAGACGAACTATATTAGGTGTAACAGTGTGTATAAACATTTTTGCTTTATTAGCAAGTGCTTCATATTCCTATGCAAAAGATACTGGGTTTATTTCTCCAGATGAATTTACTTTAGGTATCTCTATAGTACATATTCATATGTTTTCAGTAGCTACTGGTTCTTTACCGTTATGTTTTATATTAGCTGGTGAGATATTTCCTTTGGAATATCGTAGCTTAGCCGGTGGTATTAGTGTATTATTTTTTTCCATGAATTTTTTTGTTACTATTAAAACTGAACCTTTTCTTTTCAGTACCATAGGTTTGCATAGATTGTATATATTTTATGCGTCTATGATGGTGTATAGTTTCGTTGTGGTATGGTATTTATTGCCTGAGACAAAGGATAGGACACTACAGGATATTGAAGATGAGTTTAGGGGAAGGCCTCTGTCTCCTGAGGAGTTAAAGGTGGCGCGGTCTTCGGCATCCTTGGCAGCGTTTAACTCTCACAGAAGATTTAGTCAACCACTTGTTGTATGAACCAAAAATCTTGTCCGTATTCCCCGCATGGGTAGGCACTTCGAATTTCTCTAGCGGTAAACGAATTTCAACCGTATCTAAAAGACACGTAGTTTGAATTTCAATTGTTATTGCATTAGTAGGTTCCTCATTGTTAATATCATTGACATTATTAGTTACTGACACTGCGTTGCGGACACATTCATGTTTGACATATTCAATCAGTAATTTATGGTAGTACAAGTCATGTGTCAAATTTCATTTCCCATCGGCGATTAGTATCGAACTTTCATACAAAATATTATCATCACCAGCCTATTAAGCCCTTCCTTTAGGGGGTGAATTTTCAAAAACCAATTTCACCCCTACTCACTTTCGATAATAGAAACGTTTCTAGGCTGTGCGTTGTCTGTCAGTGAATGAATTTTGATTAATACATTTCTTAACATTTTTTTTTTAATACAATAAGTTTGTTCCCATGTAAAATATCTGGATCAGTAAATAATGCTTGATGCAACGAAAATAATAAAATGTTATATTTTTTATGAGAAAGTTTGTACACACGGCTACACATCAAGCTATACATTTCCAGTGTTTATGCTGATCCCGCATTGTATAGGATTTCCGTACAATGCGAGGTCAGCTTATACTGGAAATGTATATCTTGATGTGTAGCCGTGTGTACAGTCAAATGCACGTTCAAGGTAATTCGTAACAACATTTTCGTATTCGTTTATTTCGTAACAACAAAGGCAATTTTCGCAGTTCAAATGTTACTACTGACGTGCCGTTGACCGTACCTACCAATGTTGAGACTAATAATGAAACAACTATTGTAAGATACAGGTGGATACCAATCCACCACTTTCAATCACAATTCGACGGATTTTTAAGGGAAGTGCTAAGTAATCTATGTTTGAAAAATCCGTCTGTTCGATAACGTACTTAAATCACGAAATGAATGTTGTTGGCTCGTCAAAATGAAAAGCATTGTCATTGCAAGTGTGTTACACAATTATCCGGCTGTGCAATGTTAAAGTAGTACTACAGAGATTGAATATGTAAGAAAATCTCCCTAACCGCCTGGCCACGGGAGAGGCGGCGCCAACGGCGCGGCGCGAATTGCGGTGCGGCGGGCAGTACATTTTTATTCATTTGTTATAGTCGCAAAACGCCGTTCGCACCGCGCGAAAATTCACTGCAGCGGAATCTCCCGTGGCCAGGCGGTAAGGGCCCTCACGCACTACGCGGCCTCGACCACGACTCTTGTCGCGCGTCTGGCAGCAATATTGATGTTGGAATCTTGTATATATGTTGTTCTCACGGTAAACTCTAACCACGCGATGCAGGATTTTTGTGTGACTTCAGGTCTTTGATGCGTAGTTCGCATTGGCGATGTAAAAATAATCAGATAGTCCCATACATTTAATCTTTCATTGACTTGAATGTGCCCTGGCGGCTGGGAATGTCATTCTCACTCAAATGTCTCGTTGGTCGCGCGTGTGGTGGATCATTTAGCTCCCTTCAAAATGGTTGAGCTGAATGGTGCTGATCCATGCGTCATGTTCGTGAACGGACGCCGTCAGTTGTGACTGGTCATCTTTTAGCTGCCATGGCTTATTTTAATTTTTGAATTGTTTTTATGTTATATTGTAACAATATTTTGATTTAACCGGGAAACAACTGGGAATGTACTTGTACCGTACATTTTGGTTCTCCGGTTCTTCTCCATAGGAACCTACTACGCTTTGGAATGGGCAACTAGGTTCATATTTCTGACTGACCGACCCCTTGACAATTCAAAAGTCGCTGTAAATGGTTTAATTGAAATATTGAGTTTGAGTTTTGGGTCGAGTACCTAAGTATTGAAGTTTTGTATGGGAGAGGTGATAATTTTTTCGCAAATACGATTTTTTTCAGTTTTATGGTCTGTCTGTACCACACCCTTAAATATGACCACACATGTGCTAATACACGGCGCAGGTATACTGTGTAAAAAGATTGTAAATTATAATTTATTGTTACGTTAATTAGCTCTAAGATTTAATTGATATTGTAAAGTCGACATTATGACAGGAGAAATACAGGACAAACTGAAATCTATATAATTGCTTTTTATTTATCATGTGCGTGTGGTGTGAGGGCCCGTTTTTTAAAACTCTTTGAAAATGTGCTCAGGATAATATATTGTATTCACAATTTTTTTTCGGCATTACCTTAAATTTTGGCATAAAGACTTATTCTCTAGTGTCTTTAGTTTATCAGGTACAGCTGGGCCCTCAATCCTCTATGTGAGAACTGAGGGCCCAACTTTACAGTCCATTCCATATCTCGCTTATTAGACTTTCACAAAATCTTATTCCAACTTTCACAATTCTTTTGGAATGTTCACTAAATCCTGAGAACATTTTCAAAGAGTTTTAAAAAACGGGCCCTCACACCACACGCACATTATTTATCAAGCTAATTTCTCAAACCATAATCAAGCCATAGGGCCGTGGGGTCCGAGAGCTCGTCGAATATTTCGGGACATCGCCCAGCGGTCGGTCGACTCAGGTGGCCAGAGTAATGATAAAATCATTTATCACTACCTACTCTGAGAAGAAACATTACACGTCGATGTCCCTGCGACCCTCTAATCTAAAGTCATCATCATCTGCCTAGCCTTTTCCGAACTATGTTGGGGTCTGCTTCCAGTCTAACCGGATGCAGCTGAATACCAGCATTCTACATCATAATCTTGCCGACTGCCTATCTGACCTCCACAACCCAGTAACTGGGTAAACACGTCGATGTCCCTGCGACCCTCTAATCTAAAGTCATCATCATCTGCCTAGCCTTACAATACCAGCATTCTACATGGAGCGACTGCCTATCTGACCTCCACAACCCAGTAACTGGGTAATACGATACCCCCTGGTAAGACTGGTTGTCAGACTTTGGAACTTCTGACGACCCGTAACGACTGTCAAAGATCCACAACTGGCAGCCGGGACCAACGGCTTAACCCGCTTCCCGAGGCACGGAGGAGTCTCGGTATGTAAAGATGGTCACCCATCTACGGACCAACCCCGGCAAGCGTAGCTTAACCTGATGGATCGACCCGTGCGGCTGTTATTACTCTACTCTCCGCTCCTGCGACCCTCTAAAGTATTGCAGGTAAAAAAGGGACACAGTTTTCTTTGTTTTAGTTTTCATATTTCTGGGTTGCTTAGTTAGTAAAATCATAGTAAGTCATAATTTTCATGAGTACAGTCACGAGCAAAAATATGTATACGCCCAGAAAAATTCAATAACGTTTTTCTCGTGGAATAACGATTGTAATTTTGAGATTATACCTATTTCATAATAATAGGGGTTCAATAATACTATGTTCGTTATATCATAAAGTTACAACCAATACAGTAGGAAAAAATCACTTTTAAAAGTTGCTAAGTGTACATATTAATGCTCGTGACTGTACACACACACTGGGTACCTACCCACCACCTTAAAGTTTGTCCCTCCTTTTACCTACCATATGATTATGAACTGTACAGTTCGATTCAAACTTAATGCGGCTCGGAAGTTAGCTTCTCACTGCGCAAAACCCTCACCCCGCTGACAAATAAAATTGTTACTGCGCAGCGACTCGCCTCATGTTCCGAGATGCCATTAATCGAACTGTACTATCCAAGGTATGTCAGCCAGAATGCTTTCTCTAAGGTTTAGCGCCTATGAAATACTTCATAGTTCCAAAGCCATGATTGGGAGATAGTCACAACATTGATATCAGATTTTTAATAGGCGTTACTACAATATATTTATCTTTGCACGTATGCACGAGCTGTACTTCTATTAATTTACCATAATCAGCCTATAATGTTCCCACTGCTGCGACACAGGCCTTCTTTCTTCAGGAGGCAGTATGCTGTAATCTGCCATGCGGGCCCAGTGCGGATTTGTAGATGTCACATGTCTACGAATTTTTGGTTCTAGGACGGTTTCCTCACGAGGTTTTCCTTCAGCGTTTTGAGAGCAGTGGTGCTGAAATTATTATTTACACAAATTAAAGCGCCAAGTCGGGGCCACCGTTACCACTGCTCTCTATATTAATTAAAAATATTCTTAATTTTTTTTAGGTACTACAAAATTTGGCAAATAATTAACTATTGTCTTTTAAATCAGTATTTTGGTACAAGTACAAATTTACCAGCTGTCTGAAGTTTTAACAAAAAGCTTTAAACACTCCACTACTACTAAAAGAACGGGCTTTTTATCCACAAGCTCGCTAACCGAAACCCAACCGCAACAGTGTAACTTAACCCCACCCATCAATTGAAACACGCGCCAACCAATTAGAAGTAAGCTTTAAAAACTATATTGACAGCTCATTCTAAAATAGAACTCGTTGAACCAAGGTCGAACCAATGAGAGAGCCAATATTCTGTACTTACAACATTTTGCATCTGTATCAATATCATTTCAGAGGTTAGGTGAACCTTTATCAACCGGGAGCGTTGCAAATATGTGTCGGAATTCGTGGACAGAAGTCGTGTGATAATGTTATTAAAAATAGTGTGAAAATGGGGAGCTCAAAGACATGGATTACGCCGTTTATGAAGCAGGTTCGTGTGCTGTTTTTTATCTGTTGGTAATCCTGGATGGGCCATGATGGTCTGTGTTGGTATTGGCGGGTTAAGTTCTATTTTCGGTTGACGTTTTTGTAAATAAATAATGCACGTTGCAGCTTGCCATGTGACTGCATGCAATTTGGCATGGATTTATAGATTTATCAAAGAGTGCAATCAGGAAACGGCTCAATTAAATTATCGTTGAACAGAAAAGCTTAATTTTCGTGAAAAAAAAAGATAAGATTAACAGAAAAGCTTATTTTCCGTTTTACTAGTCTTCAAATAATATTCAGCCACTATAGTTTCAGCATAAAAACTTAAAAATGAAAAGACTCTCGCATTGAACTTATCTATTAGGTAGGGAATTCTTATAAAATAGGTAGGTACACATAGGTATCTTACCTAATTTATTGAAATGTCTAGTGCCTTAATTCTCATGTAGGTCCTACAAACTAGATAATTACAAAACCTTTAATGTTAAGTTAGTTAAATACCTTATACTGGGTCAAATTAAGTTAGCTAGCGAGACTTCGCAGAGGTGTTATCGAAACACGACAGAAAACTTTTGGGGCAACGACCGCTCGTGTAGATAGTGCCATCTACGAAGACGCGCTCCAATCTTACACGCCGCAAGCTTAATTACATTGGGTAATCGCGTTTAGGAAGAAGAGTGGGCGCGTATTTATGGATGGCACTATCTATAAGTAATGTTATATTGTCTAATACTGGTATTCAGCTGCATCCGGTTAGACTGGAAGCCGACCCCAACAGAGTTGGGAAAACGCTAGGCATATTGACTATGTTGTTACTGCAAGTATCATCTGCCTAGCCTTTTCCCAACCAAGTTGGGGTCGGCTATCCGTCTAACCGGATGCAGCTGAATACCAGTATTTTACATGGAGCGACTGCTTATCCGACCTCCACAACCCAGTAACTGGGTAATACGATACCCCTTGTCAAGACTGGTTGTCAGACTTTCGGGCTTCTGACGACCCGTAACGACTGTTAAAGATCCACAAATGACAGCCGGGACCAACGGCTTAACGTGCTTTCCGAGGCACGGAAGAGTCTCGATATGTAAAGATGGTCACCCATCCACGGACCAGCCCCGGCAAGCGTAGCTCAACCTGATGGATCGACCCGTGCGGCTGTTATTACTTAGTCACGAGGTCCTCCTTGTTACTGCAAGTATGAGATGAGAAATCTTTTTTTTTTTTATCTTGTTTTGATATTGATACCTACCGTGTGTGCGGAGTTTCGCCAGGTAATTTAATTGAACCTTGTATAAAGTGCGTAGGTAGGTAAGTATGTAGATTGGTACTCGAATGTTTTAATAATAGTCTTATCATAAACTATTCGAGTGCCTAAGCACTAAATGACCCTGAAAAACTTCCATTGCTAATAAATTCAAAGCAAATTAAATTACATAAATAGGTATTTATTTTCCAAAACATGAGCAATCTTCATCGTCCTCCGTTCCTATTAATTGCTCGACATTTTACCAAACGTCTTTTTCTTCCATTATCTCATAAGTATTTGCCGTCATCTCAAGGCTTAGATACTTTTTAGCCATACATACCGCCTCTCACATAATTACCTATCATCAAATGTCTATTTCCATAAACATCACGGTTTGTTTTAAACTAATAATCTCGACATTCGATGACGTTATCTGGCAGAGACGCTGCCGTCTCATACTCGGACATAATGAATTAGTTGGACGGTGGAGCCCACATCCACCATCAAACCCGTTAGAGTATGCAGAAACTACTATAGGAATATCACGTACAGTCATCAACTCAATGTCAATATCGTCCCCCGTAAACCCCTATATTGCATTGCAACTTTCATTGAAATTGTTAGAGCCGTTTTCGAGAAAGTGATTACAAATTATATATTTAAAGTACTTATTTAAAAAATTCTGTTGTGATGTTATGTGATATATTTATACTTACAAATATTACTCACTAGCTGCGCCCCGTGGTTTCACCCGCGTAAGTCTCGATCCCGTGGGAATATCGGGATAAAAAGTCCCCAAATCCTATGTCCTATTCCAGGTCATGGTCTACCCCTGTGCCAAATTTCATCCAAATCCGTTCAGCCTTTTACGCGTGATGGCGTGACCAAGGGAAATAGGGATTCATTTTTACCCGACTGCCCCAGAAGGAGGGTAATGTTTTTCGAGAGTATGTATGTATGTATGTATGTCTATTTCTTTGGCACGCTCTGTAGCCTAAACGGCTTGATGGATTTTAACATACGAGGTGTCGTTAGGTTCGTCTTAATTGTGGGAGTGACATAGGCTATATTTTTTTTAATTTCATCTGGTTACTAAAAAAAAGGGAGGGGAAGGGTTTTTAAAATAAATTACAATATTGGTATCAAATAAAAGCTAGTAATGAGTTAATTCCAAATATATAAATTAATAAAACTAAAAAGCTTGAAATAAAACAAATTATTTAAAAAACAAAAAACCCGCCAGCAAAAACGCATAACTTAAAGAGAAAAACAAGCATTATAATCTGTTGAATTTTGGTATTACAGGCGGGGAACAAACAAAAGTTACGAGTACACTATATTTTAGGTTATTGGTTTGTTCCCCACCTGTAATACCAAAATTATTTGTTAATTTATAAATATACATAGTGTAGGAAGCACAATGCCAGCTCCAAGTAATCATACAAATGGAAATGACTAGCAAGAAACACAATAAATTACCGTTACGTAGCCCGAATAAGTCCGTGCTAGGGATACTGATTGATACCCACCATGCACTCATTGTTTCAGTGAGAAAGAGATAGAGCTATATGTAAGAACAGCCAGTGGGACAGTTGACCCCATCCTTTTTTCGAAACGGAACATGGTGGTGTGCCATAGAACAGTCAGCTCAATTAATTAAGCTATACAGGGTCCTTCAAATATAGCTCAAGGGAATTCACAGCACTAAATCCCTATTTAGTTCTCCAGTGTTAATTCCCTTGAGCTCCTTTCATCTATACTAATATTATAAAGCTGAAGAGTTTGTTTGTTTGTTTGAACGCGCTAATCTCAGGAACTACTGGTTGGAATTGAAAAATTATTTTTGAGTTGGATAGTCCATTTATCGAAGAAGGCTATAGGCTATATAACATCACACTACGACCAATAGGAGCGGAGCATAAATGAAATATGTTGCAAAAACGGGAAAAAAAAATCCTTTTTGAGAGCTTTCGTTGCGTGCGGTGCGTAAACGGTTTATGTTACGTAAATAAATATCATGTATGATGGAATTGTTCCTCTTTAATGGTTCTAAAAAAAAGTCCGCGACAGCTTATGTGTATCTTTTAAGATTGACTCACTAAAAACTTTTTTATGGTAATCAAATTTGTTCGAAATTAATGCATTATTTGCGAAGGAGTTTTATCAACATAATATTAATTCTTATTCAAATAAAAAGTTTTAACATCAAGGGTATTTTTAGCAGTAAAATACTTCATTCGAATCGGACATTTAATTTCGAAGTTATCACGAGTATAAAAATACAATACGCGAACCGTTCGACGCTGGCGCCGCGACGTGGTACTCTAGAGAGAAGAGGATGGGCACACGGGTAGACCATGACCTGGAATAGGACATAGGATACGTTTTATCTCTATATTCCCACGGGATCGAGACCTATGCGGGTGAAACCGTGGTGCACAGCTAGTCTTAAATATAACTGGTGAAATGTAGAATGAAAATAGGAATGTGTTGGATCATTAAGTTGCCTTCAAAATGGTTGAACTGAATGGTGCTGATCCATGCGTCATGTTCGTGAGCGGGCGCCATCAGTAGGAACTGGTCATCTCTAGATGCCACGGCTTATTTTAATTTACTTATTTTTTACTTTTTGAATTGTTTTATTTCTTTTTTATCTTTTAATTACGGACGCTTTTAACGTGCACGTTTTTCTACATTGTACTCACATGTATAATTTCAACATGAATGATGTAACCAATATATTGTAACAATATTTTGATTTAAAAGAGTGTCCGTGGAGTTTCATGCCCGTTCTTCTCCATAGGAACCTACTACGCTTTGGAATGGGCAACTAGCTTCATCTTTCTGACTGACCGACCCCTTGACAATTCAAAAGTGCCTGTAATTGGTTTATTTGAAATAAATGCTTTGAGTTTGAGTTTGAAATGTTTGTTAGTGTTACTAGACCTGCTAACTCTTCGGCGATTACAGGCTTGATGTTGTTCTTTCGAACTTGTCTTACGTCGGCACGAAATATTTTTGAGTAACAACATTAAATATCAAGTACCTAATCAAAGTGGTGGCGGAGCTGAATGCCCCGGGTGCGCCGGCGCCGGCAGTACAAAAAATCCATTCGTGAAGCCTATTTTGCTAATGGACCATACTTCTTTGTTTCTAATTACCATTTTTTTTCTAAACATTCCAGTGCTTCGTGACGTCAGGCGTCTCCTTGAACATGGCTGGGTCTGGCCTGGTGGTGGGATTCACCACGACCTTGCTGCAGCAGCTTAGAAGCCCAGGGTCTATTATACCCATTGATGACACATCTGGATCTTGGATAGGTTGGTAACCTAACGTACCTACGTACAGTCACGAGCAAAAATATGTATACACTCAGCAAAATTCAATAACGATTTTCTCGTGGAATTAAAATTGTAAATTTGAGATGATAATTTTTTCATAATAATAGGGGTTCCAAAATACTATATTCGTAATATCATAAAGTTACAATCAATACAGTAGGAGTATACATATTATTGCTCGTGACTGTACATATACATTTAGTATACCTACAATATAGCTGCCTGTTACTATACCACTGTAGAGCAGGACAGAAGCCTCTAAAAAATCTGGACAAAATCAAACTGGTTGCTAATTTAGTTGTTTAATTTATTACTTGTATGTCATAGATTTTACACTCTGTGATTACTTGAACTCACACACTGACTTGTTAGTATTACTCGTAAAAATGTTAGAAATATTGTGATATCGTTTAGTTTTACAATGTTTGTAAATGTGTGAGCACCATGTATCCATCAATTAATTTATTTGTAATTGCTCCATTTTTTAATTCTTTTTACCTAATGTGGTACAATACTCTTATTCTAGGTGTATCGTCTTCACATATAATATGTATGTAATTGATGTATACAAAATATTGTAAAACATTTTTTTTAAAGAGTAATAGTGGAGTTTCTTGCCCATACTTCTCCATACAAAAACTATCTTTTGGAAGGGGCAACTAGAATCAGTTCTATTTCTTTGTTTTTTTTGACGTTCAAAAGTGCCTTGTGTGCCTTTTGGAAATAAATTATTTGACTTTGACTTTGACTCAAGACTTCAAGAGACTTGAAGGAACAAGAATTGACGAATTGCCTGATAGCGTTTTTTTTTGTCAATCTTCTTCTGCGTCGTATCGATGATTCCATTTTGCTTCGACTAGAATTCGGCTACTTCGACAACGTTATCGTTATCCATTGTGCAGGTGTTAGTGCTGTCTCACGATGTTTTCGATGTCAATGAACCAAACGCCAAAGCGAGTCTCTGAGAAAAGGCTTCTGGTCAGGGCATCCTGTTTTAGGTCGCAGATGGCACTACAGGGTGTCAGGGTAAACACCATTGCCACTCAAACTATGGGTAGTTGACTTAAATATAAAAATATAAAAAAATCAAGTAATAAAAACTAAAACCCAACTACGACTTAAAAGGTATAAACAAGACACCACAGACAGACAAATTAAAAATCCGGAGTCACACGTGTTAGGGCATAAATCGAACAGATTACGTTTATACCTTTTAAGTCGTAGTTGGGTTATAGTTTTTATTACTTGATTTTTTTTTTATTCTTTTGGGGTTATAATATATATATTTTTGAAATGTGCTCATTAAGGCCTTTCATTTGATACCCAACATGGTACGATTAAACCATTTTTTTTTAATGTGACTTCACATAGCCTATAACCAGCGGTCAATTACGACGCTTCTAACGATACCTCAATTGTCAAATTGTGATAAGTGGTTTGGAAGATAGGAGGGAACAGATGAACATACATACATACATACCGGTCAAAATCATAACCCTCCTTTTTTCTTCGCCGTAGTCGGGTAAAAAAAAAATGTAATTTTCCATTGAATTTACGTTCTATGAATGACACCAAACCACTGGTTTTAAGGATAACGATATTTACCCTAACACCCTGTATATCTCTTGTAAATCTACCGTTCCTACCCCAATAAAAATTAACTGCAAACGTCTGAACAGCCTGCCTTGTCGGTGTCCCGGTAAGGAAAGTTATCCCAGTCTGTTCTGTAATCTCACCATGAAAACAATGTGAAGTGACAGTGAGGTTGATGTGAGCTGTCATGTGACTTGATGCTAGAGATTGACACTAGTGACAGCTCGCTTCACCTAAGTTTTCACGGTGAGATATAAGAAGAATAAATTAGCTGAACTTTTAAGCTTTGCAAACATACACGAGTCATTCGCCCCGCCTCTTTAGGTGCAAATATGTAAACTAAACATGTATTGCTAAACATGGAAATCTTAATAACCATGACAAAGAAGTAATTTGCAATAGTCATTACGAGGTCCGTGTGAAATTACAATGAATAACATAATAGCGTATACCTGATTGGACAGCAGACGGTTTGTTATCTCAGTTTTTATAACCAGATAAGAGAACAATAGGTGAACATACATGTTTTCCGTAGTCCAATGCTGTGGTCAAAAATAACTACTATGTATAATAACTAGTATGTGGACGCAGACAGGGGTCTGCCTCGAGTTAGACTACGTAAAAGTGATGGGAAGACCAACCAGCAATAGTCCACGTTTAGCTCTTGCTTGAAGTAACTGGAAGTCAGGGGGTAGCCTCTGTCCGAAAGGGATACCGGGACCCTTGGCAACAGGCAACTGAAGGAACACGGGTGGGTTTTAGCCAGTAAAAGTCTGACACGCCCACCCGCTCCTCCCAGAGCGGGTGAAGTCATTTGAAGATTTCCCACCAACAAAAAAAAAAGGGGGTAGCCTCTGTCCAATAGTATTATAATAATTCAATTCACCACTACCTTATTACGTAGAGGATCGGCATTTTGCCTGGGGAGTCACACACACCCGAAGCAAAATCCAATCAAATCAATATTGATTTGACAAAAAACTGTCATAATTTACAATTCCAATACTGGAATTAGTACCTATTTACAATCCTTAGCCGATTCTAACAATTACCAAACAGAAATCACATTCAAAAATCAGCTGATGGATTTTACCACCCGGATATAAGGTATATATCAGTTAATTGTTTATAAATAAGGCATACATCAGTAACTAAACTACTTTATCAGATTGCAGTTAAAACCAGCTAGTTATAGTTTACGTTTTCAATATCTATACGATCTCCTTGACCTCTTATCTTTGACCGACGAGGTGTGATTGAGTTTCTTGCCATAAGAAGCCAAAATTAATAATTATTATAATAGTTATGTCTCATATTCATCATTATTCTATTCATAGTTTATCTGTACTGTCTACAAAAGGCTCTGATAAAAAGCTTGCTGGTTGTACCCCGAGATGCTCGACAGGCGAATATAGCCGCATATAGAGGTCCAAAATCGATCCAAAAGTGTTATTGGGTTATTCCATCTGAAATTTCTCAGTAGCTGCCCGGAGTCTGGATTTGTGCCCGGCTGTTGGCAATAGGCTCGCCCATGATCACAGTATATGTTCAATTTAAAAAGGATCTGTCTGCATCTTAATCTAAGAATGTATTAGGTAATAATCTTCTATTTTGTTTCCAGCGGCAATCCCCGGCATCTCCCTGGTATTCGGCAACTTCATAGCACCACCCACCATGTCCAGATATGGCAGGCGGATTGCCAACCTTATGTCCATCGTGCCACTGATCTTCGGCTGGGCTGCCATCTACTTTGCCAACAGCATCACCATCCTCCTGCTGGCCAGATTCCTTCAAGGACTATGTATGGGCATGTGTACTTCACTGGGTTCACTGTTAATAGGAGAATATACCAGCCCGAAGAACAGAGGAGCTTTTTTAATGACGATATCAGTGTCCATAGCTTCTGCAGTGCTGACCGTTCATTGCTTAGGATCCTACCTCACTTGGCAAATCACTGCCTTAATCTGCGGTTGTGTATCATTCGTTGATCTGTTCATAGTCATATATTCACCTGAATCCCCCAGCTGGTTGGCGGAAAAAGGAAGGTATGACGCTTGCAAACAATCTTTTAGATGGTTACGAGGAGAGACTGAAGAGGAAGAGCTAAGGAAAATCATTGAGGCGAGTATTATGCTGAAGGAAGCAAAAGCAGAAATGAGGGAAACAAAATCTTCGATAAAGAAGTTCAGAAACAAAATAGAGGACTTCAAGATAACGGTGAAGAAAAAGGAGTTTTTGAAACCAATCATTATAATGATACACATATACATTTTGGGCCAATGGAGTGGAATAAACATGCTCGTAGCATACCCTATAGATTTATTCCACAAAATTGTCGGAAAAGACTGCAACATACCATTATTAGTACTTACTTTAGATGTACATAGAATAGTAGCTAATACAACGGCTTTATATGTGATACAAAAAGTGAAAAGACGAACTATATTAGGTGTAACAGTGTGTATAAACATTTTTGCTATAATAGCAAATGCTTCATATTCCTATGCAAAAGAAACTGGGTTTATTTCTCCAGATGAATTTACTTTAGGTATCTCTATAGTACATATTCATATGTTTGCAGTTGCCACTGGTTCTTTACCGTTATGTTTTATAATAGCTGGTGAGATATTTCCTTTGGAATATCGTAGCTTAGCTGGCGGTATTAGTGTATTATTTTATTCAACGAATTTGTTTGTTACTATTAAAACTGTGCCATTTCTGTTAAGTACGATAGATTTGTATGGATTGTATATATTTTATGCGTCTATGATGGTGTATAGTTTCGTTGTGGTATGGTATTTATTGCCTGAGACAAAGGATAGGACACTACAGGATATTGAGGATGAGTTTAGAGGTAGACCGTTATCACCTGAGGAGTTAAAGTCGGTGCAGTCTTTAGCATCTTTGAGAGCGTATACCACTGACAGGAGATGTAGTAATCCAGTTGTTCTATGAACAAAAAATCACGTCTGTATTCCCCGCAAGGTTAGGCAGAGGTACCTATATTAATTTTAACGACCGTGACAGTGATACTGAAAGTCCAACGATGTACCTAGGGAGCAAGCATATATACTAGACATATGTAGACATAAATCGGACAGTAAATTCGAATCCGAGCTGCTACTAAACATTTCCTAATAGAGAAACGTTACTCCAATGACTTTGCAAACTCGGGGATCAAACCCAAAACCCGGCTTAGTTTTCGCTAGAACAACAAGCCAGTAAAACTATGTCTATGATAACAAACTTAAGTAAGTAGCTATCTTTAAGGTCAGCACAGACCATCGAAGTGCCAACAATATAAAATCACGCGGCACTTCAAATTTCTCTGCCGGTAAACCAATTTCAACCGTATCTAAAGGGTACGTAGTTTGAATTTCAATTGTTACTGCATTAGTTGGTTCGTCGCTACGGTTAAAGTTTGCATTGTTATAACATTGACCATGACTAATGACATTAGTTACTGCGATAGTCTGCTTTGCGGACACAATATGGGTCATGTTTGACATACCTATTTAAACAGTAAGCATAATATACAACCTGCCGCTACAATGGCGACATTAAACACACGGGTACGGCTAGTGGCCAGTAAACATAAAAATTATAATAAAATAAAATGATTCGTAAATTGAAAAATTAAAATTTTCAAACAAACTAAATAATAAAAACATAACCAAAATTGAGATCACTCTGTGTAAAAGATTCATTCGTGAAGCTACCTACCAGCTGGCTTACGTTCTATCGGTTTTTTTTTTTTTAAAAACGTTGCCCCACACTAAGAATTTCTTCCTGTATCGTGGGTGCGTTTACAAACATAGAAACTCACATACACAAACACCCAGACCCGGAACAACTACTTGCAGATCATACAAATATTTGTTCCGTGCGGGGATCGAACCCGCGACACGTTGCGCAGCAGTCCATCGCTCAGCCACTGCGCCAACCGTGTCGTCAAAATCGGTAAGATCCTTTGTCGGCATAATTTCTAAGAAATTGCCCGGCTTTCCTTCTATGCGCCTACATATGATCCATGACAGTTCAGGTTGCTCCAGGATGGTAATTTGCGGTTCTTAGGCGCCGCCTTACGGATCGGACATGGTTTTTGTTACATGCATTATAAAGAAAGAAAATACAGTTATTTAGCACACACTATAAGGCATTATCTCCTCCATGTAGGTTTTTACCTTTAGTCCATAGAAGACATTATACATGGTAACCTTATATTAAAATACTTAAGCGACATAAATACTTAAAACAATTACTTAAATGTGAATATACTGTATCAGAGATGTGTGGGTGTGGTACCTACAGACCATAAAACTCAAAAACTTTCTCCGTGGGACAAAGGGATGGAGAGGGGTAAATAGATTGTTAATATAATTTATTATTACGTTAATTAGCTCTAAGATTTAATAGATATTGTTAAGTTGACATTATGACAGGAGAAATACAGGACAAACTGAAATAAAAATAAAAATTGTTTTTTTTTAATCAATCTAACGCCGATTTCTCTTAACTTAATCAAGCATTTTATTTATTTCATAAATATACCGTCAAACCATCGATTGAATATATCACTGTAACGCAATTAAGGTAAAAAAATAGTTACGATGAGAGAAAAACAACACAATAGTTGTGGGTCCAGTGTCAGTTATAGAGTACATTATTATATTAAACTAATAAATAGTTCACATTGCCAGCGAGAACTCTCTCTCCACTTGTCTCAGCGACAGAGCTATCAATGAAAATACCCGTTCAGTGAAGCTCGCTCGGACGGAACACTCGCTGACAAATTCTCGCTTGGTTCGTCAAGTGACAGTCAGTCATTCTATATTCTCGTAGCGCTTGCGCACACGCTCATAGTCCAGCGACAAAACTATCCGAACTCAAACTCGTTACTTGTTGCTCGCGAACTCATTTATACTAGACCTATTTGTTTCTCGATAATTGTCGGCAATGGGACAGGTGCCCTCACCGACCTCTTTTACAGGTATGAGGAAGAGGGTGTAGGGTTCACTCATCCTCTATAGAAAAGGGAGGTTGTTGTGTCTGGCGGGCAACTGCCCAACGATTGATGTTGGAATCTTGTATATATGTTGATCGCACAGTAAACTATAATTACGAGATGCAGGATTTTTGTGTGACGTCAGGTCTTTGATGCGTAGTTCGCATGTGGCGATGTAGATGCCGCCACCCTCTCATTGTATGAAAAGCCACACATAAATTGCGAGCTATAAGGATTAGGGGTGTGCGTTGCGACTACGAACCGTTTTCTAAGACCGTTTTGAGTTCTGCGACGATGCAACCTTTTTACGTCCTGGGTTCAAACATTCTTCGTTGCATAAAGTAGTCTTCGAATTACTTGGTGCGATTTTGCATTTTACGCCTAACAAAATACAGTCGAGAACGGTTAACGGAACTGAAAACGGTTGCGTTTCGTCCGTCAAAAATTCGACAACGACCCACCACTACTCATTTTCTATCAAAACTATTTTCTAACCAATTTTAATGTTACAGAATTGATAAAAAAAACACGTATTCAAAAATAGAGTCAATGATTTATTGTCATATCACATTTTGCTATAAAATACTGTTTTTAAAATTACACTTACTGATAATAAACATTATTTATAATATATACAAATATAATTATTAAAAAAATTATAATTTGGTGCTTGCTTTGTGTGAGCACTTATATTAAAATATGTGTGATTTATTGCTGAGCTAGAAAGTAATGATTATGAAGAAAAATAAAATCATTGTACACTTAAATGAAGCGAATACTACATTTTTATCGACTACATTCATGCCAATTTGATCGATACTTCATAGCTAACTCCATTCCATGCACAATCTAACTACTAAAAACATTTCAAAATAAACATTCGAGTATTATACTCGAATAAAAGGTAGGAAAGTCTGAAAAAATCACAGAATTATAAAAATATATTTATTAAATGTGTTAATTGTCGTACATAATTTATTCTAAAAATCTTAAAAATAATCATAATCATGTCAACTAAAAATTAATGGTAAATACTCGTAACTAAACTAAATAAAAATCGTTTGAGGAATAATATTTTTTTTAAATGAGTTGTTCAACCCAAAAATGCCGCATTTATAATTTATATATAATATTTTTAGTTAATAGTTAATGGACATTTGTGGGTTAAATAGACATAAAATCAAAATCTTAAGCAAGTAAATAAGGCTATACTTATATATTTTTTAAACTTCTTTCATTCATGTGTAGTCCACCGAGTATGGGGTTGCATGGACCTTTAAGACCCCCGCCCTGTATGGGAAGGCATAGTGCAATAATGGAAATATCATTTAAGACACGTACGTCACAAAAAAATATTTAGCTAATATCAATCTTATATTTAAAACTATAAGGCCTCATTGTCATAATTTGTCTAGTTTTCTATTAGGTAACGTAAATTTTGCACCAGATAGTAATAGTTATTATTCAGCCAATAAGTGTTTTGTAAAAAATTAAAAACGGTAAGTTCCAGCTTTTTGTGACGATAAGGAGCATGAAGGCAAAGATTTAAATCGTTAGATTTGCCCTCACCGTACTTATGTCGCGCGAAAAGTGTTCATACTGAGAAGAGTGAACTCACACATCCCGCATACGGCATTTCGTGGCAGCATGTGACATTATGACATAATGTCGCATGCTGCCACATGCTGACACATTGTGTCAGAGAACTCACGAGATGTCGAAACGCGACCATCTTTTGACCCAATAGGGCAAATCTAACGATTGAAATCTTTGCATGGACGATATTAATTTTAACCATAGAATATTTATAATAAGTACCAAAAGTTTTAATAATGATGGAAACTGTCTCCTAGGACCTTTGCCACTGGGGTTAATGCAAGCCTACAAATGAACAGTGATATATGTATTATAAAAGATACAGTTTACATAAGTGTAAAGTAAAAACATAAATTATTTTACATAAGTATTTAATCTCAATATTTTTCTAAATGGTGGCTGGTTTAAAAAGCAAATCAATTTCAAACATAAGATCCAAGTAATTCAATAACAAATCAGTAAATATTTTTGTTTGAAAAACTGAAAAATATAGAAAAAAGAGCACCATTTTAGGGAGGTTGGTTAAATCAAAATTATAACTTTTTTTTATTTATCGAGTATCATTATCTTTAAGTTGTAGCACAGATGAAATACAAATGTTTCACTACGCAAAATCATTTAAATAAAAGCGACTCTTGTTACGACACAATAAGGTGCAATTCAGGTCGCACAGCGCTAATTACCTACAGTTATATTCACCTAGAAGATGGCTCTCTTTCTATCGCGTAACTCTTATATATTCTGACTACGTTACACTCACTGAATTGGCCGGACAAGACGGGCCCGCCGCGTGCTTGTAGCTTCATACCTAGTGAACTATTTATGTATTCATCTGTAGTCGTAGCAGAATAAACTTAAACGTAACGTAAACTTAGTTTACTGAAACTTGACTTGCAAATGGATTGCTTTTAAAGAAAGTTTGTACAGCGAACTTTTGAACCGTAGAACCGGAAAAGTATTTGTATTGGAGTTTTATCGAATTTTTTTCGACAGACGAAGAATGCGAAGCCCCCGTGAGGAATTCTCGCCATACTTGTGTATATCTCACTTCAAGACCGAATGTGCGTGAGGTCTTGACCTATTCAATTTAAAACAAAATTACGTCAAATGAACGCACGCGCAGGCTGCGAAACATAAATGGTGAAATGAGCATAAAGACCATATTGTTAACTGTTAAAATCATCAATATGCTGTAGAGAAAAAGAGACGTGGTATTCGTTTCTCTCCCTCTTGAATATACAACCTTAGATAATTTGCATGTGTTGCCACTGAATTAACTATCTACTTTGCAATAGTTGCAATAAACCGGTCCTAGATAAATTTTGTTTTGCCAGGAATTTAAACTTTGTCATAAATAATTATGATATTGAATTTTCCCGAAACTTGATAATTTTCCGGGGTTCTGAATTCAAATTTAGAGTGCTGCAAGGACCTTTTGGCGCCTGAATGACATTGTCAGGGGGCGGAAAAAGATGGCGTCGTTAGTGTTGGCCACGCGCCAAAATAACCTTGTAGCTTTAGGGTCAGCGCACACCAAGAGCAGAGCAGAGCAGAGCATTTTCACGAACACGCAAGCTCGAGCATGGTCGAGCATCAAGTTGGACGCTCAACGTGTATTTAATTTTGCAATGTATGGAATTGTCATAAGATTCATTTTTCAGTAGTCTCAGAAAATGCTCTGCTCTACTCTGCTCTTGGTGTGCACTAACGCTTATAGTTGTAAATTGCCTACAAAATTGAGAATGTGTACAAATTGGTCCACTCGTTTAGAATCTAGATCATATAATTTAGGCTAGAGATCTAATAAATACGTCACAGGTACTCCCTGGTTATAACGCGGTCGAGGTGACGGATTTCAGCCCCCTCACGAGGATTGTAGGGGGGAGGTCCTTTGTGAATTCGTCTAGCACCTGAAAGTAATAAAAACAATATTATATTGAGATGAAATTTTCACACGTTCTAGCTGTCAGTTAGTCCGTGCTGGGCGTCCGGTGGGGAATGGATGGCTAAGTTGGGTTAAATTGAGCCGGCATTCATGCTTACCCATATAATAACCACCGATTGGTTTACCGCCCAAGGGCTTATAGATGACGCGATGAATTGTAGTCTACATTGATACCCAGGGGGTTAAGTTAAAAAAACTAGCCTATAACTAGTGTTCATATTTCGTAACGCAACTGTATGACACGTTTGTCACTGTCCAGGATTCGAAAACGCCGTAATAAATGGGAAATTACTCTTTTATAGACCTCATTTTTTATCTATATATTATTTTAGAATAATCCTTAAGAGACACCCATTCCTCCTATAATTAAATATCATTAACTTAATATGTACCTTCAAGTAATGTTCACACACGGAGTCGTCAACAGCCGTGTTGGTCAGTTTGGGCGGCGCGGGCAGCTGCACGAATGTCACCGCGGTGGCCTCGGAACTGCGTCGCTTTATTATACTGTTTACACTGCAAGGGAGATATAATATCGAATAAATATCATATATTGTTGGGTTATGGTAGTACATGGAGCAGATAAAGGGCGGTAGAAGTAAGTCTGACAACAGAGGCTCTAGACAAAGTGACATTCTATCAGCGATAACGATGATGGAAAATGAATGGACTGATATAAGCTATCGAAAAGCTTATGTCAATCCTGTTGAAAGTCGTTGTAGAAATACGAAACGCTTTGGAAGCGATTGTCACTTGTCTAGGCCCTCTGGTCTGACTTTAATAATGTCAGTGACAGACCGCAGTCTAACATTGTGCCCGGTTAATGGCAATAGGCTCACTCTTATAACATGAGAAGTAGGTAAACATGATAAATTAAGAAATGTAGGTAATACACCTCTATCTAACGCTTCGAAATCTAATTGAACATCGTAATGATATGACAACCATGTAGGTATTTTGAAGTGTTCAGAGAATTATAGACGTCCTGTAACGTTACATACGAGATACAATAAGTTTACAATAGAAAGTAAATGATATAGAACTTACATTTGTAAATAACCGATAGGCACTCGCTGGTACATGCTGTTTTCATCGTCGCTAGAAAATCTGCTAGATTCATCTAATTTCGGCCACTCTGTCACCTGTAACAGACAGTAATCATTTTGTTAGTTTACTAAAAAACCGCAGTTTATCTACTAAATATACAATGAAATGAAATGAAATTGTTTATTCTGTAAATAGGATAGGTGTGTGTGCGGCCGCATGCGTCCTAATACGCTGTATATTGGAATCACTTTGTAAAAGTGATTCCAGTCATATTAAAAAGTTGTAAAAATAAGCTAGATGAGGTCGGCGTTTCCTATCTGACTACTCTGTAAGAAAGGCCGAAACAAACTCAAGAGGTCACAGTCCCTTTTAAAGTCCAGACATAATCTTGGCCAGGCCATGTGAGGACCATGCAGATTAGAGCCTTTTTTTTTTTTTGCGTGGGAAATCATCAAATGACTTCTCCGCCAGGTGTGAGTACTATGTACTATAGAGCCATTTACCGGGTAATTTGTCTTTAATTGACTTGAATGTGCCCTGGCGGCTGGGAATGTCATGCTCACTCAAATGTCTCGCTGATGGTGGCGCGTGGAAATGGTATTTGAGGAAAGTACTACACAGATTTGAGTGGACCTGTCCAGTCAGTGCAAGCATTTGTCAGTAATAGTGGAGCTCAACTCAGAATTTAAGGAGCTCAACGACTCGACGAACAATACCAAAGAAAGGACATTTGGGTAGGTCGCATAAAGTTCTCAAATTGCCAGACCTTCGCTAAAACTAACTGAGAACGAAAAAAATATAATAGTCCTCACATTCACAATAAAACAATACTTTACAAAGTAATCATCATGTCATGTTGTATATAATATTCAATAAGTAATGTAAATTTGTATATAAAACTGGTAGGTATATTTTGATGATTTTCCATAATATTCAATATGTCACAATGCTTAGCAGAGCGAGCACATATCCGTATCCATACATATCCATTACATCCACATGATTAAGATTGATTCATAGTATCCAAATGATCTTGTTGTGATCAAATCCTACGTCGATCGTGTCTTGTTATTATTATTGAATAACTAGCTGCGCCCCGCGGTTTCACCCGCGTAAGTCTCGATCCCGTGGGAATATCGGGATAAAAAGTATCCTATGTGTTAATCCAGGTTATAAGCTATCTGTTTGCCAAATTTCATCCAAATCCATTCAGCCGTTTTTGCCTGATTGAGTAACAAACACACAAACTTTCACATTTATAATATTAGTAGGACCAGCTGTTGCCTGTTGCCTGCGATTTCATTTGCGATCCAGGATGAAAGTAGCCTATATCCTTTTCCAGGTCCCAGGTTACCTATCTGTCTAATTTCATCCAAATCCGTTCAGCCGTTTTAGCGTGAAAGCGTAACACACAAACTCACTTTCGCATTTATATTTGAATGGATAATATTTTTTGGTTAATTTACAATTATCGATTGATCATAGGAAAATAGATTATTTTATTTATTAACTTAAAAAAATAACCGTTCTTTTCCATAGGCAACTTCTACGCTTTGGCTCGTTCTGACTGACCAACTCCTTGACATTCAAAAGTGCCTGTAAATGATTTAATTGAAATAAATGCGTTGAGTTTGAATTAAAAGATTATTTACTTACAATATGTGTAGTAGCATTTATTCTCAGTAACTTGAGCAGTTTGTCGAGTCTCTCCTCGAGCGGTCGGCCTGCGCCCAGCGACTCCAGCGCAGAGTGTTCTCCCACCGTCACTGTACGACCCGCTTCTACATCGAGGACATACATTATGTATTGCAATATTTCCATACATATAAAGATACAGGTGGAGCTAAAAGTAGATAGACACGTACCATGTATAGTAGTAGGCAGCTGCGCCGGCGCGTGCACGGCGTGCAGGCGCAGGCGCAGGTGCTGCCAGCCGCGCGCCGAGCGCACCACCGCGGCCAGCTGCAGCGCGAACAGGCCGCGCACCGTGAAGGGCTCCGAGCAGCTGGGCGACAGCACCTCCACTAGCCACACGTCTATGTATTGAAGAGACGGGGATTTTCTGCAAAGAAATATGGGTATGGCAGTCATTTATTTGTTTACAATTTTTTTCCTTAATGGCCAACTAATGGTATATTATGCAATTAGTGAATAAAGGACGGATTTAAAGCGAGGGCCATAGATGAATCACGAGCAAGTGAAGGTTTCTAACGACTGAATCACGACCGTAGGGAGTTATTCATGGTGATTGAATCACGAGCATAGCGAGTGATTCAAATGTTAGAATCCTGAACAACGCGAGTGATTCATGACCCTCGATATAAATTCGTTTTATTCAAGAGTTGCATACTATACTTTATACCATGACTACGAGAAAAAGAACTTGCAACTTCGAGTATGTTGTTATGTCAATGTTATGCCTTGTTTTTATAGTAACTACACCGTAGCATAGAATACATACTCCATAATGTCGATGACTTCTTTTTCTTCGACAACTCATTAAAATAAGTTAGGAAAACAGACTCTGAAAATGTGCTCAGCTTGATTTTCATTTTTCCATTTGCAAAACTCATCGTAGGCTTTGATGTAAACCAGCAATGATTTGTTGGGTAGCAAGTTTTCTACTACATCGGCATCTACATCTCTCTTTCTAAAATTCAGGTGTTAACACATCTTCTTCATCACTTGAACGCATTTTCAATCGATTTATTATTAAGTCACACTAAACTTTTTGTTCGTACAACTTACAATATTTAAAATAGCGCCAATTTACTAATTACAGCAAAGAACACAAAACAGTTTTTTTGAAAACAGTTATTATTCACTGAAAACTGAATAAAATAAGCTTTTTAGAGGGGGTATGGTATAAATTAGGTATGTTTGACTAAAATTAAAGGTTAGTGTAACACCGCACGCAGCCATAAACTAAGCTATTCACCGCTTGGTTTGATATCAATTGCCGTGCCCCCAGCGCCCGGCTGATAAATAGACGAATACCTACGACAAGTAGGGTCGTGCATTGACATAAAAAAAGAAAAAACAACCATAGGTTCTCAGTCGTATAAATACGACTGAGAACCTATGGTTGTTGAAAACCTATTTTTTAACCCGTTTTTTCTTTTGGTGGCAGGTGTCACGGGCACAAACATTTGTCGTATTAATCCTACTGGGGCGGTCAATAGATTAATAATGACACCGAGTCAAATCAAGGTTACTTGTGTTTAGCTGTTGACGCTAAAAAGACAATTTTGAGCCAACGACTGTCGTACAATGTAGGAATTTCCAAATACTTAACTTTCAATACTCGCACTAGTCTAGAGCAGCAAGTATTTTCTCTACCTCTGTCTCTGTCTATTGACCAGATTAGACTGGAAGACGACCCAAGTTCCTTTTAAGGCTCAAAACTCACCGCTCCACCTTGGCCATGTCCAGCAGATGGAAGTGCCGACACAGGCCCACGTTCTTGTTGACGCACAGCACGTCGGACACGACGCGCACGTACTCGCTGCCCGACAGGCGCGGGGTCGGCGCCGCGCGGAGAGGGAATATCGTCTCGCCCGTCTCCAGGTCGAAGAGATCCGTTTTGTAGGGGGATAGGGGGCTGTGGAGAGAGGAGAAACATGTGTTATTCATTTATTTAATATAGAGGACTAGCTGACCCGACAGACGTTGTCCTGTCAATTTTCTAATTTCCCGCGCAATTTTCTTAATTTTTTCTTTCATAAGACTTCTCCTGACCGTAAAAAATACAACAGAAAAAGAATTAGCGAAAACGGTCTACCTGTTCACGCGTGATGGCGTGACCAAGGGAAATAGAGATTCATTTTTATATATATAGATGAGTGAACTTTACGCCCTTTTCCTCATACCTGTATAAGCGCATGCAATGTCAAGAAAACGTAATCATTTTTAAATAGTGTACTACAATTTAAACTACTCACTCTCTAAAGAAGTCAATGGGTGTGGCAGTATCCCTATAGCCCAACAGTACTGTGTCCGGCTTCATAGCACCTAAGCCAGCCAGTCGAGCTAACTGAGCCGCGCCGGAACGAACCGACGATGAGAGACTCAGCTCTACGAATGCTTTTACCTGAAATATTATATTATACAAAATCAAAGTCAAAGTCGAATAATTTATTTCAAATAGGCACATATAAGGCACTTTTGAACGGCAACGACAAGGAGCAACTAGAATCAGTTCTATTTAATCAGTTTGATTCTAGTTGTCCCTTCCAAAAGGTAGTTTTCGTATGGAGAAGAATGGACAAGAAACTCCACCGTTACTCTTTTAAAAATGTTTCACAATATTTTGTAAACATGAATTATATAATTATATGTGAAGACGATGCACCTACAATAAGATTACTGTACCACAAAAGGTAAAAAGATTTATAGATGGAGCAATGACAAATAAATTAATTACCAGATACATGGTGCTCACATATTTACAAAGATTGTAAAAGTATACGATATTACAATAGTCCTAAGATTGTTACAAGTAGTACTAATAAGTCAGTGCGTGAGTTTAAGTAATGACAGAGTGAAAAGTAGGTAAGTCATTAAAAAGGTAGTTTGGAACGTCTTTACAAAAAAAAAAAAATATTTTAGTTGCCCTTCCAAAAGGTGGTTTCGTATGGAGAAAAATCAGCAAGAAACTATTACTACTAGTTACTCTTAAATGTTTTAAGTACAATATTTTAAATTGGGGTCAATTTAAATTAACTAGCGAAACTGCGCAGACGTAATGGGTATCGATACCTAAAAATGACAAAAAAAAGGTTTTTTTTGGGGGGTCAAAGACTACTTGCTAGTGTTGTTATAAGTTGAGTAAATCTGTTCCTTTTTTTGTTTTATCGTGTTTAGATACACGTCTGTGAAGTTTATACAAAGAAAACTGTTTTTTTTAACTGAACATGTTGTGTCATGTGTAGTAGTAATGTCTTACCTTGAGATGATCGATCAACTTGAGCCAGTACTTGTGTTCAGCTGCCAAAGGATCCCCCGAGCCGTCCAGCTCACCCACTCGCACGTGACCCACCACAAAGAGACCACCCTGTGAAGTAAAACGTCAATGAGTGGCGCAAACTGTCGCCGCGAGGCGATCAATAACGACATTCTGTGTTCGCCAGAACTTCACGTTATGTGATATTTAGTTATAACTAGTAATTACCTTCTTCTGATCGTTAACAAAGTCGATGAGCGGCGCAGACTGTCGCGGAGAGGAGATTAGTAACAACATCTGTGTTCGCCAGAACTTCACGTTATGTGATATTTAGTTATAACTAGTAATTACCTTCTTCTGATCGTTAACAAAGTCGATGAGCGGCGCAGACTGTCGCGGTGAGGAGATCAGTAACAACATCTGTGGTCGCCAGAACTTCACGTGTTCGCGACGAGGGTCCAACAGTAGCAGGTATTTGCGAACCTGGGAATGTTCAGGTACTTAACTATTAGTTTAAGAATAAGGTTCATTTTTATGCACAAGTTATGCGAACAAAGTGAATGTTTTCTTCAAAATTTGGCTAGTTTTACGTCCAAGCTTGTGCGCTTCCATTTTCTTGTTGTGCCTTTTTGTGAAGCATGCGTGTATTGTCATAGTGGAAGCTCGAAACGAAACTTCTATAACGGCAGTCATTTTCACATCGAATAACAAGAAAAAATCGCTTTTGTTGCGTTATTTGTGTCACTCATACGTGGTCTCAAAAGCTTGATGTGTCATAGTTACGCCTGTTTACTATACGAGCTAGACGTAAGATTAATATTTATTTATATCTTTTATTGGAGATCCTAATCTCCAATAAAAGATATACACGATACATAACACATAAATAAAGGGCAACATTAGGTATAACCTATGGACCGCTTGGTTTAATATCAATTACTATGCCCCCAGCGTCCAGCTCATAAATCGACAAATAAATAGCTACGACAAATAGGGTCGTGGAATCGTATAAAAAATAAAAAATGAACATAGTTTTTCAGTCGTATAAATACGACTTAGGCGGCACGGGCAAGAAAACATTTTTGTTGTATTAATCCGACTGGGGCATTCAATAGGTTAATTAGGTTTACTTCTTCACTTATAGGAGATCATAGCATGCACAATAAAGTTATTAAGCTGTGGACAAAATACAAAGATGAACGCACGAGTTTGAATATAATATACAAAACGCATTTTTTTTTTCGGAATATCTGTTGATATTTTGTTCCTTACCTGATGAAATATGAGCGCCTGACTCAGCGAGCCCCACTTGGGGTCGGCGGCGGCCGGCGACAGCAGGTGCAGCGCCACCACCAGCGAGCCGCACGCCAGCGCCGCGCCCAGCGCGTACAGCGCGCGCAGCCCGAACATGAGGCCCGCGCAGCCCAGCAGGCCCAGCAGCGACGTCAGCCACGAGAACTGCTTGAACGTCGGCCTGCGGGACGGTACAGATCGGATCGAACGGAAGTGTCGACAGAGCGAACGTGTTACCGTCGACAGAACACAGATCAGAGCTGAAAAATTCTAGTGCACTTTACCCGACATGAACATTGACCCTAGGGCGCTCGGCAGTCGCGCTTGTGAGCACTAGACAATATTATATAACTAGAAAATATTAAATTAAAAGTTTTTGATTAGGAGATTTCTCAGATTTTATCCCGCTCGCACTATACTACTCGCGACCTGAGTGAGAATGAGACGGAGTGGGGCGCTAGCGGCTCTAAAGCGTCGAAAAGTTTAGGTAATTGCTTTTTACGTTGAAAATAATGGTAATTAAAAAAAATGACACACATAAGACCTGCTTTATAGTTAGTTCAGTTATCATGGTTTATAATTCTGTGCAGAGGTAACTTTGGATTTTTTTTCTATAGAGAAATTTTTATGTAATCGTGTTTTAGCCTCACATAAGGCAGAAAGAATAACGTTTAATTGGACACAGTTCGTGAAACACAAAATACAAATAACAAAATAAAAAATGTTTTGACAACAATAGTGTGCGCCTCACGGCTGCGCCAAAAAGGTTCATTTCAGCATGAATGCCAGACAGGTACTGTCTGACGCTGGTTTTCTAATGAACCTTTAGTGACAAGTGACGGGAAGTACAAACAGTTTCAACATACCCAATAAATATTTTAACCATTAGGTACCTCTTAATAAATAAGCTAGTAAAAAAAAAGGAATAAAAATAATTAATATAAGTAAATACAACAAGAACCGTCTCAGCAAAACCCTGTTTAGCGATTAGATCAATCAATGCGTGCACAGTGCACTCACAATGCGCTACAGGCCGCCGAGCGCGGCGGACAACCCACCGACAGTTAGGTATTTAGTTTGACGAAGAAAGAAAATACTGTGAGTGAGAGTGAGAAATACTCATAAATATTATTTTAATTTAATGTTTTCGGGGTAAGTGAAGTACCCACCTATAACCATAGATGAAGTAGGCACAAGCTTAATAGAAGAAGGTAAGCGTTATTTAATTTTAGTTCGATAAATAATTTTTCTAGGTTGATCAATATTTTAGTTTCGTGTTAGTGTAAAATAACATAATTAGCTCCTTTTTGTTCTAGTTGTCGATTTTTGAAAAAGGGCGGCACCATCTGTACTCAAAAACAAACATCGTTTTCGATCATCTTCGGCCAGGATTTGATTGATAAAATCGAGGGTTCATGATGCGATCTCGACGCCGGCTGTGCGTCACAGTCGCAAGTAGGCCAGGCATACCGGAAAGTGCCTCTGAAAGCTGCTGTCCTATGAGACTGTGTGGAAAGTTGTTGTGCACATTGCCTGGGCGCGCAATCTCGTCTACTAGCCATCCAACTAAGCTTGTCGTACAAATACTTCGGCTTCTTAGACTTAACGATACCAAAAAGCAGGCACGCTAGGTGTAACTTTCGTCTCGACTTCATCTTGAGAATAAAGTGTTTGTTAAGAAAGGGGGTGACATGAGTTCTAGGGGGAACCAAGTAACAGAAGCGCGCACATGCATTTTGGACTCTTTGTATAAGTCGATCGGTACGAGCCAGCAATCGTGGGCCGTACACCGTATCAGCATAGTTCAGTTTAGACAGGACAAGCGTTTCAACTAGCTGTTCGCGAAGTTTTTCAGACAAGAATGGTCTCATTTTGTAAAGCAGTCTTAGACGATAGAAACAGTTTCTTCCGGAGTTAGCAACGTGTTTCTCAAATCTAAGGCTGTTGTCCATACATAACCCAAGGTTTCGCGCCTCATTTACGCGTTCAATAGGCTCACCCATAAGTGTCAAATTAAGACTTAAAGGTACCTTCTTCAATTGCTGCCTCGTACCAAACAACATGTACTTGGTTTTTAAAGGATTTAATGCCAAACAATTCTCATCAGACCAGGCGGCGATTCTTTCTAAATCATCGTTTAGGTCTCTTATGGCTAATTCATAATCATCTGGTTTGAAAGACAAGTACAGTTGTACGTCATCGGCATAAATATGATACTTGCATTTCTGAAGGCACCTTATTATGTCTGCACAATAGAGAATAAAAAGAATAGGACCCAAAATTGATCCCTGTGGAACTCCTCTCTCTACAGAAGTAAGGGCTGAAGTTAAGGTGGTACCATCTGACAGACGCAATTCCACAAGTTGCTTTCTGTTACTGAGGTAGCTGTGGAACCATTGAATGGCATTGTCGTGAAAACCGTAGTATTTTAACTTTGCAAGTAATAACGAGACATTAATGCAATCAAATGCACGGGAAAAATCAAGTAGCACCATCAGTGAACACATACCCTTATCTTGGGCTGATAGAATATTGTCCGTAACATCGAGCAAGGCCGTAGAAGTGCTACGCTGTTTCCTAAACCCGGATTGTAGATCAGGTAACACCTCGTTGTCTTCCAAAAACCGAGTTAATTGACGGCACACTACCCTCTCCATCACTTTTGGAGACACGGTAGAATACTGATTGGCCGCAAGTCTTTAACTTCTATAGGGTTTGGACTCTTAGGTAGGGGCCTAACTGTGGCAATTTTCCATTGGTAAGGAAACTTCAATGTCCATATGGAATAATTAATAATGTAGGTTATAGTAGCGTGTGCGGCAAAGTCAGAGTCAGCATGCGTAAGGTTATGTTGTCGTAGCCCTCAGCATTCGACTTTAGGTCAGAAATGATGCGGGAGATATCATTTGGTCTACTGGAGCAATTGTGAAAATTGCTTCACTATACCTGTGGGTCTCGTAGAATGATATAAGCGACGTGCTAGCTACCGGGTTGCCAGGGATATTCAAAAAAGTGTTATTTATAACGTCAGGGTTTCTAAAATGTGGGGGAAGGTCTTGTCCTTGCTTAGAGGGTGCAAACGTGGATTTAATGTTCTTCCATAATAATTTTGGATTATGTGTTTTATTATTTATATTGTGCATAAAGTATGCAATTTTCTCCTAATACAAGGAACTTTCTACCAAGGATTTTAACTGTTAGTACTAGTAACAAGACCTTGGAAACGACATGAATGCAATAAATAAATAAATAAATACTGTTTATAGTAAACTTTTTTTGGTCCTGATTTAATATTCCTATATTTGCCTAATGCATTATCCCGTAACCGCATCATAAGCTGGATAGTGTCCGTAATCCAGGGATACGACAATTCTTTAATACGACAAGTCCTAAGTGGTGCGTGGACATCAAACAATGATATTATGCAGTGATTAAAAGTATCAACCATGTCATTCACACCGGTAGATTCATAAACACGACCCATGTGTGATTGCGACAAATCCGTATTAAAATTATCCATGCATATGTCTTTTATCGGCCTAAATTTGGTAACATACGGTATAAATTTTTCCCGCTTTATGTGAAATTCACTAACTATAATAGAATGGCCTGTAATCGAACCAAAAGATTCTACCGTCGTGTACTTTGCCCTAAGGTCTTGCCCTAAGGTCTTGCCCTAAGATCTAGCATCAATCCTGAACTTCAACATATATATATTTCAAAATTAATGCTGCAGTATTTTCGGCATAACATGGGATCATGCTAAGCAATTTGTGATTGGGTGCGCCCTTAAATAGCGCCAACACAGCGAGTATTTGCACGCTATATTATTTGAGCAAACGTTTGGCAGACTGATACAATAATATCGGCTATAATTTTTTGTCTTCAGTATAATTTTCATTGCTCACCTAACCTAACTCTAAAACCTCTGTGTAAAAGATTCATTCATAAAGCTACCTACCCACTGGCTTACGTTGTATCCGTCCGATTCTTTGACGACATACTTTCTAAGAAATTGCGCGGCATTACTTCAATTCGCCTACATATGATCCGTGACCCCGGCAAATGACCTTTGCGCTACAGGTCTTTAAGTATAGTTTGCTCCAAGATGCTAATTTAGAAAATTGTAAATAAATCAATAAATAATGCTTATGAATTTTTTTTTTTCATAAAACGGATACGCGGAATCACATACGTGTGTTAAATTAATGTCACCATTATAACGGCAAGCTGTATGCATGCCAAAGATAATCGCCATTCATATCAATATTATGAAAAATCAAATCTTACCTAAAATTTGGCGCCGAAGCCAGATCCAACCCCAGACAAGCTAAATTAATGGCGAAGTAACTGGTCATGAAGAGCACGGAGTTGACCTGCGCGATGGCGTTGAGCGAGTCGGCCATGATGCCCACCTGCACCAGCAGCCAGGACGCCAGCACGGCCAGCACCGGGTTGCCGGAGCGGGACACCATCGGGCGCAGCAGGAACCCTGGAAATAGCGATATAGATATAAAAGAATTGATTTTTTTGTCATAGCATTTATTAGGTTTTGAGCTTACAACGGTAGATTTCTTTGATGAGATTTGATTATTTACTTTATATTCTCATCTTTAACACTTTCGCGGACAGTAAACGCCCATAGACGTAATAACAATAAAACTTCAATTGTGTCTCATTCAGTGTCAGCGAAAGTGTTAACAATGAGGATAGCTGCCACGGAGGCACAATTCAACCTACATTTGTTACCACCGACCACCGAATTGACTCTATTTTATACAGTATTTTCATCTCTTGAAGCGACCCGCGCTTTACTTATGGTAACCAAGTGCACTTATGGTAACAAACACGCTGTGAATGTGTGTGTAAGCGCAGGAGCGAGTCTCGGTACCGTCCGAGACAAGGGCGAGGCCAGAAGTGTGTGTGTGCGTGCGTTATGTGCTGATGCCACTCGTCTTCACGCACACATTCACAGCGTATCTGTTCACTTGATTACCACAAGTAAAGCGCGCGTCGCTTCGTGAAATAAAAATATTATAAAGGATTATGATGCTTTCTGCTGCTTAGTGCTAGTTACTTACCGTATATGTTATCTTTCGCTAAAGCTTCCAGTACTCTTGAAGCACCGATTAAATTGGATAGACCAGCGGAGAACGTAGCCATTAGCATACCTGTAAAATACAATACAATTTTAATAAAAATTTTGTCTATACTCTAATTAAGTATTTAACTGGTCAGTCTGTCATTCGAATTTTTCCGACTCATTACTTGCTCGAATGGTCTTTTTTATTTTAATCATAAGTTCAACAGACAAGGCGTGGAGACCTTGCTGCGTCATGGAATCATGACCAAGAACTCTGTTAGAGCTCCAAATTTGTCGGAAAAACCTGAAATATATACGGGAATTTGAACTTTAGTAAATACTACTTTAATAATTGTTTTTGTCCTAGTTCGTGCCGGCACGAGAAAAATCACACTTACACGCACGGATCAGCATTCGCACTGATCCGTGCGTGCTAATAGACGTCTTGTGAAAAATACTGATCCGTGTACAGTCACGACCAAAAACATGTATACACTCAGCAAAATTCAATAACGATTTTCTCGAGGAATTATGATTGTAACTTTGAGATGATACGTTTTTCACAATACTAGGGGTTTCAAAATACTATGTTCGTTATATCATAAAATTACAATCAATACAGTAGGAGAAAATCACTTTTAAAAGTTGCTAAGTGTATGCATTAGTGCTCGTGACTGTACGTGTGATTTTACTCTAAACCCTCGAACTTCACTCACCGACAGCTATGAAAGGCGGCCACACGTTAATAGGTAGTAGATACACGTAGTTGTTGATGAGCAGGTCGCGCGAGCACGTCGCGGCCGTGAGCACGCTCAGCGCGAGGTACGACACGAACGTGAACAGTAGCGCCGCCAGCGTGCCAAATGGGATGCTGCGGGATGGGTTCTTTAGTTCACCTGGAGGTAAGAGATAGAAAATGATTACACATTGAATAAATAACTCCTATATGTGTCTAAAGCCGTGTACTGACCGGCGTTACGGGGCGTAATGTACCATTCGCAGCGAGCAAGTTACGTTACGCCGTGTTCTAAATTCCTTGTAACATGCGCTCGTTGCTCGCGTGTTCGTGCTCGTTTCCACGTATTGACTGCACGAATGCTCGCTTTGTAACATGTTACATTACACCCCGTAACACCGGTCAGTCTCCGCATTTAGACACAAGAGTAACTGTGGAGTTTCTTGCCCATTCTTCTCCAAACTAAAAAACTAAATTTTGATATGTTTTGATCTTCTGAAGTTATAGTTAAACAATAATGTGTAAAGTAAGTATAGTAATGTATAATTTTTTTTATTTTTTTTTCATAACTTTGAACACTTACCACTCATATTAGCCCCCGCCATGACCCCAGTCACCCCGGTGAATAAGACCCCGAATACGGACGCAAAGTCCACCATCTGGCCAGCCGCAGTGGTGTAGTCGCGGCCGTACGCGGGATACAGGTTGTCATACAGCGTGGTGGAGTTTAGACCGGTGTAGGGAAACGCTGTTACGTTCACGATGTGATTCGTGTCTGGTTTTTCTATCTGGAAAAAAAAAATGGTAAGTAAATTGGGTATATTTTAAAAAATGTGAAGGAAAACGTTAAAAAACCTAGTCGGCTCCTAATTTGCACCGAGTAAGCATGGTCATTAATACTACTTTGATAGGTATAGTGAACCTCATAAATTGGTTTACCATTTTTGACAACAATTTATTACCAGTATAACTTGAAACTTCACTAACGTTGAAACTATCTGTCATAAACTCACAATGGTTTTGAATGAACGAATGAATGAAATGCACCGACCCCAGCGTTCACTCAATTACTCGAATGAACACCAGGTTTACACTAGCCCCTGGAGCCTCATGTTTCATAGGGCTACAGAGACCATTGCATATCAAGGAGAAGACCGGGGGGCGCAGTAAGAGTAGGGAAAAGCAAAAATTGACCTTGTCTTTTTCGGATGTGCAAGTGACATTCAACCTTAGGGTGATAAACAACTTAACAGATTACAATGACTAAATATTTTAAAATGCCTACACAAATATTTATTCCCTATTGAAACCGTTTAAAAACAGACCAAGCCTCGCAGACTAAAGGGTTCCGTAATACGAAAACTATTATACTATGAGATGTCACGATAAAATAGCTTACAGCTAGAGTTATGCTATTTTAGGTCACCGCAAAATGCATTAAAACTTTTTTTGAATTCAGAAACTCAGAAAATTATCAAGTTTTGGCAACACAAACTCAATGTCATATACGATAAAGATTAATTTCCATTACCATAGAATTTTTTAGGGACCTTTTATTACAAACCGTCAATCAAAAATCAACTTAACACTATACAGGCTGTAAGGGTAAACACTCTTGTCATTCAAACCATGGGTAGTTGACTTAAATGTAAAAGTAAATGACCGAACAGAACAAAAAAAACGTCATTTTCATGAAAAGATTTTAAAAAGTTTCTATACGACACCGTGCTCTCTAGCGAAACAGCTGACTGACTGAGGGAGGGGTCGCGCTCGCGGCCGGTCAGGTCACATCCCGTACCCCCCGCCCGTGTTGAGACGCAAGTTCGTTGCCCTAGCGCATAGGACAACGAACTTGCGTCTCTTGTGGTAAAATGTAGATTTAAAAAAATGAAAAAAAAAGTTGTAATTTTCCATTGATTTTACGTTCTATAATATAAATGAAACCAAACGACAAGGATAACGGTGTTTACCCTAACACCCTGTATAGCGCTAAAGTAGATAGTTGATTAAGTGGCAATACATGTGAATTAAAAACTTACCATACTAGGAGGTGTCACAAAGAAGCTTAAGAAAGCGCTTCCTAAACAGATGAGCATCGTCATCCAGATGGCCAGACTGGTTCTGGCGAAGAGTGAGGCTCCGGCCAAGGACACGCCCAGTCCGATGGCGTTCAACCCTGACCGGTACAGGAAGCGGTACCACCAGCCGTCTGGGATACCTGGGTTTGATCCCACCAGGTAGCCTGCAAGAATGGGAACGGTAGAAAAGATCTTATCGGTAAAAGAAGTTCTTCTATACAATAATTGAAAAACTCAATCTGCCTAGCCTTTTCCCAACTACGTTAGGGTCGGCTTCCAGTCTAACCGGATGCAGCTGAATACCAGTATTTTACATGGAGCGACTGCCTATCTGACCTCTACAACGCAGTAACAATAATACGATAACCCTTGGTAAGACTGCAACTTAACTTTGCACGACACATCGTGCAAAGTTACATAGTGACTTTGCACGATGTGTGCAAACAAAGAAAGTCATCGTGAAAATCGCAGCACGTGTCATGCAAACATTCCGTTTGCGAATAGAATATAGCAAAATGAAACTCACCATTTTGTCCAAAATTCTCGACTAATGCTTCAGTACAGGCAGATATACAGAGAGCGCTGGACACCACATTGGCAAAGAAGAACAATGTCCCTACAGCACCCCCGAACTCTGGACCTAGCGTTCTGCTTATCATGACTGAGATAAAGTTAAGGATTCATGACTAACTTATGATAAAAAGAAAAGAAAGGAAATACTTGTATTAAACATAGATATTCTTATAATTTTATCAGACTTATGGAGCATAATTATGAACTATTTATTGAATTCTGGTGTCCATTTTGATGAACAAAACAGTGCACTCCGATATTGTCTGTTGCCTAGGTAAGGCTTCCTAAGGGAGCTACATATGGCGGAGCGCAGCGCAGAGCATTTTTCACTGTCAAACAAATATCAACGTTGCGAGCCTAAAAATAAAGTTGAGAATAAATAACCTGAGACGCGTGCCTCTTTCCGCTTAGACGCGCTCTCAAGCTTATGGAAGTTTATTTATTTTCAACTTAAGTTCAACTAGCTCAGGGTCGATATTTGTTTGACAGTGACGAATGCGCTGCGCTGCGCCTCGCCAGATATGCGCCGGCCCTAAGGGTGCCACCAGACTGCGGTCGATATTTCACATGACTAAGGACGTAAAGAGGGAGGCCGGATATCCTGTTCTTTTTTAACCTCAATGTATATATTTCTTAACTAGAAATCTGCATTCACAAAGTAAAGTACGTTTTATAAAGGATACAATACACGCCTCCGCCTTCGACGGCGCCATTCGTAGATATAGCACAGATGGACGTCACGGTGAATATCACGATCAGGTACGCTATACCAAACTGGCCCAGGGTGACTAGCAGCCCTGCATTGCCGACTAGGTAACCTGAAATAGAAGAAAATACTCTTCACAATTTATGCGATGTCGGAAAAATAACTGTAATGCCTATACATAAAGTTTAGTTTCCAATACAACAAAAATTTTTTGAAGATTTTTTTTTGGAGTTGTAATTTCTGAATCCAACTCAATATTAACTAACGTAAAGTTGATATTTGTTTGAGTGGCAATCACGTGAGTTATAGCAGCAATTTTATTGTTGTCGGACAGATATCTATTCGTGTGTCAACGGATTAGCTTCAAAGCTAATAATTTGACAAAAAAAGGAAACTATAGTAGATAGATAGATGGATAAAACGTTTATTTGGTGCACACAAAAGACAGCACAACATACAAAAACACGGTTAAATAATAACTAATTACATTAATAAACATACCTAACTAACTAATTACATTAGTAACTTTGACATACGGCTGAAATTGGATTAAGAAAATATAATCACTTGGGTTTTTTCTTTTTTATATCATGTACACTAAGCCGAAAATTTAGACAACAGCTTTTTAGACTCACTAAGCGGCTGATATCTATGCTCTAAATGCTAAGCGTGGATTAAACCAATTATCTAATAGAAAACGTATGTATTTGCATTAAACAACTTTATTATCTGAGTAGATTGACCTTGTACATATTGAGTCATGAACTAGATAAAGTCTGAGTTCAAAACAAAACACATTTTTTTTTATTATAGATGTTTACAATGTATTATTCATATAATCAGCCTATAATGTTCCCACAGCTGGGACACAGGCCTCCTCTCTTCGAGAAGGAGTGGGCTGTAGGTATCTACCAACCCGCACTAATAGGTAATATGCATGTGATTCAAATAAGGGTCAAGTATTTTTTTTATAAACTATATTACTTCAGAATTATGCCTCCATCAATATTTTTGAAAACAAAATCTTTTTGAGCGAGATATTAATTTTTTTAAAGTCCCAAAAAACTGTGGGTAATTCAAATACTTGAAAAGCTAAGAGCGGATGTGACGTAACAATTCAGGACAACAAACAAAATGTCAATGTGAAGTCAATCAACAAGTGTCAAGTCAAATGACAAACACTCCTACAAAAAGGAGTGTTTGACATTAACTTGACACTTGCTTGTTTGTTTTCATGAATTGTGATGTCACCACACCAAGCGCGCCAAATGGAGGGCGTTTACATAGCACGGATCGCGTGGATATTTTTAATTTTTTTTTAAGTACTTTAAATTGCTTTTTTGCCGTCGAATTTTTTTTAACTATTATTTGACGACGTAAACTATCGAATAAAAAAATAAAAAAAATACATGCCAAAAAATATTCCCTATTGTGTAATACACGACCAATCAGAATCGGAACAAATGTCTAATCCATTGCTTCATAAGTTCGAAAAAAAAATCTGCTCAACAACGTAAATAGCGCAATGAATGTTGTTGAACTGTCAAAATGAAACAAATTAGTCATAATCGGTTACGAAAATAAGTTACGCAAATAGATAGCCACACTGGGCCTGCGTGGTGGAACGGACTTGTGTCTCAGTAGTGGGAAAATTATGCTGAATACTTCAAATGCTGCTTACCCATCCGAATAAAGACCAGCGCACTGAACATAGACAGCACGACAGGACAGAACACTCCAGCGAAGGTGCCCACCTTCTTGATGCCAGGTCGCTCTGTCCTGAACTCTCCAAACTCCACATATCCTGGAAAAATGCAAATAAATGGTGTCAATAAAAGAAAGAAGAGATTGTAAAAATTATGACGTGCAAAAGTCTATGGATATCCCAGTTATACAGGCCGTAAGTAAACACTCTTGTCATTCAAACCATGGGTAGTTGACTTAAATTTAGAAATAAATGACAAACACAACAAAAGAAAAAACGTTATTTTCATTAAAAGATTTTAAAAAGTTTCTATCCGACACCGTGCTCTCTAGCGAAACAGCTGACTGACTGAGGGAGGGGTCGCGCTTGCGGCCGGTCAGGTCACATCCCGCACTCCCTGCCCGTGTTGAGACGCAAGTTCGTTGCCCTAGCGCATAGGGCAACGAACTTACGTCTCTTGTGGTAAAATATAAATTTTAAAAAAAGAAAAGAAAAGTTGTAATTTTCCATTGATTTTACGTTCTATAAATGAAACCAAACCACTGGTTGCAAGGATAACGGTGTTTACCCTAACACCCTGTATAATACATCTGCACTAATATAAAAAAGAAAAAAAAAATTGTTTGTAATTAATAACGTCAAAAATTACAGGACCAATTAAAAAAAAACACCAGTAGAATGCTATTATTATCACTGAACAACATAGTCTATCTACACATATATTATAAAGAGGAAAGATTTGTGTTTTTGTGTGTATGTTTGTAAAGATTAAACTCAAAAACTACTGCGCCGATTTCAAAATTTCTTTCACCATTAGAAAGCTACATTCACCCTGAGTAACAGGCTATAATTTATAAAGATTACACGCGGGCGAAGACGCTTGCGGCAGCTAGTAATTTATAAAGATGTCATGCGGGCGAAGCCGCTAGCAGAGCAATTTTTATAAATAAAAATGAAACGCTGTTCGTTGATAAGCGCATCACTTGAGAACGGCTGGACCAGTTTGGTTAATTTGATTTATGTGAATGTTAAGAAAAATGTTACTTATAGTCCGAATAAGGTTTTTCAAGTTTAAAAAAAATTGTAATAGTTGCCCGGAACATTGGAAAATTCTGTACGTACTACTAGGGGATGATGTCACACCTAAAAGGTGTAGTAACTCTACTCACTGTCTCAATCGTGGACCTGGGTATGATATTTTCACGTAATCGCATGCCGTATTATTTAAAATCTCACAATACGATACTATAAACAATCCATGAATGTTATTATAAACATGCAATCGATTTTTAAACAGGCACTTCATTACTTTCGCTGATACACCATTAATCTAAACTATCCCTAACTAAAATATTATAAATGCGAAACTGAGTTTGTTTGTTTGTTCCGCTTTCACGCTAAAAGGGCTGAACGGATTTGGATGAAATTTGGCACATGTGTAGACCATGACCTGGAGGATAATTTTCAGCCCGATATTCTCACGAGATCCAGACTTACGCGGGTTAAAACCGCGGGGCCCAGCTAGCAAAATACAAAACACAAATTCACAATATTATTATTATCACCTCTGGTGCACTTTTCTCCCATCTCCGACGAGTGCACTTAGTCACTGTGTCACTATTACTGATAGCCGGTGACCAGTCGACCACATTGCTACATTATCGGCGAGTTTGCGACCTTCATTGAACAATGGGCCAGGTGTCACAGTGATTTGAAAATTAACGGCTCGGAACTATACTGGATTACTTATAATAAAATTGAAACGAACAACATCATTACGCCTGTATTCTCTAAAGGTCTAGGCAGAAATGTTTAGTGCAAGACAGTCCCATATTATAGGCAACGAGGCCTATTGATTAAAAGGGTGCAGATACAGACTCCATACTGTCTCGTTCCAGGGCTGCGGGAAAGTCCAAAAGGGATCCCGGGGCCCTTCGCAACAGGCAACTGAACAGGTGGGTTTTAGTCAGTAAAAGTCTGACACGCCGTCCCGCTCCGCCCAGAGCGGGAGAAATTATTTGAAGATTTCCAACCTTCAAAAAAAAAAAGACTGCCTCGTTGGTCGCAAGCGCTACAGCTAAGTCCTGGGTTCGACTCCCAGGTCGGGCAAAGTCTTATTGGGTTTTCCATCAGGAATTTCTCTGTACCAGCCCGAAGTCTGCATTTGTGCCCGGTTTATAGCAATAGGCTCGCCCGCTATTACATGGGGCTTAAACGTAACTGGCTAAATGTGGGTGTACTATAGGTAGGTACATCTCTGCCTAACCCTTCGGTGAATACAGGCGTGATGTTATGTTTATGTAGATACAGATACAGACACCTGGATCCTATAAAAAAATGTTGCTTTTATTTTATTGCGGATATTTTTCTGTGAGAGAAAGTCGGATAGAACATGTAAAAGTACTTATTAATGACGATTTTCACACAAAAGGAAGGACAGGAATCCAGTAAATAACGTCGAATTGTGTTTTTTCCATTAACACAGAACTTTCTACGGACCAGGGACACGTCTTCCACATTTTGCAAGAATACTTGCAACGTTTTCTTGCCAGGTCAAGGTTAGATAGCTGATGCAGACAATAGTAGTTGTAATTATCAATATTTAATGATTGAATGCAGCTTTGAAGGAAATTTCAAAGAACTGGGCGCCTAAACCGGCCACATTTACAGTTCCTCTAAAAGCAATTCTTTTCCTGAATCCCAGCTGACATTAGCAATTCCTCTAATTTGACATAAAAGCAAATTCATAATTTGTGCATTTTACGAATCTCCATAGAAAACGTTCACAAATGAATTATTTCGTAATATGAACTACGCGCAGATCATAATTATTATGAATTGACAGTTTGTGACATTTTACGGTACGATGATTCATAATATTTTCATATTATGATTCTGCTAAAGTGACCGTTTTAAGCCCCTATGTTGTTTTCCAACAGTTGGCTATCTTTTTGTGGGCAGTCGAATAAAAGCTGAACCTAGTTTTAGACATAATGTGTGAAACTGATAAAAAATATGAAAAATGTATCTTTAAAAAAATATCAGTCTTATCTTTAACTGGTCGTAGGCGTGGTTCTTGAGAGTCAAGCAATATTGTATTGGATTTTGAAGTGAAAAGTGAAAACTTCTTCAGGCGCGTTGAGCACTTTTTGGGTGAACAAAAATCATGGAACTCGCGTCATCGTCACGCTTGAAGTGATTCGTTTTTTTTAGCGCTATCTACCTACTACCGTTTGAATTACGTTGAGGTTGAAGTGAAAACTTCTTTAGGCGCGTTGGGCACTTTTTAGGTGAACAAAAATCATGGAACTCGCGTCATCGTCACGCTTGAAGAAATGAATGAATGTTACTTAGTTTTCACTTCTAACGGCAGTCCCCAAGGTCTGCCCCGCATGTTTTCATTAGTTATGCCCATAGGCTCGCCTATGGAACGTCAACATGACTGGCAAAATTAAAGTGTACTTATACACTTCTGCTTAACTAGGAATATAATATGCCTCTTCATAATGTATGAAGTTATGAACCTATGAACATTCTATGTCTTACCTACCGTGTTTCTGACCTTCTATAGTTTACTATAGGTTATAATTATAGCCCTATAGGTTTAGTATCTGCATGTGCATATTTATGCGGGCGGGAGGTCCATGCTGCATACTGCATCTAAGCCTGGACCCAGTTATTGCGGAATAGACACTAAATATTTTTACATAACATTATACTGTCACAGATTTCCGCAAACTAACGTCTGATTCCTTATTAAAGTGATAGACATAATTTTAACACTAGAAATAAAGATAAAATAGATCAACCATTTTTCAGATTAGCTAAAGTACAAACATCTTTTATGGGGTACTGCGTTAAATCCTATAACAAAATACCTAGTGATATATTGCAATTAAATGAAAGAAAATTTAAAACTCATATTAAAAGTACACTTTGTAAACAAGCATATTACAAATTAGAGGATTATATCCAAGATAAGAATGCTTGGAAACATGCTGGTCTTGCTCCATAGGACAAATTCGAGTCTGGACAATATCAAACTGGTTGCTAAAGTAGTTGTATAATTTATTATTTGTATATCATAGATTTTTTACATTTTATGATTATTAAACTCACACACTGTCCTATTAGTATTACTTGCAAGTTTGTAGGAATATTGTGATATCGTATACTTTTACAATGTTTGTAAATATGTGAGCACCATGTATCTATCACATACTTAATTTATTTATTTGTCATTGCTACATTTTTAATTCTTTTTCACCTATTGTGGTACAGTAATTGTATTTTCGGTGCATCGTTTCACATGTAATTATATAATTGATGTATACCAAATATTGTACGTTCAAAAGTGCCTTTAATGTGCCTACTTGAAATAAATTATTTGATTTTGACTTTGAAATAAATGACTCCGACTTTGACTTTCTGCCTTACCTTCACCAGCCGGTCTGCTAACCGGGCCCCCTCTTCCCATTCTCATCCTCAGCTTCTGCATGATGCCGGAGTCTGTCCGTCCTGGGCTATTCACACTGGGAGACAGCGGGTCCAAAGTTTCAGCCATGATCGGCTTCGTCACTGTAACAAACAATTTGTCGTGAACATAGGCTACTATATCACAATCTGAGGGCCTAAACAAGTGACAATCGCTTCGAAAGCGACTCGTATTTCTACAACGACTTTCAAAAGGATTGACATGAGCTTTTCGATAGCTTATGTCATTCATAAATATGTTTGCCTTTTCCATCATCGTTATCGTTGATAGAATGTCACTTTGTCTAGGGCCTCTGAATTATAATATGGCTTTTGCCTTCGGCTTCGCGCGCGTGGATTTCGGAAATTATCGGGGATAAAAAGTAGGTACCTATAATAATATCCTAACCCAGCAGGGCGCTTTCTATCTCTACGAAGAAAAGACATAGCTTTTTCTATACAAAGTGACAGTTCGTTTCTTCATTTTTGACATCCACCGTAGAAATCTTTCTACAATCTGCCATTTTGTCTTTCATTTCTAACGATCTTTGTCTAGGATCCTTACTGTCAAAATCAAACTGACAACCGATAAATCCTATGATAAAACAAAGAATTCTGAGTCGAATTATATAAAAGAGTGAATTTCGTAAAAAGTGCAGTTGACTCTTTCTATTTTGCTGCCATCTCGTTCTGTCTACTGTCAACAGGAAACGTCATTTTTGTCTACTCTTCCGTCGAAAAAACGGTGCTCATGCTACGCCTGCAGGTCATGGTCTGCCTGTGTGGCAAATTTCATCAAACCCCGTTCAGGCATTAAGGCCTGAAAAGGTTACAGACAGATAAGAGTTACTTTCGCATATGTAATATTAGTATGGATGTAATATCGCGTCAGTGGTCCCCGAAAGGGGAAGGCAGGGGTACCTATAGTACCCCATGCACCCAACCACCTTCCATCCAGTTATGTTAAGGCATAAGTCCCATGTAACAAGGGGTGAGTCTAGGTGGTCTGGTTCTTTTTCTACTTTTCCAAAGACAAAAAGTGACAGTGGAATCAGCAACGTCTGAGAAATCCTGGATCACAGAAATGTATAAATAATAATTACTTATAGTGGTTGTAATAAATCACTTAAGACTGTTATAGGAACATTATTTAATTATACGGACTGACTCAGGTTTTAATAGAAAGAAATAAATTACGTTTATTTGCGGTAAACAGGACGCAAAAGAAAAAACAAAAACAAAATATGGACAAGTTGACGTCACATCCTCGCAAACGGCGAAGACAGCCGCAGCTCTGAACAAAGAACAAATCATAATACTGAAACTTTACGCACATAGTTATTATAACAGTTTTATTGTTTATATATTTACTTGTATAAGAAAACTTGTGTTATTTAATACCTAATAGTTATTTTACTGGCTTTTAGGTAAGTATAATTACATCATCCAATGACCAATTAGAGCTGTGTTCAGTAACAGTAAAATAATGTAATGCTTAGCGACTTTACTACATTTGTAGGTGGTTTATATTTAAACATAATGTCACTCACTCCGGGAATTCCCTGCAAGATATCATAAATGTCTGTTTCAAATGGGATTTTAAAACAAAAAAATGTTACAACAAAAAAATCTGATGGGATCGCATTTGACTACTATCTCACTTGATGATAAGCAAAATATTTAAAAATTTAATTCATCAGCTTTTGCCCGCAGCTTTGTTAGCATAGAACTTGGTTTTAAAAGCTCAGAAGACTCCACCGCCACTGGTACTGGGTGTGTCAAATTTTGATAAGTTGTAGTGCCCCAAGAACTAACCAAAGTTTCATCAAACTCGGATTACTTGGGGCAAACAAAGAAACAATTCATTTTTATTTTTAAAGATATCTTATGCTAACATAATTCGTATGTTAAACTTAAGAAGTGTAATCAGACTATTTGGTATTAAAGTCATTAGACTTATTGGAAGCAACAAGACAACTCTACAAAAATAAATATTATTATTTTGATTATGAATTCAATCTACATAGTCGATATCAACAATTTTATGTTTTAAAAATCAATGAGTAATATGCTGAATAACACTGAATCTTTGTTTACTTACATTTTTTGTAATGATCAAGTTGTGTTCATATTGCTGTAGACTCGCAATACATCAAAATGAACTTGCTCTAAAACTAAATGGTGATATTTTTGCTTTTATTTAGTTAATTTTTGTTTACATTAACTACTATACTTACTATAGTATAGTTCATATTTTTTTTTTTTTTTTTTGATTGGTATATTGGCCTGTGCTAGCTGACATATGGCTACTAATTAGATTTATGTTTTATGTTGCGTAATGTAAATGATTTTGCAAACTTCTGTATAGAATCAAATTTTTCTAACTGAACAGACAGCTGTGCTGCTGGGGAGTTTGTTGCGCCACTTCTTCTTCCCAGCTAAAGCACTAGGAAGTGGTGAAGGGCGGGCGTTTTGGGGGACTGTCTTATGTAATTTTGACGTTCGAAAAGTGCTGATTCTCAGCCTAGTTTGAATAAATGACTTTTGAATTTACAATTTAAGAGATTAAGGAGACAGTGTCCCAACTCTTCTGGAAAGATTCATCTAATTGGAATCAGATACTTATCTGCGAAGTTATCTCCTCAACTGAATAAAAAACCCAGAGATATTGGAAAGGAGAAAGAAGTAGCTTAAAAATAGATACTGCTATAGAGCAATTCATGGTATTACATACAAACATAAACTCACTCCTTCACGTGTAGGAAGACAGAATGCCCTTATTTTTGGGCAAGTGCTGTTAATTGTAACTTTTTAAATTCATATGAAAGTACATGTGAATTTTAAAAGTCTAAGTAAAAGTTTATCTTGGACATCACTGACATTGGTGAAGTAAAACGTTATGTGGACTTATAATGAATATACAATGGCTAACCCACCTTTGTGCGGTGTTTCTGTTTATACTTTGTTTTGTTATTTAACTAATAAACAATTAAAAAAACACTTAGCCACTTATATTTCTAGGCTGTCAAGGTTGTAGTGGCACATGGGAATCTATTGTTTACCAGAAACATACGAGGAAATTGTGCCAATAATTTTAATTAAAACAGCCTTGATAATCAAAACTGTGCATAGCCAAAAAACTGATTTGAGTACTTACTATTGAAATTTAAATTGTTTATTGAAATAATTGATTTACAAAATAGGGCCTTAAACTAGAGGTGGGTTTATAATAATTGGATTCTACCTGAACTAGGAATAAACCTGTATCTCAGGTATCTTACTCAACTGCTTATACATAAGTGTGATCTATGATTTCAACAAAATATTAAAATGATTTATCTACTAAAATTCTAATTTACTGTATACTATTTACTACTACTCTCTCTCCGTTTAATATTTTACTATAAGTACAGTAAATAAATATTTCCGTACTTACACTATTTTCGTTAAGCAGGTATATTTATTTAGACATATGAAAATTCACTTCTCTTTATTATAATAGTTATAAGTAAAAATTATTTCCACAGCCATACCACACCACTATGTAAGGATGTCATTCATAACAATAGTAACGTAGATTAATAGGTATATTAAATAGGATCTGTGCGTTAAATATCTTGTTTGACCTAATTATGCACAGTGACATCATCAAGAACGAATTTTTGCGACTTGGAAACAATTTTTTGCAGTCTCATGAACTTCAAACACAGTGCAAGGTTGTTTTCCGAAAATCATCAAGTTTATACATTCTAAGCAGGTATGGGACGAGTGGGAATGAAGTTAGAATAACCGATTGATTCGAAAGAATCTATTGTTCGAATGAATCACAAACACAACAAAAAAAATACTTACCGTTTATAAATCGGTCAAATGATGATCTGACTTTTTTAATTCGATCTCATATGTAGTGATGTTTATAACATCGTTACGTGGCTGTGTTATTTGTTATTAAAAAACATTGAAATAACAGTTAAATATGCGGAAATGTTTTCACTACAAATCCAATCACAATCCACTGTTTGGCTGAGCTGTCACTGTCAGTGTCAAGAGACAACTGTCATTCCTGTCACTGAGTTCAAGGGGTGCGTTCAATTATTACACTCGCTCACTACCTATTTCACCGGGATAATTATAACCGAGGATATACTTGTACCGTGTTTTTTCATTTACGCGTATGCCACCGGGTGCCCTGGAGGGTCATTCGAGTCGATGACGTGATTTTTTCTATGATTTTTTTTCACTATGGTGACCATGTTCAAAAAGAGTCAGGGTAGCCCGCGAAATTCAAATCTTACGTTTTTTGCAATTTGCAGGTATCTGGTTGTATTTTGGCCTAAATTATGATTCGTGGCTGTACCTACTTAACAAATATTTATTTATAGAATAAGTAGCTGCACCTCGCGGCTCACCCAGCGAGCCATTTACAACCTAGGTCCAAGAGATTCCCTTCGAGAAAAATTCAAAGAAATAGATATTCTGACTGTAGCCTCACAATATATATTTGAAAACCTATTGTATGTACACAAAAACATATCAAAGTTTAAGAAAATGTACGATATTCATAGTTTAAATACCAGGAATAAACACAATCTTGCTGTACATCGCACTCGTCTCCACAGAGTAGGCAACTCGTTCATGGGTCAATGTATACGCTTTTATAACAAACTTCCCATTGACATTCGAAACTTACCCATTAAACGATTTAAAAGCTGTATTAAAACCAAACTTTGTAAAAAAGGGTACTATAAAATCTCAGATTATTTAGCAGACAAAAATGCATGGGGTTGAGCTGCTCGCTCTGCTAAGCATTGTGAAATTTTGAATATTATAGAAAACCATAAAAATATACCTACCAGTTTTATATAGAAATTGACATTATTGAATATTATATACAAAATGACATGATGATTACTTGTAAAGTATTGTTTTATTGTGAATGTGAGGAGCATGTGGATATTTATTTTTCGTTCTGTTAGTTTTAGCGAAGGTCTGGCAATTTGAGAACTTTATGCGACCTACCCAAATGTCCTTTCTTTGGTATTGTTCGTCGAGTCGTTGAGCTCCTTAAGTTCTGAGTTGAGCTCCACTATTACTGACAAATGCTTGCACTGACTGGACAGGTCCACTCAAATCTGTGTGGTTCTTTCCTCAAACGACCATTTCAGACTCTAATCTACATGGTCCTCATATGGCCTGACCAAGATTATGTCTGGACTTTAAAGGAGACGGTGACCTCTGAGTTTGTTTCGGCCTTTCTTCTCAGAGTAGTCAGATAGGAAACGCCGACCTCATCTAGCTTATTTTTACAACTTTTTAATATGACGTGTAAAAGTGATTCCAATATCCTATTTACAGAATAAACAATTTCATTTCATTTCATTTCCCGCACAGGCACGGTCCGAGGGGGGGGGGGGGGGGGGGGGGGGTTCATGACCCCCAGGACCCCAAAATCATTCAAGCTATCGAGAAACTGAATGATTTACGTGCTTTACCAACTAAAAACTGTAGGTACTTAGACAGTGACCCCGATGGGCATATACAAAAAAAAGTCTTTCGAGTACTTATCAATTAGGTAACCACTTCCCACAAAAAAATTTCCTCGGCACCAATGGTGACCTCCCCTGAAATCTTGGGCTGCGACCGCGCCTGCACCCGCATAAGTCTCGATCCTGTGGGAATATCGGGATAAGAGTACCTATGTCCTAGCCCAAGTCATGGTCTACACCAAGCAACTCTGTTCAGCCGTTTTAACGTGAAACCGTTACAAACAAACAAACTCCCTTTCGCATTGATAATAGGTAGTTTAAGTTAGGATATTTAGAGTTAGGATAATCATAAAAATTGACAATTCAAAAGTGCCTATAATTAGTGGTTTATCTATACATATAATAAATCTGTAGACGAGGCGTTTCTGTACAATGAAAAAAAAAAATAAAAAATTGGTTGGTTGTCCAAGAATAACCAACAGATTCCATTTCTACAATTTTTGGAATTTTTGTCTGTTTGTCTGTCTGTCTGTTTGTATGTTGTTTAGTTTGATTGTTTCACTATCACGTAAAAAGTACGAAATCAATATGGTTAACTTTTATACTCAAATATTGTGTGTAACTCGATGTTTCAATTAGTTTTTGTTTCATCGCAATCGCTTCAAAATATCAAAAGATATATGAATTTAAAGTGTTCAAGAAGGAATTTTCATTACGTAATGTACATCCACGTAACGACATCTATTGACGCGAAATGATACTTACTTCTTAATTACTAGGTTTGTGAGATCGTGTGTTGTTATATGACCGTCATTTTCTTTGCGCGGAAACTTAACGCGATACATTGTGTATTTGTGTATAGAATATAACTCTCACTTCCGCGCGAGCTATCCTTGTGAGCGGACGTTTATTAATTTTTGTCTCAGTTTATTGAGTGCGTATTCATTTATCTTGTTTACGCGCGGGCCAACCGGTATTTTGCCGGTCGGTCCCTGCAGCTGTTGCTTTGTTTAGATGTGTGAATCAAATCTAAGTAATGTAAACATCAATTTACTGTCGAGCACTGACGAGTTCGAACACGGTACAATTATGGAATTGGAGGACAATACACAAATGGAGGACAACACACAAATGGAGGAAAATACACAAATAGAGAAAAATACACAAATGGAGGACAATACACAAATCGATGAGTTTGAGTCGATAGGAGGGAAAAGGCCAAGGGATGAAAACTCTTCTGAAGAAGGATGGACCGTAATGAAGAGAGGACGAAACAAACTGGTATGTTGTAGAGGAGATGAAGGTGAAAAGGAAGAAGAAGAGAGGACACAGGTATGTGTGACTTGTAAACAACCTTTACCGAAACAGTTCGCTTTAGCACGATTGTTTAAGACGCATAACATTGCCAGTGGCAAGATTAATAGAATTAAATACGTGCATCAAAATAAAATGTTGATTACGTTTGATAACGTTAGCGGCGCAGATGAATTTATAAGCTGTTCGGTGTTTACTGAAATGGGCTGGTCTTGTCAAAAGACATCCGAAGTAGGTGTGTCGTACGGCCTTATTAAAGCTATGGAATTAGGTATATCTGATGATGACCTTAAAGCAAATTTGTCAAGCAGTGCTGAAATAACATCTATTAAGAGATTAGATAAACGGTGCTCGGAGGTCCCTGATGGTAATGGCTGGACTCCGAGTGAAACGATACGGCTAGGATTTAAAGGATCTTCTCTTCCGCGTTATGTCTATATTTACAGTTTGAGGATTCCAGTGGAACGGTTTATATTCCCGGTCACACAATGTGCACACTGTTGGAAATTCGGCCATTTAAAGATAAGATGTCCATCAAAGAAACCTGTTTGTCCCAAATGCTCTCAAAAACACGAAAATTGTACAATTACGTCATACACTTGTGTGAATTGTTCAGGTCGTCATATGGCGTTTGATAAACTATGTCCATGTTTTAAGAAAGAAAAGAAGCTGAGAGATTTAATGTCAGAATTTAACTGCACCTACAGGAAAGCCCTTACATTGTACGTTCCTCCATCCCCTGATAATGTTCCACAAGTGGTTTCTGAACCAATGCCTGAAGTTGAACAGACTTCTACAGTGACTGCCACAGATATAATTTCGGTATCAAGACAACTTCCGATTGACGAAAATGTTGGTACACCATCCCAAGTGGATGGCCCAAGTACATCCACAGCAAGTCAACGAACTAAGCCTTTGCCAAAACGTAATTTAAAGAAGCATAATCGTCGACCAGGGACCCCTACGCCTGCCGAGGATATAATATGGCATCAAGTTTCCGAATCTTCAGATTATTCAGAAAATCTTAACGCACCGTATTTAGAGAAAAACAATCATTCTGATAATAAGTCTTCCCATAATCTAAACTTTTGGCATTTAATTAGGACAATTAGAAACATTATAAAAAGAAAAGAATCTCTTCAAATTAAAATCCAGCAATCAATTTCCATATTTTCAGAGTGGTTGACACATAAAATTGTAAGTAGCTTATCTATTGATTCGTTATTCGATTTATTTGTTGGAAATGGCTGATAATAATCAATTTATGAACTTAAATATTATACAATGGAATTGCCAGAGTATAAGGCCTAAATCTCGTTCACTTGAATTACATCTAAGTCAAGAAAAAATCCACATTGCCGTGCTGAGCGAAACTTGGTTGGAGCCCGAGAGTTTTTTTAAAATTAGTGAATATAATACATTTAGATTGGACAGAGAAGATGGTTACGGTGGTGTTGCCATTATGACTCATCGCTGTGTAAAGTCTGTTGTTTGTAGAACGCAAAGTCGCAACCCTGGTATTGAATTGCTACATATTAGAATTATGAATTGTCGGCATATTGAGAGTATAATTTCCATTTATTGCCCTTCTACAGTATACACCACTCAAAGCGATTGGGACGCGATCTTTTCTATTGGGAACACTAAAACTCTTATCTTGGGAGATTTTAACGCGCATCATTCTAATTGGTCTCTAAGAACTGATCGGCGCGGCTCCGAAATTTTCGACTCCATGCTGGATCATAATTTTATTTATTTGAATGATGGTAGCTTCACTAGAATCAGAATGGTTGATGGAGTTCTCCAGCAATCTAGCCCTGATATTTCATTTGTTTCTTCAGATTTGTCTTTATTATTTATATGGAAACCAACAAACGAATCACTCGGAAGTGATCATTTAATTATTAAATTAAACTGTGTACTTAATATTAACCGTACATACCAAAACAGAAGAAATTTTAAAAAATCTGATTGGACTTTATATACTACATTCATAGACGATTATTTACAAAGTTGCATAACTCCCCAGGATCCTCAGGAGTTGTATGACCTCCTATTTAACATAATGCAGAAAGCTGCGGACAAGTACATTCCCTACATTAAAATCCCTCAAAACATTAGCAACATATTTAAGCCAAAACCATATTGGTCTTCAGAGTTGTCCAGGGCTGTTGCGGAGCGACGCTTAGCTCTTGCTAATCTGAGAGGCTGTCCCTCTCCAAGGAATTTAGATATTCTCCAAGAAAAAATTAGCTCTGCCCAAAGGCTTATTCGCAGGGCTAGGTGTAAATCTTTTCAGCAGTTTTGTTCATCTGTAGATGAAACCTCTTCAGCATCTGAAATGTGGCGCAAGATGAGGTGGTTAAAAGGTCGGCAAATCCCAAACACCTGTGTAGATAAAGATAAAGCCGGGCGACTGCTTAGCGACCTTACTCCAGATTTTGTTTGTCCCTCGCAGTCTACTTTTAATTCTAATAATGCAATGTTGGAGTCACCAATTTCAATGCCAGAATTAGTCAACTGTATTAAAACCACCGACACAGCTCCTGGGTCAGATCAAATTTCTTTTTCGATGATTAAACACCTTCCGTCTTCCGGTAAATGTATGTTACTTTTAATATTTAATCAATGTCTTTCTGTCGGTTTTGTTCCCTTGCAATGGCGTCAAATCAAAATAGTTCCAATACCCAAGCATAGTAGTTCGTCTTCATCCTTACGTCCTATTTCCCTGATATCTTGTTTTTGCAAAATCTTTCAAGCTATTTTGGGCAAACGTATAGAGTGGTTCTTTGAAAAACTATGTCTTTTTCCTGAGGACATGGTGGGCTTTCGTAAGGCTCGATTTTGTCTTGATAACCTTACAAGGTTGGTTTCTGAAATTCAACGAGGATTCTCTAAAAACTTGGTTACAGCGGCGTGTTTTATAGACATAGAAAGCGCCTACAACAATGTTGATATTCCTTGCCTGTTACGTATTTTAGATCAGTTTGGGGTTGGATCAAAAATCTGTATTTATTTGTGGTCCTTTTTATCAAATAGACAGCTGCAAGTAGTGACGTACGATTATGAGATTGCTAGATTTACTGGTCGTGGGTTAGCTCAAGGAGATCCATTGGCTCCACTTTTATTTAATATTTTAACACTTCATATATGTAAGAACGTGGGTCAGGTTAATATATCTCAATATGCCGATGACTTTGTGTTATATTCAACAAAAATAATTTAGATTCAGCGTTTGAAGAACTTCGGTCTGCTTTACGACATTTCAAAGTGTTCATTGATAAGCTGGGTTTAACTATGTCTCCAAATAAAACTAAGATTTGTGTTTTTAAAAAAGGTTGCTTTAGGAGGTCTGTTGACTTTGTTTTTGATGATATTTCAATGGAAGTCGTTAATAATATGAAATATTTGGGTCTATGGCTGGATAGCTCATTAAGATGGGGTGGGTGATTCTTTGAACATATGCATATTACGCGGCCCTCCCCAAATAACTACTTAGTGAGATATAAAGTTATGTTTTTGTTTATTTCCCGTAAAACATAGGTCCAGCACTATATACAGATGGACATAACATATTCCTATTGTTATAAACAAATATGTTATATTCATAAACGTTCCTCAAATCTCATCACCATTCGTGTCCCAATTTCCAAATTTTAGCAGTTCATGCTCGAAAGGTTATAAATAAACCCTAAATATCGTATTTTTTTGTAGTATTTTAGATAGTACACGACATGTTTTACCCATTAGCAAAACTATACACATTAAAGAACACTTTTAGGTAACTTTTAACGACTTTGAAAATTGTCCCAACACTTCATGCTCACTACCATTTGTTCAAATAGTCGCAGGATTATTTTGTACCGCGTAGTTTATTGGTATCTGAAAGAGTAACTCAGCGGTCGCGCTCTGTTCCACGTCACGACTGGTGCAGGTCTCGCGTCAAAGAGTGTTTTGGCGCCAACTGTAGCGTACCTTAATCGCCCAGAAATCGTGTTTGGCAAACAAAAATCTCCTTACCGTTCGAGTTGCCCGTGGTAAGTCTATTATTCTTATTTATCCTTTTTATGCACTGTTATGGTCGCCATAGGATACTCTTTGCTTTGATTAAGTTCCCAAGTTATTAAGTCAAAGTCAAAGTCAAAGTCAAATAATTTATTTCAAATAGGCACATAATATGGCACTTTTGAACGTCAAACAAAGAAATAGAATTGATTCTAGTTGCCCCTTCCAAAAGGTAGTTTTCGTATGGAGAAGAATGGGCAAGAAACTCCACCGTTACTCTTTTAAAAATGTTTTACAATATTTTGTATACATTAATTATATAATTATATGTGAAGACGATGCATCTATAATAAGATTACTGTACCACAAAAGGTAAAAAGAATTATAAATGGAGCAATAATGAATAAATCAATTACCAGATATTACCGTGCTCACATATTCACAAAGATTGTAAAAGTATACCATATTACAATAGTCCTAACATTGTTACAAGTAGTACATACAAATAATAAATAAAAAATAAAAATAAACTAAATTAGCTATCAGTTTGATTTTGTCCAGACACTAAATCGTCCTATGGAGCAAGACCAGCATGTTTCCAAGCATTCTTATCTTGGATATAATCCTCTAATTTGTAATAAGCTTGTTTACAAAGTGTACTTTTTATATGAGTTTTAAATTTTCTTTCATTTAATTGCAATATATCACAAGGTATTTTGTTATAGCATTTAACGCAGTACCCCATAAAAGATGTTTGTACTTTAGCTAATCTGAAAAATGGTTGATCTATTTTATCTTTATTTCTAGTATTAAAATTATGTCTATCACTTATTTTATTAAAAAGATTTAAATTTTTTCTTACATACATAATATTCTCATAAATGAATTGGCAAGGTACCGTCATGATATTAATCTTTTTAAATAGTTCCCTGAGAGATTCGCGGTGACATAGATTATAAATGGCTCTGACAGCTCTTTTTTGCAAAATAAAAATGGATTCAATATCAGCAGCCCGACCCCACAGTAAAATGCCATACGACATAATGCTGTGGAAGTAACTGAAATAGACCAAACGCGCGGTTTCTACATCTGTTAACTGTCTTATCTTTCTAACAGCATAAGCGGCCGAGCTTAACCGCCCCGCAAGAGATTTTATATGAGGTCCCCATTGTAATTTCTCGTCTAGCGTGATTCCCAAGAAAACTGTTTGATTAATAAACTCCAGTTTTTCTCCATTCAATATGATGTCACATTCGCTACTTCTAACATTAGGTAATTTAAATCGAATACATTTGGTTTTTTTTTCATTTAGTACCAAATTATTTACCGTAAACCAATCTTGTACCTGAAGAATAGAGCTATTCACGTCGTCAAAATTTTGTGAACGTCGATTTATTTTAAAAATCAATGATGTGTCATCTGCAAATAACACCATCTTCGGTTGATTTAGAAGTAATTGGGGTAAATCATTAATATAAACTAAAAAGAGGAATGGACCTAATATCGAGCCTTGAGGAACGCCCATTGCCATTTCAGACCCCAATGAGTTTACGCCGTTTACTTGAACTTTAACTTTTCTTTCTTTTAGATATGATCTTAGTAAATCAAGAGCTGTATTCCTAACCCCATAGTGCTCTAGTTTCAACAGAAGTGTATCATGGTCGACGCAATCGAACGCCTTCGAGAGGTCGCAAAAGATTCCAATGGCATCTTGTGCTTCCTCCCAGGCGTTAAAAATGTTCTTTATGAGGGTGACACCGGCGTCAGTGGTACAACGCCCTTTGGTGAAACCGTACTGATGTTCATGAAAGATGGAATTTTTATTAAAGTGACGTAACATTTGATTGAGCATCAACTTTTCAAACACCTTACTGAGAACTGGCAGAATTGACACAGGCCTATAATTGTTGGGTTCCTTACTATCACCGGATTTGAACAAAGGAACTACTTTACTGTGTTTCATGAGATCCGGAAAGACTCCTTGGTCTACACTGGTGTTAAATATGAAAGCTAAATAGGGCGCAATGGTTTCGATGATAGATCTACAGACTTTTACAGACATTCCCCATAGATCTTCTGTTGATTTAATTTTAAGATCTTTAAAAGCTTTTATAACCGCTTGGGGGTTTGTATGCTGAAACCTAAACTCCAAAGGGCATGCCTTTACATTCTTTCTAAGTAAGGCAGCAGAAAGCGCGGGTGAGGAATTTAGAGCTTCAGTAGTTTTAACTGGAATATTTCCAAAAAAATTTTCAAATTCCTGAGCTATTTCTACATTTGAGTTGATTGGGCCATGTGCAGTCTCTAAATTAAATTCAGTACTACGCTGTTTTTTCCTACCTGTTTCATTATTTATTATTTGCCAGGTAGTTTTTATTTTGTCATCAGCTGATTTTATTTTATTGCTAATGTAAAGAGCTTTAGCTAATTTGCACACATTTTTAAAAGTTTTAGAATATTTTGCAACATACTGATGAAAGGTTGTATTATTCATATGTTGCTTTAGGCCATAAAGTTCAAAAAGATTTTCCCTGCTTTTACGAATACCTGGAGTAGCCCAATCACTAAATAAGAACTTTGTGTAAATAGTTTTAGTCTTTAGTGGAAAAGTTTCATTAAAGTGTTTGTTTATTAGTGAAAAGAAATCGGCGTAGAACTCATTTGGGTCACATACATTATTAAAACTCTGAACACATAATTTACTGGCCAACGAATTATTTAATTTTTCTAAGTTTTTACATGTAATTGGCCTAAAACTTATTTGAATTTTTTGTAAAGGTATGTAGGCGCAAAAAGTTATTGTTTGTCCACTGTGATCAGATGGCAATTTATTTACAATTTCTTTATGTAAGTAATCACAATTACAAAAAATATTATCTATACAAGTGGCAGAAGAAGCTGTCACTCGGGTTGGTTCAATAAAAACATTTGACAAATCAAATGACCTAAAAAGACTTAATAATCGGACAGTATTCGAGTTATTTTCTAATAAATTAATGTTAAAATCACCACATATGATTATTGACTTACTATTAGCACTAAGTTTCTTTAGCACCTCTTCCATTACAGAATCAAATATAGGTAGATTCTGGTAGCTTGGAGGTCTATATACGCATACTATAACATGCTTATCAAGCTCAACACAGGACAATTCAATGGTGTGTTCAACAGACAGTCCAATGACGTCTTTCCGTTCTTTTGATTTAATAGAATTTTTTACTAATATTAATGAACCGCCATGTATCATACATTTTCGACTAAAATGGCTAACTACACAATAATTTTCATAATTAATTGACTTTACTTGATGGTCTTTTAACCAATGTTCTGTTAAACAAATTACATCAAACTTGGTATTTTCTAAAAACAATTCTATTTCCAGTAATTTGGAAGAGCAACCTTGGATATTTTGATTGAATAATTTTAACGTATGTTGCCCCCCCTTTGGTTTCTTATTTTTGTGTATAATATTGCCAGAAGATACCTTTTTATTATTCTCTAATAATAATAATTGTTTATTTGAAGGGGTAACTTCTGTTGTCTTACGTTCCAGAAAGAACGTATAATGTGAGAGAGTGTACAAAAATCTAATTACCGTTTATATAATTACCATTTTTCCCGTTCGTATTTTGGCGAACGGTAATGAGAAATTGAAAATGGTAATTAGCACCAGTATAAGCTGGCTTCTTATTAATACTGAAACTTCTTACTTCGCTAGGCCAGCCCAAGGGCGAAGTGATCGATTGTTTATCGTTCGATGTGAACTGACACCTCCGCAATAAAATAAACTTACATACTGACTACCCACCTACCACTAACATTTGGTCTGAGCCACTAACTTATTTTTTTTTCAGAGTGAAAAATGTTGCTGTTGTTTCGGAAAAATTAGCAATCGAAGGAGGAAATATTACATTTGTATGAAGCTGGCTGAGTTCTATTTACACAGAGTTTTGAAGCAATGTTTTAGTTGATTTTATTTAGATTACCTACTAGAAAGATAATTATTAGGTATTGTTTTTATTTTGAAAACTTGTTTATATTATTGATATTTTACTTATTTTTTTAAATTAAGTCAATTGAAAAGCAAAGACACCGACGTCCGAAATTAAAGTTATATTTCACTTTTTTAGTGTTTTTTTTGGAAGTCGGTTGTTTTTTTTTTTGTAAAAAGTTTTTAGTCTGTTTATGTTATGTGTGTAGATGTACTACTTTTAAGATTAAGTACCTAGCTACATGCGCGGTTTCTGGTCATGAAAGTGAGACTGATTCGGATTTAAGCATACCTAAATATTCTCAAGTTTTTGTATAAGATCTCATCGAGTTTAAGAAATATCTTAGATGGAACTTGTATATGTAGGTCTGAATTCTATTTACACTAAGTTTTGAACCAGTGTTCTAGTTGATTTTATTTAAATTACTAGACAGATAATATTATTGAATTTTAGGAAAACAGGTTGATTTTTGAGTTTTTTTTTATACAGTCAAGTCGATATAATAGCTAAGTTTGATGCCATTTAATAAGTAACCTAATTAATAAATAAAGTATGTGATTTAAGTAAATTATTCATTTTATTTACAATTACCAATCACGAAGTATAATTACCATTTTTAAACACTAATTACCGTGTGTTCCATATCTCATCACCGTTCGACGAAAATTTTCAGCTTCAGATTCAGACCTATATTGAAGTTCAAATACTGTGCGTTTGATTTATTTAGCTAATCTGCACTATAAACTTTACGTTAAATTCATAAAAGTTGTAATTGGAAGCATTATTTGAACTTAATTTTCGAATCCTGAATATGTCTATCTTCAAATATTCACCCGGGTAAACATATCAATGAAACGTCACAGAAGGTAATGAAATTTATGAATTTACTTAAAGTCTTATCCGGTCCGGGGTGGGGACTCCATCAAAAACACCTAAGACGTTTATATATTTCTTTAATTCGAAGTAGAACAGATTACGCCAGTTTCTTGTTCGACAGTAGTTGTAATTCTAAACTAATAAAACTAGATAGGGTCCAAAACCAGGCATTACGTGTTATCGGCGGATTTATAAGGAGCACCCCGATACATGTCATGGAAAGTGAGTTATGTCTTCCGCCACTTTATATTCGTCGGAGATACTTAGCTAGCAAGTTTATGTTAAAATCTAAATCTCTGTATAACAATAAAACTATAAAATCACTAGAAAACCTTTCACTTGTTACAAATTCCAACTATTGGCAGAACAAGAAGCTGCCATTACTTATTTACATCTTTTCTCATTATAATTCTGTTCCAATACACTCAAGCGTTCAACTTGGAATGTTTTCACTTGATAAGTGGTTAAGTAGTTTAGATTTATCTCATATAGTCTTCGACAAAATTCCTAGTATTTCTAAAGCTAAACGCCGTTACAGTACTTTACAATTAAAAAACTTATGTACTTTATATATTCAAGAACAATATTCAGGTTATCATAAAATTTTTACTGATGGTTCCAAAGATAAAAATTTGGGAGGCGCTGCCTTTTTGGATCCCATTCTTCTGAACCACATGAAGCTTCGGATTGATTCAGATATTTCTATTATGCACATTGAATTGATTGCGATATTGGAAGCTTTGCCCTATATTCTATCAATTAATGGCGATAAATTTGTGATTCTGACGGATTCCAAAAGTTCGCTGCAACACTTGGCTCGGCACACTTCTCACATGCGAGGTATTCCGACAGCCTACTTGATATATGAATTACTCTTAAAGCTTCAGTCTAATTACAAAACGGTATATTTCCAATGGATTCCGTCGCATTGTCAGGTAGAAGAAAATGATAAGGTTGATATGCTCGCCAGACAAACCTGTATTGATGGAGTTCCCATGAATATTACTCAACTGTATTCGGACTATTTTGGAAAGGCTAAAAGGAAGTGTTTAGATCTTTGGCAGGAGTATTTTGATGAAAGATCAAAAGAAAAAGGGATATGGTATCGAACTATTCAGCCGGAGATTTCTCGGGTTCCGTGGATCGATTGTGAACTCAGTAAAAACCTAATTACGATAGCCTTAAGACTTCGTTCCGGACATATTCCATCAAATAAGTTTTATTACTTAATGAGGAAAGCTTTGTCTCCAAATTGTGATGACTGTGGAGTGATTGATGATGTTATCCATATTCTGATGGAGTGTGTTCGGAATGAAAATACTAGAATTGATACTTTTGGACGTCGTAAAAGGTATGATATTGGCCTGTGTAATACCATCCTTGCTTTTCCAGTGTCCGATAAGGCTAAACAATTGTACAAGTTAGTTATAAGGTAGATGTAATATACAATTTTGTGTTTCTCTGCACTGGGCGATGTGGTCGCTAAGCGACAAAGCCCTTTAAATAAAAAAAAAAAAAAAAAAATATAACTCTAAAGTTAGATTAATTAAAATTTTCCAGATGCGTTGTTTATTTATTAGTTTAGTATTAGTGCGATAGGTGGCGCTACCTATCTTTCAAATCTTGATAATCATGAAAGAATAGTGACAAATGTTAATTTCTTAAAAAATATAGGTATTTATTCTTTAATTTTTCACTTTTCTACATAGTTTATTTAGCTTACAGAGTGTTCGAACGTTTTCCCATATATTTTGACAGTATCATTTCGTGCTCGATAGATGGCGTTGTTCGTTTAATGTCATTTTCTGAATCGCGGTGTTAAGACTCTCCGTCGAAGAATGACTTTCGCCCAGATATTCCAAATAATTTTTAGTATAGGTATCTTTGTTTTTGACTTCTTTAGTGTCGATAATATAATAATATAATATAATAAATAAATAATAAATTGTTGGTTGGGTTGGGTTGTCATTCGTTGAAAGTATTGATCTTAGAGATGGGTTGTAACAGGTGAAACACGATATCTGTGATCACTGTGACTGTGACAAAAAATAACAGATCCAAATATCTGTTATTAAATCACAGCCTGTGATTTTTGATAAATACGTATCTCAATCGAATATCATCTTTATTTCTTTTGATTTAAAGTCGAAAATCGTATCTATCTGTTATAAAATCACAGCCTGTGATTTTTGTACAGACGATAAATACGTATTGACTCAATTGAATATCTTCTTTATTTCTTTTCGTTAAAGTCGAAAATCGTATCCGAAGTTTTAACAGTAACAGTCTTGAGGATCTGTGATTTTAAGTAACAGATATATTTTTTTCGTTAGGAGCAATTGCTATCTGCTATTTTATAATATCTGTGATTTCTATCTGTGATGATAAATACGCCTCACTCCTAATTGATCTGATTGGTTTTGATTTGGTATTTTGGTTGGTTTCGTTCATTAGGTTCAAATTAAGAAGTCAAGAAACGAGTCGTTACAGATCGATTCAAACTTAATGGCGGCTCGGAAGTTAGCTTTTAGCTGCGCAGTACCCCACCCCTCACGCCCCGCTGTCACATGAAATTGTTACTGCGCAGCGACTCGCCTCATGTTCCGAGCCGCCATTAAGTTTGAATCGAACTGTACTATACTTCGTAATTTGTTCGTATGATTCGTGACCGCCGCTCATTCGATTCGATCGTTGTTGGCGTGTGTAAGGCCTCGGCCTTGAATCTTGCGGGCAGTGGGGCGGATGGCGGCTCGGAAGTTAACTTTTAGCTGCGCAGTACCCCACCCCTCACCCCCGCTGTCACATGAAATTGTTACTGCGCAGCGACTCGCCTCATGTTCCGAGCCGCCATTAAGCTTGAATCGAACTGTATTATACTTCGTAATTTGTTCGTATGATTCGTGACCATCGCTCATTCGATTCGATCGTTGTTGGCATGTGTAAGGCCTCGGCCTCGAATCTTGGGGGCAGCGGGGCGGCGGCGGCGGCGGCGCGGGAGCGGGGCGGGCATCAAAGACCCGTTCTCGAAACTAGCGGGCAGATCGCGCGTCACTATAGCCGCGTAGTGTTGTGTTCACGATTTTGTCGCCGAGATATTTGTTTTTATTCGCGAAAGAAATGGCTGAACAATGGCGGCAACATCTTTTTGATTCAAATTTATTCCTAACGCTCAATTTATTGTGGGCAACAACACTGCAATGCAGACGCGCGGGCGGTCACCGCTTGAATGGAGTGCACCGCTCGCTGCCCGCCGCCTCGCCGCTACCGCGCCGCTGTTTTCGAGAACCGGTCCATTTGATTTTACGCATAAGATCCTGCTGCGCCCGCGCCGCCGCCGCCCCGCTGCCCGCAAGGTTCGAGGCAGAGGCCTTATGGTTGATTCGATTTGTTCGACTATCGGACAGCAATAAATACACAAATATTGGCACATGTTTCTGGGGAAAGTCAACAATATACATCGATAAATACGGTTCCCGAAGAAGAAGATGCCACACACTATCCAGTAGAGTTCTTAGAATCCCTTAACACACCCGGTCTTTCAGCACACAAAATTTGTTTAAAAGTCGGAGTGCCAATAATTCTTCTCAGAAATTTAAGTCCTCCCAAACTTTGCAACGGCACTCGGCTCATAGTCACCAATCACCAACAAAACGTCATCGAAGCCGAAATCTTAACAGGTTGCGGCGCCGGTGATGTTGTTTTTATTCCAAGAATTCCTCTCATTCCCAATAATTTCCCGTTTAGTTTTAAGCGTGTGCAATTCCCCGTCAGCCTGTGTTACGCCATGACCATTAACAAAGCTCAGGGCCAGACATTATCCGTTGCGGGGGTGGATCTTAGTATTGGTTGCTTTTCCCACGGCCAACTTTATGTACCTCTTTCGCGTGTGAGCAACCCTAGCAACTTTTTTGTGTACGCTCCAGGTGGTTCCACCGCTAATATTTTATAAAGAGAAGCATTTTCTTAAATAAAAACACAAGTTTTTTGGCAGTTTCTTACTAGGAAAAATCACCAAGCCTGGTCGAAAGATTCCCCCTTTTTAAATTAAGGTACAACTTTTCTAAGCGACATATTATTGTTTTCGACATCCATGCGAACGAAGTCGCGGGCACAGCTAGTTTGAAATAAATGCTTTGAGTTTGAGTTTGAATCATCAATACAACTCTCTAAAATAATGTGACAGAAAAACCAACCGGTACCTATACCAAAGTTGTCTTGTAATACCCAATCTATGTGTATTTATAATAATAATCTCTGTTATTTTAGGATTATAAATAAATAAAACGCAAATATGGTAAATCGAGTGTGACCAACGAAAGCTGTCCAAGAAAAAAGGCGGCAATTTAAAAAATCAAGAGCTTGCTGTAGACTTCTTAAACGGAGTCGATACTATTTATTATTCAAGACATATTATGCGATACTTATTATATATCAGTGTTTCATATTTATATAATAATTAGATAAATAATAATGTTACTTAGGGCGTTTTTCACCAAACTTTTATACCGAGTATAAGTCTTATCCTGCGAATAAACTTTGAATTTTTGACAGTTTTTCCATACAAAAACTGTCAAACGACAATTTTATTCCACGGATAAAGGATATCTGACTTTGATGAGATCAGCCCTTAGAAGTGAAGTAAAATATTCAACAGATAATAATTCGTGGTCAGCTTTCTTCGGCCAAACTCTACTTCTGATTTATTCAACAAACCCAGGAGTTCAGTATTCAGAATTTATATTTTCCTTAACTTAACCATTTATCTAGCCACAGATTGTCTTTTTTTCTCTTTGTTTCAGTTTCTTCAGGCCACACGACGCTCTCGATCCAAGGCACGTAGTGCGACTCCCTGGTGTACATGCCGGCTGAGCCGAGGATGCCGCAGTCCTTGCCGTATGACGTCACTCCAGCTATGGTGTACCGGCATTTGAACTCATTAGTTTGTAGTGGTCTACCACTGTCACCCTGAGGAAAGACATAACCATTAATTACACATACATAGCGTACCTACATAAGCTCACACCATTTTGCAAAAACTACAGAACGCCACCTGCTATGATCCCTTTAGACTCCTTTTGCTTGGTTTACGTTCATACGTCATACACTCATGGTTGCGAGTACAGTGGTACCCAACTGATAAGGCGCGTCGTGAATCATCGTTCGCACAGAAAAGAAAGTATGGCCCCGAAGATTAACGAAAGAACTTAAAACTTACAATCAACCTTAGATCACTACTATAAGGTTCATAATACACTGCAGCTATTAGTTCCCGTCTCACTCGCAAGTATGGCGGTTGACTAACATGCCACGCGACGCGCGCTAACATGGCGGCAGCTGCCGACCAATAGCGGTACAGGAAAAAAGAAGCGCGGTGCGTGGAGCGTGCCGATTGGTCAATAGCATTTCCCGCGCTTTCAAAATTCACCTTCTGCGCAGGTACATCGGTAAGCCATATCAGTTGGGTACTACTGTACCGACAACGCACCGTAAGGTCACTTTCTGAAGAACCTCACCAAGTCAGTCCTGAGGCCTTAGTGCGAGTTTCTTTTAACTATCTTCACTTTACGCATCGACCGCTCGGCGCTCCGATTGGCCCTTCACCAGTGAAGGCCAGTGAAGGGCCAATTGGAGCGCCGAACGCGGTCGATGCGTAAAGTGAAGATAGTTAAAAGAAACTCGTACTAAGGCCTCTGTCCTTCGAGTGATGTCCCCTCCCCGCGTTTATCGTTACTATCAGGTAAATTTCCATCAAAGCTACGTATGAAAGTACTCAACTCATTTAAAATAACGAAGAACATCCATGATGGATGTGATGGTGGTGTGCATGGATTTGTTGAAACTTCTGTGCAAATGTTAATTTACCTCACAGGTGTCGATAATTTCATAATGACTGCCGTAGCACATCTGTGTCTCATGGTCGTATCCATTTTTCAAAAGTCTATGTGGTTGATATATTGTCGAGCATTCTGTTTCATTGTATTCTACTAGGTGAACCTGAAAGATGAATTGAGATTTTCTGTAGATTTCTAAAATAAAACCAACCTAATCTTAGATCTATCTACAACTTACACAAGTCAGGGTAATACAATAATAGTACATTGTGATACGAGTGTGCTCTTTTGGATATTACAGTCGAGGCGGCATTTTCACGTGAGCCGAAGGCGAACGCGATAAGGTAGCCGAGTGTAATAATAAATGCACACGCGTTTCATACGACGTTTTTCAACACACTTCCGAGGAAAAAAACAGACTTGTTGTAAGAACTTATGCTACAATAACGTACCTAACTATAGAGATGAGAGATTTATACATTTTAACTGACCTTGTTGCTAGGTACTGACTATCCGGAGGTTCTTTCAAAACTTCTGTGTCGATTGGTGGCAATACTTTAGATTTTGTATTTTTGATAGGTAAAATAAACCACACAACGAAACGATAGTAAATATTTATGGAAAAAGGCGCGCTGGCCGCTGGCTGGTTTTGTTTTTCCATAGGTGTAAATAAAGGCACTGGCAAAACCGTTAGACAGCCTATACAAAAAAAAAATGATTTTAAATTAAAAAAAAAATTAAAATTAAATTTATTCAAGTTAAAAAGTAAAAATAAGATTTACATTAATTATTAATTATATTTGAAAGAAATAAAAAAAATATTATCACTAATCGTACCATGGCGGAGTCAAATCTATTTATTATTATTTACGCTGTTCTCCCCTGCTGCGTGAAATCGTCATTTCAATAATGATACCAAAAATGTTAACAAATATTTATTATAATTAATTTAATATTTGGCGGCTGGTTTTGTTTTTTCCGCTAGCGATGCGCGCGCGGGTGTAAATAAAGGCACTGGTAATACCGCTGAACAGCCTATAAAAATATAATAATACATAATACGCAATTGGGGTTAGGGTAGTGAACAGTATAGACTGAAATTGCCACAGATTATATTATTTAATAGTATAGTAGTAATGTTCAAAAAAATTGTCTGTTCAACAACGTAAGTAACGCAATTAATATTGTTGAACTGTCAAAATGAAACAGATCGTGATTGATCATGTGTTACTATAAACTATCTGTGTGCCTTTCAACCAAATCCGTTTAGCCGTTTTTGCGCCAATCCGGAACTACATAGCAAAATTCTAAAATCTATTTTCAGCACCAGAAAAAATACAATAGACGCTGATATATTTAGTAACCTATCCCGCTTAATTATTCTTCTAGAGTCATAAAAAATCCTGTAAGAAATCGACACGTGTTTCACCTCTCAACGAGGCATCGTCGATGATTCACCAGTTGCAAACCAGAACACGACGTGTTGCCACACCGAGCGCTGGACGCAGAGTGACCAAGGAACATTATACTCACCTACGGCGAGAGAGTGACTCTTGAGTCACTCTGCGTCAAACGTGTCGATTTCTTACAGGGTTTTTTATGACTCTTGAAGAATAGTTAAGCGGAATAGGTTACTAAATATATCTACGTCTATTGTATTTTATACTGGATTACCGCAAAGTCACGCCAGAATCAATTAACCAATATAATCGATGGTTCAGCACAGTTTTTACGTAACTTCATGATCAACAAAACAATAAACAGCAAAAAGTTTATAAAGTGTGGTATCCGCTCGGAGTCAGTAAGTTGCTGGTCGTGCGATAGGTTCGTGGTTGGTAGGCGGACTCACTGGTTCTGCGATTGATCTGTGGCCGGTCGTGTTGCATTGTCGTCCCATCGGATTACGGGAGTAAAGGAAAAGAGAGTGTACCGATGTCTGCGAACAGTCATTGCTGCGAACACTTTTGCACTATAATATCTCCTGCGTACGTGGCTAGTCTCAGTTGAGATTGGCCGCAGTGAACGAAACTTGATCGGGAGGACAATATGGTTAAAAACGTTCCCCTCACGAGCTCTTTTCCCTTTACTACGCAAGCCAACTTCACGAGGATTTCGAGTGTAAGAGATAGAAACTTACGGTTCTTCCTGGGTGATGTTACAATCAGTGCAACAGACAACTGGCTCATTGTTCTTATAGGAACAGATGTCTGGTAGGTCTGGAAGGTTGTACTCCTTCAAATCGAAACCTGCATTAGCCTGCCAAAGAACAATACTTTGAAATCGATAGACAAACCGATTAAGGCCCTAGATACCTAAGGTACTCATCAAGTCCAAAGACTTTTAAAGCTATAAGTACCTACTTAGACACAAACAACGGCATGTATTTAATCGAACCTATAATAATTCCTATTTTGCGCTCCTTAAAATATTAATGTTCATTAATTATAATGATTGCGCCTCTTTTTGTGAACCTCAAATTATTCCTATTTTAGAGTTTAAAAAATACTAAAAAGCCAAGTACCTAACTGTGACCAAAATGGATGTAACGCTCGCTCGGATCGCGGGCGGTTGGTCACAGTTCTATTTCTAACTTAACCCATTTGGTCGGGTGGTAGCTTAGTTACTGCGACCAACGGTGAGAAAAAAAATATCATAGAATACAAAGTAGGTAATTGATAGACATACATTGAAAGAAAAATATGTGAAGGTTTAAAGAACTTACGTAAAGGTAGGTCAAAGACGCTGACGGGCACCGAAATATTCCGACACATGTGCCGTTCAAACCTTTAGTCATACAGGGCTTATCTGTAATCATAATTTTGTATGGAAACACATACGTCATTCAATTATACAGGGTACACATCAAGCCATGGGTAGTTGACATAAATATAAAAAAAAGATAATTTATAAATGATAAAATGAATGAATAAATATACATATAAAAAAAAAATGAATAAATAGGTATTAAAAAAAATATATGATTTATTATGTATCGTGCTGCCGTCCGTTTACTAAAAGGCCGTTAAGTCTTTTAATAAACGGGAGGGCAGCGTGTGTTTGGGCTATAATATGAACGAACTGGAAGCATTTATTTTAACCAAATACATTTGCATTAGGTACACAAGATTTTGAAATTCTGAACAAAACTTAAGCAGCCCTGAAGACCTTAGGTATTTGAAAAACTATTTTTAATACTAGGACGACTTGAATTTATAAATACCTACAGTCTTTCGCAAAGCTTATCTTGGCCAAATTAAAGCTAAGGTATTATAGAGACAATTATTAAATAAGGTAAGATAAGGTATTATAGAGACAATTATTAGATAAGGTAATATAAGGTATTACATATAGAGACAATTATTAAAAAAAAATCTGTTTGGCTGCTTGGGTAATAAGAAAGTGAAAACGGTGGAGGCGAGGTTCTACATAGGTACTTATTAAAACATGCATTAAAAAACTCACCTTCGTTTAGATTAAGCTCACACAATACATTACACAAAAAGCTAAGCATTAAACACACGAATATTATGTATTTTTAACCGCCATGTCATAGGCACTGGTACACGCCAGTCGGAGCGACTAAACACGGATAAAGCTCTTATATACACATAAACCAAGTTTAAAAAAAACAAAGGCTCATTTGGCATACATATCGCGTCAAAAAATGGCCGTGGGCCGAAGCTTTACGCGGCATTTAAATTAGTTAAACTTTCCAGATAAATAAGTTTTAGAACCAGATGATGTTTTTGTCTCGGATAACGGCTGTAGGTATTTTAGAAAGATTTTTCAAACCGGAATGCGCTCCGGTTTGAAAAATTGACACTTTTAAGTTTTATCTCAAAGTTTATTACAATACTTACGTAGAACCGTCTCCAGGCCGGTCATGGCGGTCAATCTCAGCGGAGACTACCCTACGTCGCAGAAGAAGATAGACACGGTGTCGCATCACCAACTTAACTCCGAGCTGCCACTGAGAAGTTTCTAATAGTAAGACCCACTTTAACACTTGGCTCGACCTGGGAAACGTATCTAGGAACCACATCAGCAGTTGCGCTTGAAACTACGAGACCAACGGGCGCAACGGAGCGTCATGAATTTGGCAAATCCAACACAGACATATGTAAAAATCTTTTTAGACATATTTATTGTCATATTATATATGATCAAACGAACTTCTTAAGTGAAGTTCGATCGATATAATGTGAGTGTCATTTGAAGATTGTCACAGCGGATCTACCTTTTATGGCAGAACTTTTCATGTCATAATATAATTTTGCATAACAACGGATAGCTTAAACTTCATTTCGCAGAAAATCGTTTGGCAGCCACTCATATAGCATACATTCAAAACTCATAATTTTGTAAGTCAGAATCATCTTTAGGCATAAATTTCATATCCATAATAATTAAAAAGCAGATCCGAACCATCATAACTCAGAAAGTTTACAGTTAGATTCATCTTTTGGCATATTTTTCATATCCATAGACTCGCTTTGACACAAGCACTCGCTACGCTCGCAATACAAAAAATATCTGCCGCCATATCTTCTGCCGAAGCCCTCGCTCCGCTGGCCTTCGGCCTACGAACGCGTGCGAGCGAGTCGAAAAAAAAAATTATCGATCACCCCAGCTATTCAGGTGGGCAAATGGCAATATGCCTAATAAAATTATTCCAAATTAAATTCTGCCATCTTCATAGTATGCCAAGTGAATAATCGTCGGTCTAAATAAACGTTATGCCAAATAAAATTCTGCCATCTTAAAAGTATGCCATTGCAAATTCGGACATGTACCTAAACATTCGGCCAAACAATAATTATTATAATAAACAATTTTTCTGCCTTAAAAATATTTGTTTAAAGAAAATTATGCCAAGTAGGTATGTTATGCCGTCAAATTTGAACATTTACATTTAACCAATGCAATCTGTAACGTTGTGCATTGGTTTAAACCATTGCCTATAAATGCAGTCCACTATTTTTATTGATCCTCGCGATCACTGAAAATTATTTGAATAAATAAAAGACAAAATAGATAAGTTTTAAGATCCTCCTGATTTATTAAATGTAAACCTCGATAGACTGTAATAGTAAGATTACTACGAAACCAGTAAAAAAAAAAACATTTATTTCAGACAAAAAATGGTCCATAATAATGTCTTAGTAACAAAGGGCTTAAAAACTATGTTAATATTGTAGCATTCTTGAATTCACTTATAATAAAAAATAAATCCAATAAAAATCCAAATTATGTAAAAAAATAACATAGATATTAAACAAAAATAAAAACATTACGTTATCTCGTCACGTGAAGTAGTTTATGTTGGCCTCTTATTCTTTCGAAACTTGTACTACGCTAAGACAGCTCAAGCTCAAAGTGTTACCACGGACTCGCGGTCTACTGTAGAACTTTTCTTAACTTAACCATTTATCTAGCCACAGATTGTCTTTTTTCCTTCTTGCTTCAGTTTCTTCAGGCCACACGACGCTCTCGATCCAGGGCACGTAGTGCGACACCCTGGTGTACATGCCGGCTGAGCCGAGGATGCCGCAGTCCTTGCCGTATGACGTCACTCCCACGACGTGGTACAGGCATTTAGAATTGCTAACTTGGAGAGGGCCGCCGCTATCACCCTGTGGGATGACAATCAATAATTTCCTATAATTGTTCCATTTTTTCTTTAGCTTCTATATTCTACTCCATTTCGGTCCAGTATTTGTTAAGATTTTGGGAAAAAACATCTACGGTTGCAATATCTGTAGCAAGGGCTTTTCTGAACAAATACGTACGTACATAATATTCTTAACGTTCCTTAGGAGCTTTTCTATGAGTTTCTTACCTCACAAGTGTCCACTACTTCAATATGGGACCCGTAACACATCTGCTTGTCGTGGTCGTAGCCGTGACTGAGGTGTCTGTGTGGTCTGTACATCACCGAGCATTCAGTTTCGTTAAACTCATCCAGATTCACCTGGAAAATAAAGTTTTTAAAAGAGAAAAATATTGTATTCGGGACAAACCCAAAAAAAAGAAACAAAAAATAAAAATAAAAGTAACAATATTATTTTTTTCGAAAATTAACATCATTTTGTTTTGACAACAAATAAAAAAGACCCGTGCAAGGTCAAAACGGCTCATTAGAGTAACCGAAATCTACCAACAATACCTACAGGATTTTATGTATTTTGTGTTTATGTGAAATTGTGCGCAACTCAAACTCATAGCATTTATTTCAAATAAACCAAATACCTAGGCACTTTTGAACAGGGTCGGTCAATTCAAAAGATGAAGCTAGTTGGCCATTCCAAAGTGTAGTAAGTTCGGAGAAGAATGGAGAACAAACTCCACGGACATTCTTATTGTTACAAAATACCGGTTATATCATTCATGTTGAAATTATACATGTAAGAAAGTTTTAGAAAGATGTGCACGTCATAACGTGCGTAATAAAAGGATAAAAACTATATAATTCAAAAATTAAAATAAGCCGTGGCAGCTAAGAGATGAGCTGACCATACTGACGGCGCCCGTTCACGAACATGACGCATGGATCTGCATCATTCCGCTCAATCATTTTGAACGACAACAAAAGCAACAGAAAATATAATAAAGATATGAAACATTACTTATTTTGAAGTAGTCATATTATTGGAAAAAAGATTATCTTTTACGTTCATAATAAATAACGAATATTAATTTAAGAAACAGTAATGCATTAATTAAAATATAGGTACTTATGTATTTTTTTAACTCTGCACTTACTACTTGCAGTACATCTGCTAATGCTTGCCTGTGTCCGAGACGACCCCAGCCGGATGCATCAGCGGACTGCTTCCATTCTGCCCCTACATCCAGACACGCAGGCAGTAAGCCTCTGCCGAAAGCTATCCTGAAATCATCATCAGACAAAAAAGATGAGTGTGACTCGACGTCATCTCCATATCCGAGTAAAGCCTGGGAAGAGTTTATTATTTTATTTTATTTCTTTCTTTAAACACACAAATGTACAAAAAAAAAAAAAAAAAATTAAATATTAAAAAAATTATATATTATTAAATTTTTTTTTTCTACCACTGGGTGCTGCGCGCCGACCTCCCCAGTGGCGTCAGTGTAGTTTGCTACGCTGACGACACGCTGGTCCTGGCACAGGGGAGGTCGCACCAGGCGGCGGCCGAACTAGCGACACGCGGGGTTGCGACAATCGTCGATAGAATCCGGCAGCTGGGACTCGAGGTGGCCTTGCACAAGTCCGAGGTCATGTGTTTTCATGGCCCTCGGTACGCGCCACCGTCGGGTTCCCAAATTACGGTAGGAGGGGTTCACATCGGCGTCGAGTCGACGATGAAGTACCTAGGACTCGTCCTCGACAGCCGGTGGAACTTCGTTGAGCATTTCCGACGTTTGGCTCCCAGGCTGGACCGGGCTGGAGCTGCCTTGGGGCGTCTCCTGCCCAATCTGGGGGGTCCAAACGCCTCCTGCCGGAGGCTCTACGCGGGGGTCGTGCGGTCCATGGCCCTTTACGGGGCACCGGTGTGGGCGCGTTCCCTTAGGCTGCGGCCAGCCCGCCGGTTGAACGCGTCCCAAAGGGTCATGGCCATTCGGCTGGCCCGGGGATACCGCACGGTCTCCCGCGAGGCGGCGAGCCTCCTGGCCGGATTACCGCCATGGGATCTGGAGGCGAAGGTCCTCGCGCACATATGGGAGTGGCGCGAGGAGATGAAGCGCCGGGGCGTAACTCCGCTGCCGCGAGAAATCGCGGCTCAGCGGACAGAGCTCCGGCAGGATCTCATGGCGGCATGGAGAGTGCGATTGTCGCAACCCAGTGCTGGGCACGCCACAATTGCGGCGATAAGTCCCCTCACCTTCCGCCTGACGCAGGTCCTCACCGGACACGGTTGCTTCGGGAGGTTCCTGTTTCGTATAAGGCGGGAGGAAACGCCCGGGTGTCACCACTGTGTGGATCGCCCGGAGGACACGGTGGAGCATACGGTGGAGGTCTGCCCCGCTTGGGTGGAGCCCCGCCGTGTCCTCTTGGAGGCGATTGGCGGCGATGACCTCTCGCGTCCGGCTCTGGTCCAGGCCATGGTACGGAGCGAGAGGGCATGGGAAGCAGTCACCTCCTTCTGCGAAGCAGTAATGCTCGCGAAGGAGGAGGCGGAACGCGTGAGGGCGAGGCAAAGTTTGCGCCCTCACGCCCCTAACCGCCGCCGCTGGAGACGCCCTGGGCGTCGGGAATCCCAGGCGGATTCCCGGCCACCATAGGCGCGGGCTTGCGGACGGCGAGCAATGGGTAGCTCGCCGTTCGATCAGGATCAGGCCCGGGTCGATGGCGCGTCGTGTTCCACGCGCGCCTCAAAGAGATGTCAGCACAATTGGCGGGGTCCGCTAGGACCGATGCCTGCCAGGGTTGCGGGTTAGTCCGAAAGGGATACCGGGACCTTGGCAACAGGCAACTGAAGGAACACGGGTGGGTTTTAGTCAGTAAAAGTCTGACACGCCCTTCCGCTCCACCCAGAGCGGGAGAAGTCACTGGATGATTTCCCACCCTCAAAAAAAAAAAAAAAAAAAAAAAAGGCATTTTCTACCAGTCAATCTTTGGGTGATGCAGAGACAAACAGTGGTAGGTGCAATAGCGAAAATTGTGGAATAGGGTGCAATAGCGTAAATATATATATATAATAAACCTAAATAAATATAAATATAAAAACAAATAAATACACTTAACTACACGAACATACTAAAACAAATAAGACAAACAATGGGAAAATATTACCGTTGTGATGATACTGCCAGCTTCTTGCGAATGTGCTCTCGAACTTTAATTTTAAAGGATAATTGGTTGGTTGCCATCCTGATTTCCATGGGGAGTGCATTCCACAGAGAGATAGATTGAACGAAAAAGGAAGAGTGAATGAAGTCAGTACGGTGAGTGGGACAATGAAGAAGACGATTACTTGATGAACGTAGATTTCTACTGTGGTTGGCGCAAATGTACTGAAAGTGGGGAGCTAGATAACTAGGGGAAGAGGGAGAGACAAGAAACGAGAACAAGGTTGTCAGCACCCTTTGCTCTCTGCGCTGACGTATGGGCGACCACTGTAGAAGCGATCGATGCGCAGAGACATGATCATATTTACGCAGATTGAACACGAATCGAATGCAATTATTGAAAAGACGGTCAAGTTTGTCGAGAGAGAGTTATTATTGAGCAATGATTTAAATCGTCGGATTTACCTTGAACGTACTTATATCGCGCGAAAAGAGTCAATCATGAAAGAGGAGCTCACACATCCCATTTAGGGCATTTTCATGGCGACAGCGACATTGTGTGTCAGGTAGTCAGGTATCACCACAGAGTACATTTTTATATGGTGTCAAAACGAAACAGTGACCATCTTTTGACCCGGTGGTACGAAACTAACTATTTAAATATTTTATTGAAAATATAACGTAACTTACTATCGATTCCTATAGACACGGACACGCATAAAAACGAGACAACTAATCCATAGAATACAATACAACATGGATGGGAACTCAAATTTCGTACGCCTGCAGCAGAAACCACCGCATAAGTATCAAAAGTATGATTATGACACTCCTTTTCTTAAACCAATCCTTTTCTATTTAAAAGCGTCCCGCGAATCGACAGAATACGGCAGACTTTGAAAATAATTAAAGGATTCTGAAAACGAAACACAAATCAATCGTTTACCACATGCGGGAACTCCCATTTCTCTGCGTTTCGTCCCCCTGCAGCGAAACCCACGCCGTTGTGTTTTAAAGAATGTTTATGACATTTCCCGTCTTCAAGCCAAATCTTATCGATAATAAAGTTTCCAGGGAATCGACACGAGAATGGCAGACCTTGGAAGTAATCAAAGCATTCTGAAAAACAAAACCAGTGATTAACCAAAGACCAGGTAGGTCTTTGAAAATATGTAAGTAGTTAATTTCCACTATGGCGGCATCTACATCGCCACATGCGAACTACGCATCAAAGACCTGACGTCACAGAAAATCACGCCGGTGTCACCAATTTAGGGTCATCCTCTACAATAAAGGGAGCATCCTCCGACCAGACGGGTGTTGTCTCTGGCGGTATATGTCCCTCGCGCGGTAAACTCTAATTGTGCGATGCAGGATTTCGTGTGACGTCAGGTCTTTGATGCGTATGAGGCGATGTAGATGCCGCCACACCACTAAGTACTATATCACAGATAAAACTTACTCTGTCTAGCGACTGGACCCTCTTTATTCACTAGGTATCCATAAGGTCCTATGGCTGTGTTGCGGTATCTGAGAAAAAATAAACTAGCTTTAAGAATCATTTTGGATCAAACCAATCAATAGGTTTGAAGTCGATATTATGTCTGCTTAATATTATAAGCAAAGTTAAAGTTGCTTGACTTTCAAATTGAAATTAAAAACCTTTACACCACCAAAAAGAATTTCAAAATGTTCGAGCAGACGTGTCTGCCATATAAAACAATTTATTTTATACATTTTTGTAATTTTACAACTCGTCGATTTTATCAATTCTTTAAAATTTTATCTGTTTCAAACTAGGTATTTATATTCTTTATTTCATTTTTCACACATATTAAACTATTATTATTACTTTTTTGTTTTCAATTATTATTGATTTTCTTTTATTGTTTTATTTTTTAAATTATGTTGAACCATATCAAAATCCGTTTTCGTAGTTTAGAGGAACACCGTAGTCACACTCACATTTTTTTTCTTGTACCTTTTATCTTTACACCTACTTTTTACAAGATCATTCGCAGATAATGGGTATTTTTTTTTTCATTAATCACAACACAACACACACACACGCGCTCGCATATATTTTAGGTTATCAAAAAAAAATATATATATGTTAATTGATTTAAACGGGCACATGCCTTATATGTTTATTATTCTAGCGTATGACACTCGTGGGCTGCAGCTAAAAATCACCGTCAGATGGTGACCTTGTGTTGTCATTTGACAATATGCTGAGCTGAGGCCCTTTTGGCATTAGCATTGTTTTTTTTTTTGTTACATAAAATTTTAAGGTGTTTCTTCTGCTTACTGCCAATAAACGCAATTTTCTTTCTTTCTATTATGTCTTCAGGGTCAAATTACTTATCAAAACCACTAGGTTCGTGTGCTTAGGTAGATATTATTCAAATAAGTATTGACTAAGGCATGATATTTGCTTACTTCTCTTCACCTATGTCACAATCAGTGCAGCAAACAACAGGCTGATTGTCTTTATAGGAACAGATATCTGGTAAGTCTGGAATCCTGTACTCTACTGGATCGAAGCCTGCATTAGCCTGGAAGAAGTGGTGTCTACAATATCGTTTTTTATAAATATTTGATTCTATTTTCGATTATTTAAGCGATGCGGACGAATTTTGTATATCCTTTTTTATAAATATTTGTACATATTATAATTTTAATACTGTTAGTTTTTATATTATGTAAATATTATCTTCAATCATTTTTTCGAAACAAATATTTATATAATTCTATTTTTGAGAGATTGAGTTTCTTGACGGTTCTTTTCAAAAGGATAAATACAGTAGTAGGGGCAGCTTTCTGAGTACTTTTTTGACAAATTATAGTTTTGAACTATAATTTGTCAAAAAAATCCAGAATTAAGTTTTGAAAGCCAGCCAAATTATAGTTTTGAACTATAATTTGTCAAAAAAATCCAGAATTAAGTTTTGAAAGCCAGCCAAATTATAGTTTTGAACTATAATTTGTCATAAGTGCCAGATTATGGTTTAATTGAATTTATAGTTCATTTGACTTTCACGATACATAAAATCTTGAATTAAAAATACTTACATATAAATACGTCAGTGCAGCCGAATTACATTTGAATATATTCACACAAGTGCCTTGCAAGCCCTGTGTGACACATGGAGATCCTGAAATAAAAAAGTCGTCTGTGAGAGAATGTCTAAGTTATAAATACCAAATATAGGTATAGTTAGACTAATGATAATTTCTTCTCTGATATGAAAAGGGCTTTGCCGTGCAATGAAACGATGAATATGTTAAACCATGCAATAGCAGAAATATAATTAAAAACAACATCATTGATTATAAATTTTATTGAAAACTGGTCTCAAACTAGAAAAACTTGTATTTTGAGTTCATTATTAATGTGTTGTTGTACAAATGTCCTTCTATGTGATGTGTCTGAATTTTGACCTTGCTTTTGAACTCTCCTTAGAACGCAAAGCTAAGCACAAGTTTACTCATAAGCAGAAACTATGGTAGCCGGCACTATAAATAAAGACAGCCTCGGAGGAGCTTGTATGTTTAGTGGATAATGGTGTTCTTTTATAATGTCTGTCAAAGTCAAATAATTTATTTCAAATAGGCACATATAAGGCAATTTTGAATGTCAAAAACAAAGAAACATATCTGATTCTAGTTGCCCCTTCCAAAATGTAGTTTTCATATGGAGAAGAATGGGCAAGAAACTCGACCGTTACTCTTTTAAAAATGTTTTACAAATATTTTGTATACATAAATTATATAATTATAAGTGAAGACGCTGCACCAACAATAAGATTACTTACTGTACTACAAAAGGTAAAATAATTATAAATGGAGCAATGACAAATAAATTAATTATGTATACATGGTGCTCACACGGATATCTATGGGTGCTCACATATTTACAAAAGTATACGATATTACAATATTCCTAACGTTGTTACAAGTAATACTAATACGTCAGTGGGTGAGTTTAAGTAATCACAGAGTGTAAAAATCTATGAAATACAAATGATCTAGGGGTTTATTCATAAACGATGATTAAAGTTAAGCAGTGATTAGCGACTGCTTAACCATACATTTTTGACGTTTGAACGTCACTTAACTTTAATCTTTGTTTATGAATAAACCCCAAAATATACAACTAAATTAGCAACTAGTTTAATTTTGTCCAGACTCTAAATTGTCCTATGGAGCAAGACCAGCATGTTTCCAAGCATCTTTCTTTATCTTTGATATAATCCTCTAATTTGTAATATCCTGGTTTACAGAGTGTACTTTTTATATGAGTTTTAAATTTTCTTTCATTTAATTGCAATATATTTATTTACAAGGTATTTTGTTATAGCATTTAACGCAGTACCCCATAAAAGATGTTTGTACTTTAGCTAATCTGAAAAATGATTGATCTATTTTATCTTTATTTCTAGTATTAAAATTATGTCTATCACTTATTTTATTAAAAAGATTTATTTTTTTTCTAACATACATAATATTATTCTCATAAATGAATTGGCAAGGTATCGTCATATTATTAATCCTTTTAAATAGTTCCCTGAGAGATTCGCGGCGACATTTTTTTTAAACTGTCACTAATAATCTATAATAATAATTATGTACAAGGGAAAATTATCAAAGGGCATCAAAAAATTCGTTAATATAAACTAAAAAGAGGAATGGGCCTAATATCGAGCCTTGAGGAACGTCCATTGCCAATTCAGACCCTAATGAGTTTATGCCGTTTACTTGAACTAAACTTTTCTATATTTCAGATATGATCTTACTAAATCAAGAGCTGTATTCCTAACCCCGTAGTGCTCTAGTTTCAGCAGAAGTGTCCTATGGTCGACGCAATGGAACGCCTTCGAGAGGTCGCAAAACATTCCAATGGCATCTTGTGCTTCTTCCCAGGCGTTCTTTATTTGGGTGACACCGGCTTCAGTGGTACAACGCCCTTTGGTGAAACCGTACTGTTGTTCATGAAAGATGGAATTTATATTAAGCATCAACTGTTCAAACACCTTACTAAGAACTGGCAGAATTGACACATGCCTATAATTGTTGGGTTCCTTACTATCACCGGATTTGAACATAGGAACTACTTTACTGTGTTTCATGAGTTCCGGAAAGACTCCTTGGTCTACTCTGGTGTAAAATATGAAAGCTAAATAGGGCGCAATGGTTTCGATGATAGAGCTACAGACTTTTACAGACATTCCCCATAGATCTTCTGTTGATTTAATTTTAAGATCTTTAAAAGCTTTTATAACTGCTTGTATGCTGAAACCTAAACTCCAAAGGGCATGCCTTTACGTTCTTTCTAAGTAAGGCAGCAAAAATAACACACGGATCAGCCGGTCTATTCTATAACACCTCACCGTGAAAACTTAGGTGAAGTTAGCTGTCAATCCCTAGCGTCAGGTGTAGTGACAGTTCACTTCAACCTCACTTCACCTAAGTTTTCACGGTGAGATTTTTACAGAATACCATTGCTGTTTTATTTAAATACAGCACGCCCCACAATTCCCCGAAGGGGTTGTCAGAGAAGTACATAATAGTACACCCATATTAATTTCACCTGATAACTTCAAGTCCCATCTATGCTATAATAATTATCTTATTTTATCGAAAGATTGTTAGCTCAATTCTTTTTTTAGTAACCGTAGTAAAGGCTAAAGTACTTATTCTATGAAAACTCACTTACCTTCACTTAGATTTAGCTCACAGGTCACGAAACATAAAAAACTAAAACAAAAACACAATAATATTAAATATTTATCTCCTGCCATTTCCACGCGTATTTATAATAATTACAAACGCCCGCCAAAGCACCCTGATTGAGTAAAACTGACATAACTTTAACGTGTACCTAAGTTACATACAGTCAAAACACATAACCGGTTAAAACCACTTTTGATTATACAGGATGACATTGAATTAAAACGAATTCGCAAAAAAAAAAAACGGTAAAGTGCATGTCGGACCACGCACAATGAAGGGTTCCGTAGTTGGGACGAAACTCCGTTTTTTTTTTTACTTTTGAGATAAGGAACCCTAAAAAACCCTACCTTCTTATACAAAGTGGTCCAATCTGGTATGTTTTTTTGAACATAGGAAGTTTGTTCAGTTGTTCCCTTTTTAAAAATTGTTTATATTTGATGTGTAGAACCGTAAAACCCCCCTTAAATTTTGTCGACCCCATAAATTCCAAAGTCAGAATTGAAAGGACAGGCACATCATTAATTCTTTATCAAAAATAAACTTACAACAGTAACAACAATTACACAAAACATACACAACATAACAATCACTGCTTCAGTAATCCAGCTGAAATACCGGAGCAGCGACTCACAACACAGCAGTCCATCAGGCGTAGCATGGCGCTTTCTATCTCTACGAAGAATAGACATAGCTTTTTCTATGAAAGTGTGAAAACAGTGACAGTTCGTTTCTTCATTTTTGACATCCACCGTAGAAATCTTTCTATAATCTGTCATTTTGTCTTTCATTTTTAACGATCTTTGTCTACGTCTTTTTATATGTAGACTATTTCGAAAGAAAGTTTTCTATCCTTACTGTCAAAATCACATTGACAACCGATAAATCCTATGTTAAAACAAAGAATTCTGAGTCGAATTATGTAAAAGAGTGAATTTCGTAAAAAGTGCAGTTGACTCTTTCTACTTTACTGCCGTCTCGTACTGTCTACTGTCTACAGGAAACGTCATTTTTGTCTACTCTTCCGTCGACAAAACGGTGCTCATAATACGCCTGCAGCCTGTCAGCAATCATTCCCAGGATGCTGGTGGAACTGGCTCGCACCCTGCGCACCAAGGACGCACATCTTTTACGCATTAATGCATAAAAGCAGTCAACACGCAATTCCGCAAACATCCCTGATGCGCTACAGAAGCGAGGCAGCCCCATCAACACCCTGAAAGGATTATTGTACTGAACGCGGAGGGCGCTGTACGACCTCTGTGTAAAATGTACCCACAGGCCACAGGTGTAAAATGAGGAACAGAAGCTCTAAAAAGTGTTTTTTAACCTCCGTAGAAGCACGCTTAAACCTGCGGGCAATCATATTCACTCTTACCGACAGCGCCCTCCGCTCTCTCTCAATATCGGCATCGTCCTTAAGGCTGGTAGTCAAAATATGCCCAAGGACATAGATACCAAAAAGTAATAAAAATCTTATTATTATTGAAGATAAAAAGTTATTGCTATTTATTCACATTTTTAGTACCAAAATTGAGGTATTCCACGAAGCACACCCAAACGAACGCCACCCAGACGAAGCACACCTAAAGTATTCCACTTAGCACACCCGTAGGTGGCCTTCCAATAAAAATTTTAAATAATTAATTTTATATTCCACGAAGCACACCTACGAATATCACTCGCATAGTGCGGGGACTAAGAAATAAAAATGTCGATAGAAGGAAATATTTATTATTTATTAAGACTACCTTCAGTTTCTAACGTCATTTAGTTTCGATATAATAATGTGATACAATACTTGTCATTTTTATAATCTTACTATTTAAAATCACAGATTATTTCTTAATTACCTTTCCAAAAAAAACATTATTTTTTCTTTTTATAATTTTTCTAGTATTTTCTTTTTTTTTTTGTTCTCTTAGTAAAATCACAGTTTGTGTCATAATTATGCAAACAAAACTTGGCTAATAATCAAAAACATTGTAAATACAGTTTTCCATAGAGACCTATTTTAAAGTTTATTCGTATAGTTACATGTTTAACGAATAATAAAAATACTCTACTTTAACATAAAAAATCACAGATTGTTTCTTATTCTATATTATTATATATATATAAATGAAAGTCGTGTTAGTAACACTATTTATAACTCGAGAATGGCTGGACCGATTTGGCTGAAAATTAGGTAGCTTAGAACCAGGAGACGATCATAGGATACTTTTTATCCCGTTCGTAGAGTAGGTAGGGGTGAATGGCTGGCTAGAGTTACATGAACCATGGTTTTTGTTTTAAAATTGAGTACTAGGACATCATGAATCAACTAGAATTAGAGTTACATTAACCATTGTTTCTGTTTTAAAATATTGAGTACTAGGACATTATGAATCAACTAGAGTAAGATGGTTTCGTGGATTGCAACTTGCAACTAGAGTGGTTTGATTGGTGGTATCGCTGGGTAGGTGTAAGATACCACACGAACGAAGTCGTGGCGGGTCAGCTAGTTATGCAATAAAACTTGGACTAATAATCAAAACATTACATACAGTTTTCCATAGAGACCTATTTTGAAGTTTTCTTATAGCTACATGTTTAGCGAATAATAAAAATACTCTACTTTAACATAAAAAAATCACAGATTGTTTCATAATTATGCAATAAAACTTGGACTAATAAACATAAACATTAAAAATATAGTTTTCCATAGAGATCTATTTTGAAGTTTTCTTAGAGCTACATGTTTAACGAATAATATAAATACTCTACTTTAACATAAAAAAATCACAGATTGTTTCATAATTATGCAATAAAACTTAGACTAATAAACATAAAAATTATGAATACAGTTTTCCATAGAGATCTATTTTGAAGTTTTCTTATAGCTACTTGTTTAACGAATAATAAAATCACAGACTGTTTAAAATCACAAATAACTCTCTTTAAGATTCTAAAATAATCGTTAAGAAAATGTGGGCAATTTAGTATCTAAGCTTAGCAATTAAATAAATTATTATTAATCAGAATCTTAACTTCTCTAGACAATGACCAACCGAAATTAAGCCATTTTTATAGTCTTTTAATGTGTTTTCTATTATATTGTTTTTTATTTCAGCATATTTTTGATGATTTGAATGACCCATTTTTACTCTAATGTCGGCATAATTATTGCAATTTTTTTGAAAACAATCTAAAAGTTTTGCTAAATTTATGGGTCTGTTTTTATTAAACATTTTATTTATTTCAGAGTAATGAGACTCTGTATAATTATTCGTTTTATTTTTTACATTATAACACGACCATTTGTCGTGCCATAACTTATGTTCGAGCCACTGGGTTACAATGTAATCGTCTCGTACTTTGTCCTTGAGGACATTCGCTCATGATGTAGAGCCAGGCCTCATCCAAGTCCTCCAGCGGTAAATGTGGCAAAACCGTACATAAGGCAACATGTTTTCTATACCGGATGATTTTTTTTACCGTCTCGACAAACATAGGGTGTAGTAGGTGAACGGAGTAGAAGCCAATGGCATAGTCAACTAATTTTTTTTTTTTTTTTATACCCTTTAAACAAATTGATTTATCTAAAAATACTACCCATTTGAAGTAAACTTTTAATACAAAAACAATAAAAACAGAAATTATTATTTTTTTTAATAAATCCATGAAAAAATATCGAAATTCAAATCATACGCACCCTACTAAATGCACGGAATTTATCAATGAATTAGATACGTTCCTTTGCGGCCGATAGGTACTCGCCGCACTTGCCGTCGGCTTCTTTGATATCACCAGGCGCTTGAGCCGCCGCCGCCGCGCCGGAGCTGCTCGCTCGCGCATCCCCCCGCCCGCCCGCGTCCCGAGCTTCAGTCACCTGCGATTAGTCACGGCGGCGTGACGTCGCGCTGTTTCTTTCCACGTATGCATCGTGCACCCGGTCATATTTGTCGTATCTAAACATGTACGAATATTCTAACGTAGAGTATCTTGTTTGGTGAAAACAGCCAGTGCAAGGCGAATGTACGCAGAAGAAGAAAATCTTCAGTCGCTGCGAAGGAACAGTATCCGTTCTCCTCAAATTCCCCCTCGGACCCCGCATGGAGTTTTGTCACTGGGTGCAGAACCGTTCTGTCATTGACACCATGTTGCAAGACGTTCCTGATCCCTATCTGCAAGACATGTACTTCCAGCATGACGGATGTCCAGCTCACTACAAACGATCTGTGCGCGCGTATCTCGATGGTCAATTTGGTGATAAGTAGATAGGTCGCGGTGCACCTGTGAACTGGCGGCCGAGGTCACCAGACCTACATAACACCCCTTGACTTTTATTTGTGGGCCGACCTAAAACGTTTAGTCTGACGTTTAGTGTATACCGAAGAAGCTCAAAGCGTTAGTGATTTAAAACAGCGAATAATTTAAAACGCTTTTAATGTTTTGAAAAGTGATAGAGACACGCCTCGAAGTTTATCGAACAATATGCAAATACGTGCTAGTTTATGTTTAGAACGAAACATTTTGAACAATAATTACCTACTGCGATATCGCTAAAAAGGTAGGAACAGACCTAAGTTCATTTTTTGTAAAATGCGCGCAGTGCGCGTGCGCGTCTGTCGGTCGTGTCGCCCGCGCGCAAGTACCGCTCAGCTGCTCGGCTCTCGTACGTGAACCCCGGTAAGTGAACTCTCACGCACACATCAAGTTTCTATGTACGTGTGTGTGCGTAGGCGCGCCGACGTTACTTTGCAACGGGTCGACCGAACAACATTCTGTCAATGTTCTCGCTCCCGCATGTATGCACGTCCTTTTCATTTTGAATGAAGTACAGTCGAGTATTCTTGCTTATTCAAGTATTTATTGTTTCGAATTATTTAAAAAAGATTACTTAGATTGTTTTAAAAGTTCGTTCCGAGTCTGTTACTGTTTTCGTTTTATTTGTAAGGATAGGTTTTCTTATTATTTTATCTTTTTAATTGGTAAATTGGTGGGGTTTTTATTTGTACTTACGTAAGTATTTGTTGTGTATTATTATTTTAGGTAGGTTAAGTTTTCTTACTTGTGTTAAGTTATTACCTATTTACTACTTATTCTTTTGGTGTGAGGCTTATTATTGGTCAATTGGGTATTTGTATTGTATGTTTGAGAATTTTTGGGTATTGTGTTCATTTTATTTGTAGATCAGGTTTGTCTTAGTTTATTAGTAAGTGGACTATAAATGTTATTGCGTTGATTTTGGAAACGTTTTCAACACGACTGTACCATGCGAGGGGCGGCCGCTTACTAGGTTTCTACGCAAAAGAAATGTGCGTGCGTTTCGCTCGCACACACGTACAACTATCATTCATGCGCCATCGCAGCCTACGCCGTTTACTATCTCCTATTTTGGCTATTATTAGTTTTACGCACGGGCCGTAGGATGGATAGTTTTCATGATTTTTGAAGGAAATTCCGAACCTGTACAATCTCAATGGTACTAAGCAAATATTCTCGGGTATGGCTTCTGTTCCACTTACACAACACACCTGATTATGCTCGAGACGGTAAAAAATGTCATCCGGTATATTTCTATTCTTATCCAAACCTAAAGACCTAGATTTTTTTTGGATTGCTTTTTTATAATGAAAATAACATCCCTTCATCTGGGCGTTAGGAAATACTGCTGTAAGACTTCTGACGGCAGCTTCCTCAAAATCGCTTGTGAAAACATTGAAGCATTTTCGGTATTGTTGTTTTTAATAATTTAAATAATATTTTATAGGTAGATTTTTTTTTGTTTTGTAATAAAGCATAGGCTAATGGTTTTACAATATTTTCAACCGCACCGTGGATACTATAAATTTGAAGAAATGGTTTAGGCGCGCATTTAAAAGTTCCATCGCAGTATATATGATGGCAGCTTTCAAGTTCCTGTCTACTCTTCTGTGTAGCAAATAAAAGTATTCTCGTTTTGCCGTCGTTATAGTCAGCGAGTACAAAATTTTGAAACGGTTGAGGCACCTGGAAATCAAATAATTAAATAAATAAATATCTTGGGACAACTCATACACGGCCATCTGATCCCAAACTAGATAGAACCTGTACTATGGTAACCAGACAACTGATATACATACTTATATTATTTTTAAATATATAAATATTATTTAGAAATGACACCCCAACATAGAAACAAACAATCATGCTCATCACACAAAGTTTGTCCTGGATGGGAATCGAACCCACTACCTCCGGCTTAGCAGTGAGGGTCACTAACCACTAGACCAACAGGCTAGTCACATACTTCTTACAAATCATATAATTGTTAAAAATCTTTCCAAAGTGAAATCAAATATTATTATCAACCTTATGCCATTAAAATAGAATTTAAAAAAGGCATGCAAGAATTTCTTTGCGAAGTTATTAGCAAACTCTTACATGAGTTCTATTTTATTACAATAACGTTCAAATTTTATTTTATCAAAAAATAAATAGATTTCATTTCTCAATGTTGTCATAATATTATAAAGAATTAATAATTCTACTTACTTGTACATCTCTAGGTAACTTCGCAAACAATCTATTAACACCGAGAGATTTGTTTCTCTTATTGTAGAGACCAGACTTAATATCTTTAAATTGTGGCATATTACTGACAAAATTTAGTCCTTGGTCCAATATATCACTAAGTTTTTGCTTATAGATTGTAAGAATGGGCTCCATGGTGGAAACTACTTGCTGCTCGAGTTCATGCATTGCTTCCTTAATTTTGGGCTCCAAATCGTTTGAGGCACATTTATGTTCCTTTATTTTAATAATTTCTTCCATGCTACTCAATGTGAGTAAGCCACTACACCTTTTTTTAATGCACCGCCACAAGGCATTACCATTTTTATAAATCTTGTGTTTACTATATTGTTTATTATTATACACTAACACTTGTGTTCCTTTCCGGCCAAGTATGTAATTAATAGGTAGGTTAAAATTTCTACTAATTGGACCTGCCATCGGTTCCATTATTTTGTATCAACAAATTGCACGAGAAACAGAAAAAAATAATAACAATAACAAGACCGGCGCACAATTCCATACACTCAGCCCGTGACGTCGCGATAGTGCAATGAGAACTAACAAAATTTGCATGTAAACAAGTATCGGAAACGCTCGGCTAGATTCGGGTTGATTCGGGAATTCAGTGGCGGGCGCACGCGTTGACTACGCGAAAACTGAGAACTAACAAAATTTGCATGTAAACAAGTATCGGAAACACTCGGCTAGATTCGGGTTGATTCGGGAATTCAGTGGCGGGCGCACGCGTTGACGACGCGAAAACTGCATTAATAATGTTTTTGATTATAAGTCCAAGTTTTATTGCATAATTATGAAACAATCTGTGATTTTACTAAGAGAGCAAAAAAAAAAGAAAATAACAGTAAAATAATAATTAATAAAGAAAAACTAATTATTTTTTTGGAAAGGTAATTATGAAATAATCTGTGATTTTAAATAGTAAGATTATAAAAATGACAAGTATTGTATCACATTATTATATCGAAACTAAATGACGTTAGAAATTGAAGGTAGGTAAATAATAAATATTTTCTTCTATCGACATTTTTATTTCTTAGTCCCCGCACTATGCGAGTAATATTCGTAGGTGTGCTTCGTGGATTAAAACATTAATTATTTTAAATTTTTATTGGAAGGCCACCTACGGGTGGGCTAAGTGGAATACTTTAGGTGTGCTTCGTCTGGGTGGCGTTCGTTTGGGGGCGCTTCGTGGAATACCTCCCAAAATTACCCCAAATCCATTAAATATTACCAAAGGACTATGGGTAATCTACAATAGACCCTGTCCCTATTTTTTTTGATCCAATAGACATCATTTTTGCCTCATATTTTGAGTGTTGACCCGTAGTCCCAGTGGGTCGACTCATTACCGAGTCCATAGGTAAATTTTCAGTACCCGTGGTTCCATGACATTAAGGATTGTTCCCTGGACTTCTGACTACATCGATAGAAAAATAATTTCAATTTTAATGAAATAAAATCTACAACATTAGTTTCTGTTTATGCTAAACCCGAAAAGGGGTCATTGTACTCATCCTTTTTAAAAACTTTTTCTATGGGACCAACCTTGAAATCGCAAAAAAAAAACAGCTGTTCCATACATTTGTGTTCACTTAAATCGACAAAATGTATGGAGTTTTCTTTTCGGGTTAGCATAAACAAAAATAATGTTGTATATTGACAGCATATTAGGCACCTACGTCAAAAGATATTTCATAATTACAAAGCGAGTAATCATTTTCCTGTTGTCATAATTAGTCGGATCTTTATTCATTGTTCTCTTTTGTCATTTTTTTCGTTACGGGCTACAAAATAACAAACCGTTTGTTTCAAGTTTGTTTTTTCTTACGGGTTTTCTGGAATCTTCTTTAAGTTTCATTTATTTAATGAAAATATGGATGCTTGTTTTCTTTTTATCGTCACAATGAAACCGATAAAACACAGTAATTGCCGCCTAAAACATAAAACAACAAAGCATCACGCCTAAATTCTACCAAGGAGTAGAATTCTACCGAGGAGGTAGAAGAGTGTGGAACATCCATCCATGGAACATTTCGCAATTTATTTTATACTAGCTGCGCCCCGTGGTTTCACCCGCGTAAGTCTCGATCCCTATTCCAGGTCATGGCCTACCCCTGTGCCAAATTTTATCCAAATCCGTTCAGCCGTTCACGCGTGATGGCGTGAACAAGGGAAATAAGGATTGATTTTTACCCGACTACGGCGAAGAAAAAAGGAGGGTTATGATTTTGACCGGTATGTATGTATGTATGTATGTATGTTCATCTGTTCCCTCCTATCTTCCAAACCACTTATCACAATTTGACAAATGAGGTATCGTTAAAAGCGTCGTGATTGTCCGCTGGTTATTAGGCTATGTGAAGTCACATTAAATTAAAAATGGCGCCCTCTAGAGGACATAAAGTGAGGAACTTAAAAAAAAATGGTTTAATGGTACCTACCATGTGAGCACATTTCAAAAATATATATATTATAACACCAAAAGAATTTAAAAAAAAATCAAGTAATAAAAACTAAAACCCAACTACGACTTAAAAAGGTATAAACAAGACACCACAGACAGACAAATTAAAAATCCGGAGTCACACGTAATCTGTTCGATTTATGCCCTAACATGTGTGACTCCGGATTTTTAATTTGTCTGTCTGTGGTGTCTTGTTTATACCTTTTAAGTCGTAGTTGGGTTTTAGTTTTTATTACTTGATTTTTATAAATATAGACTAGCTGTTGCCCGCGACTTCGTCTGCGATCCAGGATGAAAAGTAGTCTATGTCCTTCAGAGTCGTCCAGGTCAAGAGTTCTATCCCTGTGTCATATTTAATCCAAATCCGTTCAGCCGTTTAAGCCGCGGGGCGCAGCCAGTATCCCATATTTCTAAAATACCTACACACATGAACCGAGACAACAACATCATCTGGTTTTACAACTTATTAAGTAAATAATCAAAGCAAATTAATAAGGAAAACCTGCTCAAAATGATATCTTACTTACCATACAATCATAACATGTTGACCTTGAGAGCTGACGTAGCGTAGTCCGGAATATCATCATCTGCCTAGCCTTTTCCCAACTATGTTGAGGTCGGCTTCCAGTCTAACCGGATGCAGCTGAATACCAGTATTTTACATGGAGCGACTGCCTATCTGACCTCCACAACCCAGTAACTGGGTAATACGATACCCCTTGGTTAGACTGGTTGTCAGACTTTCGTGCTTCTGACGACTCGTAACGACTGTCAAAGATCCACAAATGACAGCCGGGACCAACGGCTTAACGTGCTTTCCGAGGCACGGAGGAGTCTCGATATGTGAAAATGGTCACCCATCCACGGACCAACCCCGGCAAGCGTAGCTTAACCTGATGGATCGACCCGAGCGGCTGTTATTACTTAGCCACGAGCTCCTCCAGCGTAGTCCGGAATATCAATTTAATAAAAGGTCACTTTATACTGGTTTTATTACCACAGACGTGCAACCTACTGTTCAGACCAACATTACAATAGAACCTAGGTGTAGATGTATGCAATGGGTATCCATAATTATACAGAGTAAAGGCTGGCGCTCAACAGGCGGCATGGCACGCCATGGCATTAGGCATGGGAACGGAAGGGTAAGGAAATGATTTTGAATCTTATTTTCATAGCGTTAGCACTCAGATTTCATTGATATCGTCACAAAGGGACTTGAGCATACCGCGGGATGATCCGGCATGACGCGGAAGGCATACGACCATACAAATGTTAATATTTTGCCGCGACATGCCACCACCTTGTTGTTTCGTTTTAAAACGTGTTTTTTTGTGCAACTGAGAGCTTTATCCATGCCTTGTCGCTCCGATCGGCGTGTGCGCAAGACATGGCGGTTAATAAGTACATACTCGTGTGTTTAATGCTTAAATCTTTCTGTAGTGTGTTGTGCGATCTAAATCTAAACGAAGGTGAGTCTTTTATGAATGTCTTTATTAGCACTATACAGAACCTTGAATCCTTTTCTATCGAGGTCGACAGGTGCCAAATCAAAACCAGTCAATCATGTTGTTGAGTCCGCCGTTCTTGCCTCAGGGAAGTAAAGTTTGCAGCCCATCCTCTTTTGGTGTCCAAAACCTACACTCGCGACAATCTAAGAAGTCCGTTTTGTCGTTTCGTTTTCGTACTTGTAATAAAACGTTATGTCTTGAGAATCAGTTTTAACAATTAGCAATGTAGATAAGTCGTCGATAACAAACTCTCTAAGGGCGAATTTCACCAAACTTTTATACCTAGTATAAGTCTTATCCTGGGAATAAATTTTGAATTTTTGACAGTTTTTCCATACAAAAACTGTCAGACGCCATTTTTATTCCACGGATAAAAGATATCTGACTTTGGTAAAATCAGCCCTTAGTATGTTTAATCGATATGTCTCGAGGATCAGTATGTGAGAAACGATTTTTTTTTTCATAGCTAAACAATTTTTTTTTATAGCTGTTAACGGACTTCTTAGATTGTCGGGAGTCTAGTCTGCCTACTTAAAGTAATCCAATGACGCCTGCAAGCTCGAAATGCTTGCAAATAAGCCAAGATCAGGGTATTTTGGACCAACTATAAAGCTGGCCATTAATTCCTAAAACGAACGAACTTTTTTCTAAACTGGGTCGAGAGGCTTGGGCCTAATGTGATATTATACTAACATACTAATATTATAAATTCGAAAGTAACTCTGTCTGTCTGTCTGTATGTTACCTTTTCACGAACGGATTTCGATAAAATTTGGTAAGGAGATAGATGACATCCCAGGGAAGGACATAGGCTACTTTTTATCGACATACCACGCGGGCGGCAGCTAGTTTGGAATAAATGCTTTGAGTTCTTCATTTATCAAAAGTCAAAGTCGAAGTCAGTCAAATAATTTATTTCAAGTAGGCACACTGTAGGCACTTTTGAAGTTAAATACATAGAAATAGAAATAGAACTGATTCTAGTTGTCCCTTCCAAAAGGTAGTTTTCGTATGGAGAAGAATGGGCAAGAAACTCCGTTACTCTTTAAAAACTTTTGTTTTACAATATGTGGTATACATCAATTATATAATTTCATGTGTTTGTATCCTAAACATACACTGTGACACAAATGACGTGTGTTGTATGTGTCCCTACATATTATTTCAGATGAGCCCTGTATAACTAAAGGATTGAACGGCACATGTGTTGGAATATTTCGGTGTACGTCAGCGTCTTTGACCTACCTTTACGTAAGTTCTTTGAACCTTTTGCTATTTATTTATCGTATTTATTTAGGTATGATGAAAGAACACCATAGCTACCTATATGACTTTGTATCTTTGTTCCCTGTTTGATCGTCACCTCACAAGGTTTTGAATTGTGTATTACTTTTGTCGCAATAACAACAAATATTTAATAATTAAAGGGGATTCCCATACAAGAAACGTGTTTTTTTCCGGCATGTTTCGCTCGTGGAACCAGTCGTTTGCGAGTCCGACCGACGCGACGTCTAGTCGTTTTTGTTTATACTGTCTACTAATTACTTAGATAATATGGCCAGACTTTAAAAGTCGAAACGATGAGTATAAATTATTAATTTCTGTTTTCTTTTGATTTCTGTTCTTTTACAGGCTAATGCAGGTTTTGATGTGAAGGTACACAATCTTCCAGAACTTCCAGACATCTGTTCTTATAAAAACAATGAGCCTGTTGTCTGCTGTACTGATTGTAAAATCACCCAGGAAGAAGCGTAAGTGTCCATCTCTTACACTGCGAATCCGCGTGAAGTAGACTTAGATAAAGATAAAGATTAATTTATTTGTTCAAAAATATGTAACATGATACAAGAATATGCACATATAGGTGGCAAAATAATTTTAGCGGACCAACTTGTTTTGCCTCACTCGGCGTACAAAATGTTTATAAATGTTATTAACTAAATAGGTAGGTAATTATAGATTAATTTTTAATAAGGAGCCCTCTACTTCTGCAAGAAAGTTCATCTCTGTGTCGTCATTTCAGGTTCCGTGAATCCGCCGTAGGACCCTTAGGGATCCTTGCCAAAACTGATGGATCAGTTGCTTCGCGCAGTAAGTTATCTATCTTTTAATTAACAAGGACATAATACTGGTAGTGATCGATGTCTTACGGGCATCATCGTCATCTCTGTCAAAAGACGTACACTGGTGGATATAAGCCCCCCATCTGCTGCTGGGGGTTTGTTGCACGACTTCTTCTCCCCACGTAAAGCGCTAGGACGTGGTGAAGGGTGGGCGTTTTGGGAGACTGTCTTATGTAATTTTGACCTTCAAAAAGTGCTGATACAGCCTAGTTTTAATAAATGATTTTTGATTTGATTTGATCATCCCTCAAACATCGAATAAAACAAAATGTGGAGGTCACAGGAAGCCGCTGGATTTCGGCGAGACCTGTCGTTTTTTTATGCTCTATTACGTGCATATTTCACTTAAATTACACTCAGCGGCGGTTAGAATGCATTAAATTGAGCAATTTATGCTTACAGAATGTCTCGAACACTTCGGACTCCTACCGTACCCCTGCCGTGGTGTGGGCAATATCCAAGTCAAGAAGATTTGGAAGGAAGACTTGAAATGCCATCAATACAGTTTAGCAATAGCCCTGGCCGTAGGTGGGCGAGATGCACAAAGATGGGAATTTCCTCATGTGGTACGTCAAATATCAAATAAATAAGAAATAAAACAAAATAAAAAATTTACAAAGATTTAAATCATAAACTGCCTTACGTTTCAGGCTTTAATCGGATATGGAGATAGCGTGGAGTCTGCGCAGTGGCTGTGTGGAGGCTCTGTGATCAGCGAGAGATTCATACTCACTGCAGGACACTGCACGTCAACTCGTGCGCTGTAAGTCCACCTCATTTCTAAAGAATTTATTTAACGAAAAATTAATAATTTTCCATGATATGTTGCAATTTAGATTCTAGCAGCAGTGGTGTTAATGATCCAAATCATATACTTATTCCTTTAATTTATTTATGTATGTTTTTAATATAGCTCTTTGTGGATTTTCTTTTTTTTTTTAATTTTAATAAACTGTCTTATGTGCAAAACTATTATTATATGAGTGGAGTGATAACTTCACTGCTTTTTTAAATAAGTTGCATCAACAGAATTTCTCATTAAATATTTATTTTTTATTTGAAGTGGTAGCATATCATTTGCTGCCCTTGGACTATTAAAACGAACTGATCCGAAGGAATACTGGAAGATACATAAGATCAAGAGGATCATAATTCATCCTGAGTACAAGCCTCCCTCCAAATACCATGATATTGCGCTCTTGGAGACAGAAACTGAGTAAGTTAACATACCTTAGTAGCAAGGTAATATTACCTAGGGCAGGTGAGTTTGTGTGTGCTGCGACTGTTAGTGGAGCCGCGCGCTCGGACCAACCTTTTAAGGATAGGCGCATTTATTACACGGGATTAAGAGAAACTGTAATAGTAGATGTAAATAGATAAATAAAATAAAATAACAAGGTATTTGATCGAATATGACAAATTGCTCAAAAACAGTTTTACTAAAATCATCCTAATTTACACATGACCAAAGCATTTGATACAGTTAATGATTATAATAACAAGTTGTTTAATTATTGAAGAACAATACAGTTATTGTAATGAGTTAAGTAAAAATTGAGATTTTAAAACATTAAAGTTAAACTTAGGTTAAACTTAGTATAAGTATTGCCAGACCTATATACGAGCCGTTAGTGTTGGTGTTCCACAAGGAGCTCTTTTGGGTTCGTACCTAACTGCTTTATACAATATAGTCATATAGAGTTGACCAGCCGCGTTTCCAGAATAATTAAAAATGCCATAAAAATTAAATGATTTTCTGGCTATATTTATCTATTTTATAACATTATTGTAATCGCTTGCAAAGAGTGGTGATTGTTGCATTATTTTTAAATAATATATTCAAAAATGATCAAATAATGCTAAAGGGTAGGAATATTACTGGATAAACATCATGTATGGTGGCAATCTCTCGACAATAAGCTAAATAGTAAATTACGATAATTTCAGGATCAATTTTGGCAGAGACCTTTTACCTGCGTGTTTGGCTGTAGACACCAAGAAGACGTATGAGGGCTCTACGGCTGAGGCGTCCGGCTGGGGCCGTGTAGGTCACAAACAAACTCTGGCCGACACATTGCAAGTTGTAAGTTCAGACTTAAAAACAATTCCTTATTAGTTAGAAATTGTAAGAAACTCCAGAAAGGTTAATAAAAATAATCTTTCAGCTGTACAGTCAGAGAAATTGATTAGAGTTAGACTGGAAGCCGACCCCAACATAGTTGGGAAGAGGCTAGGCAGATTGATTGACAGTCAGGGAAATGAATTGCTAAGCAAATAACACCCAGTCATTAAGCCCTGCAAACATTTCAAACTGTCAAAGAATGACGTTTGTGGTGTTGATTATACATAAACGGACACATAAGTCCATTTGCTTAATAATTGATTTTCCTCACTTTACATTGGAAAATAATGTTGGTATATTTTTGGAAATCTACAGTGAATCTGAATTCATCTTTTCAGGTTTACCTCGATAAATACAGTGATACAGAATGCTCGACAATATACCAACCGCACAGACTTCTAAAAGATGGATACGATAATGAGACGCAGATGTGCTACGGCAGCCATGATGAAATTATCGACACTTGTGAGGTAAAAGTAACATTTCATCACAGCATAGTTTTTCATCCTTATTTTATGTTGTGTTATTTCACACTTAGCTTTGATGGGAATCTACCAGAAAGACATACCCAAACTGACTGTATTAGTGATGTTCTTAAGAAAGATCAGATGCTTAGTACTCACAACTGGCCTGCGTGTATGACGAGCACCATTAATTGCGTAACACACGATCAATCACAATCTGTATCATTTTGACAGTTCAACAACATTCATTGCCTTATTTACGTTGTTGAGCTAACAAATTCGAACGTCATATGAAGCAATGGATTAGCAATATCTCTCAAAATTATTCAGAGTGTGATGATCGTGTGTTACGCAATTAGGGAGCTGTGCGGCTTAAAACGGAGGTGCTCGTAGCTAAGTAATAACAGCCGCACGGGTCGATCCATCAGGTTAAGCTACGCCTGCCGGGGTTGGTCTGTGGATGGGTGACCACGAGACTCTTCCGTGCCTCGGAAAGCACGTTAAGCCGTTGGTCTCGGCTGTCATTCGTGGATCTTTGACAGTGGTTACATCGTCAGAAGCCCGAAAGTCTGACAACCAGTCTTAACAAGGGGTATTGCCCAGTTACTGGTTTGTGGAGGTCAGATAGGCAGTCGCTCCATGTAAAATACAGGTATTCAGCTGCATTCGGTTAGACTGGAAGCTGACCCCAACATAGTTGGGAAAAGTCTAGGCAGATTGTTTGGGGCTTAAAACGGTCACTTCATCACAATAAGAAAATATTATGAATTATCGTAAAATGTCACAAACTGACAATTCTTTATGATTGGCGTGTAATTGATATTGCGAAATAATTCATCTGCAAATAATGCATCGAGGGTTTTCTATGGAGATTCGCAAAATTATGAATTGCTTTTATGTCAAATTAGAGGAATTGCTGATGACAGCTGGGACTCAGGAAATGAACTGCTTTTAGAGGAATTGCTAATATGGGCGGTTTAGGTTTAGGTGATGTATGCGGTAGGTATGTAAGGATACGTATTAGGTGATGTTCTGTAGTTTGTGAATAATGGTGTTAGTTTATGTATGTACTTTATGTATAGTTAATAAAACTGGTCTACTTTTAAAGGCTCTATTGTTTCATGGTGTCTTTCCTCAGGGTGACAGCGGTGGACCATTACAAACTAATGATTTCAAATGCCAGTACACCATAGCTGGAGTGACGTCATACGGCAAGGACTGCGGCATCCTCGGCTCAGCCGGCATGTACACCAGGGTGTCGCACTACGTGCCCTGGATCGAGAGCGTCGTGTGGCCTGAAGAAACTGAAGCAAAGAGGAAGAAAGACAATCTGTGGCTAGATAAATGGTTAAGTTAAGGAAATATATGATAATGCATAATAATGTACACTAGAAATGAACGTTTAATAAATCAGGGGTATAAAACTTTGTTTGTTTACAGTGTTGTTCAGCATTTGGTTATAAGAAATTGTGTTTATCATGCAGTCGTGTGTGTAATCCCAGGATATACTTGGTTAAATCTTCCAGCACCTTAAACCGTAAGACACGATCCATCAGAATTGGAATCGATTTGAAACAAAAGTCTAATCTATTGCATCATAATTTCGAAAATAAATTCTGGTCAACAACATAAATAACGCAATGAATATTGTTGAACTGTCAAAATGAAACAGATTAGTCGGTTACGAAAATAAGTTACGCAATTAGATAGCTGTTCTAAGCAAGGTAAATCCTACTAATACAGGGTGTTAGGGTAAACACCGTTATCCTTGCAACCAGTGGTTTGGTTTCATTTATAGAACGTAGAATTAATGGAAAATTACAACTTTTTTTTTCTATTTTTTTAATTCTACATTTTACCACAAGATACGCAAGTTCGTTGTCCTAGCGCAAAGGACAACGAACTTGCGTCTCAACACGGGCGGGGGGTACGAGATGTGAACTGACCGGCCGCGAGCGCGACCCCTCCCTCAGTCAGTCAGCTGTTTCACTAGAGAGCACGGTGTCGGATAGAAACTTTTTAAAATCTTTTAATGAAAATGACGTTTTTTTTTTGTTGTGTTCGGTCATTTATTTTTATATTTAAGTTAACTACCCATGGTTTGAATGACAAGACTGTTTACCCTTACAGCCTGTATTATAAATGTGAAAGTTTGTGTTTGGATGTTTTTACTCAATCACACAAAAACGGCTAAATGGATTTTTATGAAATTTGGCAAACAGATAGTTAACATGGATTAACACATAGGATACTTTTTATCCCGATATTCGCACGGGATCAAGACTTATGCGGGTAAAACCGCAGGTGCAGCTAGAACTTCATAATTGAAAGTGGTTTATCAAAATGATGTGTTTTGTGTTTCAAGTGGTCATAAGCGCTACTGCTGGCCATGAGGTCTTTTTATTTTACGGCTGGGAAATCATCATATGACTTCTCCCGCTCTGGGCGGAGCGGGAGGGCGTGTCAGACTCTAAAACCCACGCGTGTTCCTTCAGTTGCCTATTGCCAAGGGCCCCGCTATCCCTTCCAGACTTTCCTGCAACCCTGGTGTCATGAGGTCCTGGGTTCAATTCCCAAGTCGGACAAAATGTTTTTGGGTTTTTCTATCAGGAATTTCTCAGTAGTAGCAAGGAGTCTGGAGTTGTTACTGGTTGATGGCAATTGGATCACCCTCTATTACATTGGAACTTAAACATAATTGACGAAACGTGGGTGTACTATAGGTTCAACTTTGCTTACGCTTTGCGTAAACCGGAGTAAGTATGTTATGTTACTTAGATGTTTTCCAAATATGGACCTACTGCAAATGCTTTACTAATGATCTACAGGCACAATCTAGCTATCGTAATTACCATTCAACACTTGTGTACAATACGGCCGATGAATCATGGCCCTTCTGAACATACATTTTGTTATAAAATATATAAAGGCAATACGTGGTCTTTATCAGAAGAGGTCTTATTGTCTCTTATTATGCGTGGGTTTGCGGGCTAGGAGATGTAATTAAATGGGAATGAACAATAATGTTAAGGGGGAGTAGTTTGACAGCAAAAAATCATATTTCACCCGCGCAACCCTTACCTACCCCTCTCATTAAACACGACGAAAACAAAACACAATGCCTTCCCGCCAGCAGAAACTTTTCGTCTGGCGTTTATAGAATTCGAATTTCAATCTTCTGTAGTTTATTTAGCTTATACGATACGCTAAGCTTGAATTCAGAACTATAGATCATGTTCATGTTTTGGAACTAGAAACTCAATGTTGACGTGAAAAAGTTCAAATTTAAACGTTACCAAATTTATTTAGGACCTTGTACAATTTGTACCTAATGACGTCTTTGTGGAAAACTGTGTTACCAAGTAATAAATATAATGCTATATCGTGGATTTCTCTCTTTGGAGGATCGTGCAAAGTGATACCCAAGAAAAAAATAATATTCGTATAATGAATTTTGCACTGTATTGTGCAACGAATATGGCATGTGTCATGAAAACCTTTCCTGCGCCAAACGCGAACAATCCCCTTCGAAAATATTTGAAACATGTGAAAAAGAGGCCGAGTTCTGTACAAAAGAAATAAATGTAGGATTGTCGGATTCACTACTAAAAGAATTGACATCTATTCATCTATGTAAATGGGAGCCAAAGTACCAAAGGGACTAATTATAACAAGGCCCGAGGTACGCGCTCAGTACCTGCGCTGTGTTTTGGGCGCGCGCCCGGCGCGTTTTGGACGCTCGTCAAACGCAACTAGATTTCCACATTTTGTTGTAACTTTTGAACCGTGTTTCTTTTAAGTTTATTACTAATGCGGAGAAAATGACAAGGAAAAATAGTGAAAAAGGAACTCGCGTCCAAGCGTCAAGGGCACGGTTAGGCTTCATTTACGGAGACGCGAGGAGTCGCGCGTGGCTTTGGGCGGCGCACTGAATTCAAACATATAGCGTTGTATGAGTGCGTTTACGGAGACGCGATTTTACACGCGTTTGTTTGAAATGGAGCGTTTTTTGCGGCGGAGCCCGCGAATGGCATAGCCGCGTCACACGCGGCGTTTCATCACGGCGGCGCACGCAGCAGCAATGCCCGCGGCATACCTTCTCCCAGTCTTATTTGTAAATCGCACAACGGAGATGCAAGTTGAGAGTGGCAAGTTGCGACATGTGCAGGCCTAACGGCGCCCGGCATGGGCGCTCGCTTAGACTGCAGCGCTTGATATAATTCGTTACATAGGAATTCATACAATTTTATTGAGCGCCCGAAACGCAGCGTACAAAATACGCGTCTCGGGCGCTTGTTATAACTAGTCCCTTTGTAGAAAGTTTAGTATGGTTCCTCTTTGTAACTGTTGAAATTGTAGCTTTGAAAACATGCCAAGTTGCTTTAGGCCTCATTTACGGAGGCGCGGGGCGTGACACGTCGCGTGCAGTGTGGCGTCACGCGGCGCGTCTGACGTTTTTTCTGTTTACGGTGCGGCGGCGCGTGTAGCGGCAGTTATCATCCCACGCGTTAACATAAAAATATGGCAATATACGTCTTGATTGTCGCTGCTTTTTTTTGGGGTTATAATATATATTTTTGAAATGTGCTAATTAAAACCTTTCATTTGATACCAAACATGGTATGATTAAAATTTTTTTTTTGTTGTTCATGATATGTCACCTAGAGGGCGCAATTTTCAATTTAATGTGTCTTCATATAGCCTTTGACCAGCGGACGATCAAGAAGCTTCCAACGATACCTCATTTGTCAAATTGTGATGAGTCTTTTAGAAGATAATATGTGGGAACAGACATAGATAAATACATAGAAACCGGTCAAAATTATAACCCTCCTTTTTGCTTCGCCGTAGTCAGGTATAAACTAAAACCCAACTACGACAAAAAAGTCAACTAAAGAGATATAAACAAGACATCACGGACAGACAAATTAAAAATCCGGAGTCATACGGAATCTGTTCGAGTTCGTTCGTTATACCAATAACCGAAAAATAAAGGTATTATTCTAAACAAGTTTTATTTAGGGGCGGTCAGTCGTTCCAATTGTTCGTCTAAGGGTCACCTTACAAGAAGTTTGTCAAAAAAAGTGGGAGTAAACGAATTTGGATCCTGAGTAAATCGCAATAAGATTTAATCTCCAGTGCGAACTTTCAAATGAACGTAGAATGGGCTCGTTGGCTATGTTGTAAATTTTCTCCGCAAGAAAATTCACCGCAATACAGAGCAATGGCGCTAGTTTTACCTACTTCTTTCTATACTCCGTGCTACTATATCAGTCAAAAATCTGTCAAATAAAATGTATGTCATCTTGAGTTTTCAAATAACAACATTGAATTTTATATGTTTATTTAGACTCGGTATTTATTTATTTATCAATCAATAACACTTGTAATATTCGTTTTGGAAGTGGTTTTAGTGTTTTTTTCATGTTTTATATGTCTCAGTTTCTTTTGTGGAATGTGATAAATTAGGAAAATATTATTTACGAAAATAAATAATATCTCAGCGCAGCTAAAAATTTGAGCGTAGTCCTCTCGTCTCAACAGAGCAACGCCGACTGATTTGTGAAACAAAAATATGCTTGAAGTTCCCGTAATGTGCGACGGAAGATGGCTTCTTCCACGAACTAAAAACGTCGTAAGTCCTACAAGCTTTGATTCGTAATAAAACCAAAAATAAAAGGAATAAAAAAAAAGCCTACACAATTTTTTTTGCCTTGTTTTAATACATATAATCATCTAATTTTTATCATAATAGGCATTAGCATTTTAAGTACAAATCGAAAATACGTGAAAATTAGAGGTAACTTCGTGATATTTTTTTATCGAGAAAATTTTAATATTTTGTGTTTCTGTTCCACAAAAAGTTTGGAAATATCATGTAGTTACTCATACTATTTTTATTTTACACCTAAGTCTTATCAATTTCATGAAAAATCAAATTGAAGACAGGCAATTTTGCTTACTACCCGAAGTTCCACCGAGTACGTGAGGCGCGAGCGCAGATCAATCAACTCACTGCCCTGCCAGGGTAGTCACCATGATCACCAATACCACAGTCGCCATGAATCCGTGCCGGTTTTCCGGTTTCGATCCATCTCCGCGATCCTTCAATATTTTGGCGGGGGGCCGCCTCCTCAGTACTCGGGGTTACGTCAAGTTGACAGCTGTCACAATCGTTCGAAAATCAACTCCGTAAGTTTAGCGTCGTAATATCTTTAGACGCGCCGTCATATGTTGTTTTTTTTTTAAATTATTATTTTAATATATATAATTAGTTTGACTCGTCGTTTTCGCTGTCGCTCAGTTCGATTCTCTCCGCTTCAGGGAGCAAAAGACTTAAAGTTTCCGGGGAAAATGGTTTGCTTTTCTTTCTTCATGACTTTCGGCTCCTACTAAGAAATGGTTCGAACGTTGGCAAAATTCTATTTAATATGAACCATTGTTGTGCATTTGACTCTGTCAAATTTTCGAGAGAAATTCTGCAAAGAACCTGAAAACGAAACAGAATTTATTGCAAAACGTGTAAAATACCAAATTAAATAGTGTTATTTTTAAATATCTGTAAAACAAAATGACGGAAAAAAGCGGTTTTCTTTTTCGCTATTTATATTTAGGAAAGCCACAGCTTTAAAATTATAAAAGAGTTTGTAACTCGCAAGTACTTGGAACATGCACTAAAACACCTTTCTATGAATAATTTTACCAAAATAATGAGTATTTTTTGTTGCTTTGAATTAGACATGAAAATATAATATATGGGTGAGTAAATTAAATGTAATGTAATCTAATATTAAAATATATACCTCCACCTTCCATATCCATCAATTTAATGTCACAAACTGCACTTAAAACAACCAAAATACCACATGTAATTTAGATCAAAAATTGCGTTGTCGAGAAAACAATAGAGCGTAGTGAAAAACTATTGAGTTCCGATTATCTGTGAGCCGTTCGGGATAAGGCGAAGGACGCGAGAGTGGCGGGGTATAATGGACAGGTTGTTTAATGGTGGTTGCATTGAGTAATACCATAATTTGGATATTTGACTTTTGGGCAGCTTTTTAGGTCAAATATTCCTTTGTGCGCCCGTCGGCCGTATCGTACCTACTTTGTTAAAATTTTATGCACCAAAACTGGTTTCATTCTCCACAAAGATTATTTAGGATCATAAGTAGGTAGGTAATAATAGTAGTGACTAGTTTGGTGCAAAAATTCGCCAAAGATGGCGGTATTGAGTGCTCATCCAAGAATCATGGCGGACGATAAAAGTGTAATATTACTGTGTTCATTTACCTTTTTGTGTTACGTTTCATGCGAGCTCAATCTTACTGAAAGTAAGTACCTAACCTACTTATTATTTACCATTTGGTACCTAGTTCTTATTCAACAAAGCCTATTAAGACTCAAATAAAATAATAATGAGACCGTAATTTAGACTTGTCTTTGCGATTTAATTGGATGTAGTAAAGTGTAAGTAATTGATGGTGTTCGCATTAAATATACCGAAACCGCCAAAGATCTGGGTGTAATAATTGACTCCAATCTTTCGTGGCGTGCCCAGGTCAATGAGGTTAGTCGAAAGGTACATTTCTCTTTTCATTCGTTGAAGAGCCTTCAAAGTCTCCTACCCTTGAAGACTAAAATCTCCTTGGCACAAACACTTATCCAGCCGATTATAGATTATGCTGACGCCTGCTACCTGGATGCTACTGAGGAGACAAGCTTGAGCGCTTGCAAAACTTGTGCATTAGCTTCGTTTTCGGTCTTCGAAAGTATGACCATGTTTCTCACCTTCGCAAGGAACTCAAGTGGCTCCCAATCCGCCTTCGCAGGAACACTCGGATTTTATGTCTCCTCTTCAACATCTTACACAACCCGTCTTATCCGTCCTACCTGCGTGAGCGTTTTTCTTACGCTCGTCCTAGTGACGCACCGTGTAGATTACACCTTAGATCCCTCCTTAAATCTCATCCTCATAAAACGAGCTATTATTCTTATTCCTTCTCTGTCCATGCTGTAAGATTGTGGAACTCACTTCCGCCTAGTATTCGTGATTTGAAAACTGTTTCTCTATTTAAACTTCGTGTAAAAGAGCATTATCTTTCCTCTCAACTTTGAGTATTTATTATTATATAGGTACCTATAGTGTATTTATGTTTATATATTTAACATTATGTATTTATTTAAGTATATATTAATTTTCATGCGTATATGTGTAGGTATATTTGTCATTTTTAGTTAAGACTTCGCATAGTCATGTTTTTTCTCTTCTTGTTCTCACACACTATTGTCTACATTTCTTTCTCATTTCTCCTTTCGCAGGTCTGCTGGAAGAAATTTCTTAAGAAATAAGCAGTACCTTTGTACTCATATTTTAATTATGTCGTATCTTTTTTGTATTTTACTGTGTGGACATAAATAATAAAATAAATAAATAAATAATCGTGTATAGCACAACCGAAATCTAAAGATCGAAGTATGAATTATGTAATACTAGCTGATGCTCGCAACTTCGCGGATGTCGGTTATTATATACTAAAACCTTAGGTACTCGAGTACCACTCTATCCATTGGTGAAAACAGTATGAAAATCGGTGCAGTCGTTTTTGAGTTTATCGCGAACAGGACGACAGACAGACGCGGCGGAGGACTTTGTATGTCCCGATACGGTCGGTTTTTGTTTCAAAATTTATATCCGTGTCATCTACGAATAAAACTCAATAGAAAACGAGGTTTTTTCGTTTCTGGGAAAACACGATATGCCGTTGGCTGTCAATCGAAGATCTTTGACAGTCGTTACGGGTAGTCAGAAGGCCAAAATTCTAACAACCAGTTTTACCAAGGGGTATCGTGTTACCCACTTACTGTTAGTGTGGGGGTCAGATAGGCAGTCGCACTATACCATACTGGTATTCAGCTGCATCCTGTTAGACTGGAAGCCGACACCAACATAGTTGGAAAGGCCAGGCACATTTTTTACTGTGTATAATAGTTATCCTCTTCTTGCACTGTCTCAAGATTTTAAAAACTAATTAGTAGATGTACCGACTGCCTCGTTTGCATAGTGGTTGCATTGCAACTGCTTGACATTTGGTTTTAGGTTCGAATTCCAGGGGGCCAAGTCTACTAATTTACAAACGTGTCAGTGTTCTCGCAATGATGAGTTTTTGACAGATTTTTTAAATATACATCTAAATTGTTTATTATATTATTTCAGATTCTCCATGTATCACAAAAGGACTGAATGGCACTTGTGTTAACGTATTTAGATGTGACTCAGCCGCATTCACATATTTATATGTAAGTATTGTGTAGTCCCTAGCAAAGATAAAAGCTTTTTTCGTTTTTTGCCCCCGACTTCCGAAATTAAAGTAATTTTTCACGTTTTTAGTGTTTGTTTTTGTAAGTCGGTTTTTTTTTTTTATTGTACTTTTTTTTTCACTTTTTCGCTGTGGTACCCGCCCACAAATTCTAATAGCACTACCTGCTATGGAAATAACAGTGACGGAGTCACATAGAAAATCGTCTACGTAGACTAAGTGGGAAAAATGACGTAATATTTAAGCTAACTAAAAATGACGCAGGCAAAGTAAATAACATTTATATGGGACCACCTCTGAAGCATGACCTACCAAACAAAAAAAAGAGTAAGAATTTTTCGTGAGTTATAAAAAAATAATCAGTTAAGTACTTATTTTATAAATTACGGTGTATATTGCATTTTTTTACAAAAAACTTTCGAGAATTTTCTACTCTAGGGCCCCCCTAGAGTAGAAAATTCTCTTAAGTTTTAATCTACAATCGAATCATTTGCAACTGCTCAATTCATGGAATCAGTATGCGCGTCGATGTCTTATGCCAGACATTGCAACAATATTTGATCACATGTTTGATCACATGTGTGGCAGGGGAGTTTGGGTATTTCATCAAAGTTTGATCACATCTTTCAACTTCGCCATATGGTGTGCACATATAAATGCCGGTGCCAGACATAGCAACAATATTTGATCACATGTTTGAAAAATGTGTGGCAGGGGTGTTTGGGTATTTCATCAAAGTTTGATCATTTATATCAACCTTTCCATTCGGAGTCGGTTTTTCGAGCGCACATCGAAGCGTTTAAAGTTCAAATGTGTGCGTAGCGCGTTCGAATTTCAAATGTGTGCGTAGCCTGCAAGCCCAGTGCCTCGTAAATAACTGACCGGAACGGTCGCTTTGCTCAATCGCAAGATGGAATGGAGCAACGAGTGCCCTAGAATTTATTAAGTTGCTTGAAGGAGAACCATGTATTTATGGAACCCTAAAAGTAAAAAACAACATAAAAATAGGAATTTGGTAAATGACGCCTGGATCAGGATAAATGATAAATTCTCAGTACATTGCACTATCGAGGAATTAAAAAAGAAGAGAAACATTTTATTGACCCATTAATTAAAGGGAATGTATAAAAAATAATAAAGCAGTCTACAAGGACAGGATCTGGTGCTGAAGAAATGTACAGACCTTGATGGTTTGCATTCGATGCCATGCCCAACTACATAGGTACTGTTACTGTTTATGATTAGTGATTATCGTCCGACATTGGTACCGATTCTCTTGTACACCGAACTAAAATTCCTTTCTTTTTACTATAAGAATTATAGAGCAATTCTGCCAAAAAAAATCTCTAAATTTAAAAATTATTTTGACTCAACTAAAATCGAATTTGACAATCGCGACTCCACCTGGTACCTACTTGTTTGCCCTACCCTGTGATTTTTTTTGAGCCGGAGATGCGCGCAATCTGGCCATCTCGACGTATTTTGTATGGAATTTTTAATTTTGTGGACGAAAAAAAAAAAAAAAAAAATTACCAACATGTAGAGCATTAGGGGTTTACGGGTCGCAAAGGGGGTCCAAATTTTCATTATTTTTGCAATAGGACACACCATTTTTGAGATATAAGCAAAAGAAAATAAAATAAGATACAGTACTCATTTGCAACTGAAGTCGAAGTGCTGGTTTGAATTTTAGTTCATGACATCTAATTTTATTCCACACATTTTTAATCGGGATTAAAAATAGTCAGATTAAGTTAGAAGAAATATTCCGTAACCTTAAGAAAAGTGGATTATGCATTAATCCACTTTTCTTAAGGTTACGGAATATTTTGAAATCTAAAATGTAAACATTAAGTACTTAATGTTACTTTTTTACCATAACATCGTAATTTTTATCGTCAATAATATAGTTGCTTTATTATGAAGTTATCACAACACTCGAGCACTCTCCAGTATAAGTGCAGATAGAAACTAACTAATAAGTTCACAGAGAAAATTGTATTACAAATAAATATAGCGTTGTTTGTTCAAGGCATTTCCCAGCAGATTAAAAATAAGTAATAGCAATGTCATTTCCTTTCGGATAGAACAATAAATTTTTATAAGTGAAATTCAATTTAATTATTGTTCAATTAGGAAATCGTTGAATCGACGTCGATTTTATCGATATCGATATTATTGTTGCAAAACTGACTCGTGCCTCACTATATTTGGGACTTTCGTCCTGACATTGTTGCATCGGCCAATCACAACCGCTGTAATGTAGAGATGGGTTGTAACAGGTGAAACAAGATATCTGTGATCACTGTGACTGTGACAAAAAAATAACAGATTCAAATATCTGTTATTAAATCACAGCCTGTGATTTTTGTATGGACGATAAATACGTATCTCAATCGAATATCATCTTTATTTCTTTTGATTTAAAGTCGAAAATCGTATCTATCTGTTATAAAATAACAGCCTATTATTTTTGTACGGATGATAAATACGTATTAACTCAATTGAATATCTTCTTTATTTCTTTTCGTTAAAGTAAGTACTTTAGTCTTGAGGATCTGTGATTTTAAGTTACAGATATTTTTTATCGTTAGGAGCAACTGCTATCTGCTATTTTTTAATATCTGTGATTTCTATCTGTGACGATAAATACGCCTCACTCCTACTGTAATGTCTTCGTCAACCGGCCCGCAGTGGTGAGTCGTGTGCCTAGACGAAATCGGTCTATCAGCTCTCAAGTGGTTTAATACTCTTTGTAACAGGTTAACACGATATCTGTTATCAGTATCACTGTTATAGTTAAAAAAAAAAAACTCAGTTGAATATCTTCCATTCTTTTACGAGAAAGAGAGAGAAATTGATAACCTTGCTAAATTCCTTCCTTTGTGTCAGTGTGTATGTGACAACCGTGGTAACAGTTTGTGTGGGGATTGTTATAATGTTTAACAGTAACAGCCGCGGTAACAGTCTTGAGAGTCTTAGTAACGGGGAGTAATTAGTAACGGGTATTTTATATTGTTAGGAACAAATTGATAGTTGTTATTTTTTAATATCTGTTATTTTTATCTGGTACGTCTTACGATATATGTATATACACCTCACCCCTAGCCTGTGGTGAAATGTGTGAGCAAAGTCTATCGAATATGTTTGATCAAATATGTGACTGTGTCCGGCGCCGGCTTTACACCCGGGCGGGGTCTACCATAATGATTTGAATGTTCCAGACTAATGCAGGCTTTTGGCTTTAATTGAGTGTTGTAGTTGGTTAACTTTAAAGAATAATTGACGTCTTAGGCAAGGATTGTACTCGTTCAAAGCCTTTCTGCGAGTGTAATTTTTTAGTTTAATTTGGTGTAAGTATTGCATTTTTTTATGAAACACTTTCGAAAATTTTCTACTCTAGGGGGGTCTACAATCTAATCATGTCCAACTGCTGAATTCATGGAATCGCGCGTCGATGTCTTACACCCGGGGTCTAACATAATGTTTTAAATGTTCTAGATTAATGCAGGCTTTTCAAAGGGCAATTTTGCAGAATTTCCAGATATCTGTTCCTATAAAGATAATGAGCCGGTGGTCTGCTGCACTGATTGCAGAATTCTTTCGACTCCGTAAGTAGGCATTATATTTTGATCTTTTTACCTGACTTTGCAAAGGCTAGTGAATTTTAATGACTACGGTTCCAAAAATATAACACAAGAAAAGGTTGAAAAAAAAAACTTGTTTTGATCTTTGTAGTTGCATTCGGGTTTTTCTACATTTTTACATCAGACCATGTTTGACCATTAACTTCGCCGTGAGGTTTCTTCACTTTGATTTCCGTTCCTACTCCAAAGTGTATCAGGTAGTTTGCTAGATCTAGACAGAACATTCCATGTGTGAAAATGTATTCTTTGTTTTCAACCCACAACCCAATACATAGCTGTAAACATATAATAATGGGTACATATTTGAATGTCGAATATTAAAATACCTACAGGTAAAATGTCACTGTTCAAAACATCGAAAATTTAAATATCGATTGTATCGAAATATCGAAAATTGTTATACCTAAGCTTAAAATGTCTAAGATTAAAATGCCGAGTGATTAAAATATCGACTGATTAAAAATGTCGATAGTTTTTATATCTAAGTTCAAAATGTCAACATTTAATACACTTAAGTTAATTATATTGATAAAATGGTGAAATAATTCTGCGAGCAACTTGGAAGTAGCGCTCGCCGGCCGGTGCCACGGCACCGCTCGCTGCGCTCGCTCGGCTCGCGCGCGGTTGGTCACAGTTCTAAGCTAACCTAACCTATTTCACCCAGTACAAAATGACGAATCCTACAATCTGCCGCAGAAATGTTTCACCAGTGTCTAATTATCTAGTCGCAGGCAGTTATCTAATCATTCGACAATATAAACTTACGTTATTTTAATTTTCGGTTATGTGGTCATTCGATATTTAAGTTTTCGATGTTTTGAACATTGGTATTTTACCCGTAGATATTTTAATTTTCGACGTTCAAATATGTACCCATAATAATCTAGTCGTTAGTATTTTCTGCGAAATACGATGACCGGTCGACCTTTCAGCCACAATCCCGACTGTATTCCATCATCTGCATGCCTTTTGCCAACTATGTTGGGGTAGGCGAGTGATGCGGTGATCTCCTTCTGTGAAACGGTCATCTCACAGAAGGAGGCTGCGGAGAGGTTGAGGGAGGTCGAGACCACTCTCCCGACCCGCAGCAGGCGTACCGGGCGTCGGCGAAGGGCGGACAACGCCCTCTTCCAGCCACCCTAAACGGGTCCTCCCTCCGTATAATTGGCGCATAGTGTTCCGCGCGCCCCCCTATTGGCGTTGCGGGGGGATTACACCTCACTCCCCCGCAGACGCGGGCCGGCACTAGCCGGAGATCGTGGAAGGCGCACTAGTTCCCATGATCCCCGGTGCAAGAGTGGGAACGGAACACCGAGGTGTTTTTAGTCAGTAAGGGTCTGACAGACCCCTCCGCCCGCCTAAGGGCGGAGGACATCCATGAGGATTTTCCACCCGTCGTCTGTAACTAGAAGCAGCTGATGACCAGTAACCAGTATTTTACATGGACGAGTAACACAAATCCCATCTACATTTACGTCATCTTAACTAAAGCCTCTATTTATCTCATTTTTTGTTAACAGCAAGAAGAACTGGGCCGTTCGACCACTTGGAATACTGGCGTATAATAGAGAGGAGTCGATTGCTGTGACCAGTAAGTAAAATTAAATAATTGAAAAAGGGGTGTCAGAACTTAAAAACACTTTCTTACAACGAAAATTAGTTTGGATTAATAATTAGTTTATTCTCTGTTTGTATTTTCCAGAATGTTATGAATATTTTGAAAAGCTACCGTACCGATGTCGTGGAGTTGGCAATGTTCATTCGAAGAAGATTTGGAAGGAAGAACAGAAGTGCCATCAGTTTGAATTTGGAGCGGCTTTGGCGGTTGGAGGCCGAAATGCGGAGAGATGGGAATTCCCACATATAGTAAGAACAACCGATGTGGGTGTGGTGTGTGGAGTGGTGGTCTTATGGAGTTTCTTTTGGGAAAACCTGCCTCTGCGCACAAAAAAATGATATAATATGATTTTAACATTATAGTGTAAAATATTGTAAATTGGAAACGCATACTTATATATATTTTCAGGCTTTACTCGGTTATGGAGATGACGTGGAATCCGCGCAGTGGCTGTGTGGAGGCTCTGTGATCAGCGAGAGATTCATACTCACTGCAGGGCACTGCACATCAACCGGGCCGCTGTAAGACTATTTCACTTACAGTTTTTTGACAATTATCTAACCTCTGGCAGCAGCAGCCCAACAGCAACCTTATTTTAACGAAAATAAAGTTTACTTTGATTTTATCAGACTATCAGTAACAGCAACCCAATAGCAACCTTATTGTAATGATTGTGATATTACTGTGCTTTTGGCCGTGATGATATTATATCGAGATAAAATAATTGTGAAGGAACTGCACACTGTTATTTTTGTAAAGATTTTATTAAGATTGTGCTTATTTTCAGAGGAAATATAACGTTTGCGGCACTCGGGCTGTTGAAACGAACTGACCCCAAAAAAGACTGGAAAATATATAAAATCAAGAGGATCATTACACATCCGGAGTACAAGGCACCTTCCAAGTATCATGACATTGCACTACTGGAGACAGAAAACGAGTAAGATTGTTTGGTTTGTTACAACTTTAATTGCCAACGTATAATGAAACAGCAACATAACATGGCTACAGAAGGACTGTATTAATTTGAAAATAGAAACACAAGTACACATTTCTACCAATAGGTGGCGACACGCTAGATATTTTGATTTTTATTTTGATTTTTGATTTGATAAACACAACACTACTACTTATCCAAATAAACACAAGCAAATAATAAAGATATACAGTCCTAGTTTGTATACCCAATGATTTTAGGAAATAGTAAGACAATATAACCAACGAGGCTTTGAAACTTGGTAAATACTCTCTAGCTACGCCACTTATAGATTTATTCAATAGAATCCTAGAAGAACGACGAGTCCCAAAGAAGATGACAGTTTCAAACATAATTCTCTTGTACAAGAAAGGAGACCCGACAGATGTTGGGACTTACCGCCCTATAAGCTTGCTACCAGTTATATACAAACTTTTCGCATCATGCCTGGAAAAACACATAGAAGGTCAAATAGAGGTACACCAACCAGTAGAGCAAGCCGGTTTCCGCAAGGGTTTCAGCACCATCGACCATATCTTCACATTAGATCAAGTTATTGAAAAATACATCAAGTTTCGACAGCCCCTATACCTTGCTTATATAGACTACGCGAAAGCTTTCGACTCAATAGCCCACGAAAGCATACGAAAAACCCTCAAAAACCAAGGAATACCAAAAATCTATATAGACATCCTGAAAAATAATATATCTACGAACAAAGCACTAGCCGAGTAAAGCTCGACCGTACTGGCCCAGAGATTAAAATTCGACGAGGAGTAAAACAAGGAGACCCTCTATTACCGAAACTCTTTATAGCAGTACTACAACACATCATGAAAGACCTAAATTGGAACAACCTGAGCAACCTCCGTTTCGCAGATGACATACCTAGTTATCTTCTCCGAAACGCCTCAGAACCTCGAAGCCATGGTAAACGAACTGAACTGTGTAAGCACCAGAATAGGCCTACAACTGAATATTAACTAAACGAAGGTAGCTACAAACAGCCTTAAGTATCCCATAACAGTAAATGGATCAGTTCTTGAATACGTAGAAGACTATATATACCTGGGAAAGCAAACATCTTTCAAACCCTCTAGAAACGAAGACGAAATCAGCAGGCGAGTGACCATGACATGGAATATGTTCTGGAGCCACAAAGAAGTCCTGAAGGGAAAACTGCCACTACACCTGAAAAAGAAAGTTATGGACTCCTGTATACTACCATGTCTTACATACGCCTGCCAAACATGGAACTTCAACAAAAAAAAAACAGAAATAAAATACAAACATGCCAGTGCGCTATGGAAAGAAGCATATTGAATATCAAGCTTAAAGACAAACAAAATAATACCACCATTAGCGAGAAGAAAAAAGTGATAGACGCCCTACAACACTCGCAGAAACTGAAGTGGAAATGGGCGGGACACGTAGCACGCTCTGAAGATATAAAATGGAGTAAAAGAACCACTTTGTGGGCAGACCCAAAAGGAAAAAGAAAGCAAGGACGGCCCCGAGAAAGATGGGTCGACGAGATAGAAAAGGAAGCCGGTCCGAATTGGCCTGCAGCAGCACAGGACGGAAAAAATTGGCAAGAAAGGGAGGAGGCCTTTACCCAAAGAGGGGTCCTTAATTGATTTCTTGGTTTTATTTATTTATTATGTACTTTTGTTTATTTTTTAAAATTAAGGAATAAAGAGGCTTTATTATTAAACTCTTCGTCAATAAATCTGCTGCATCTCTGCTGTCTGTAAATATTGCAATTTGATAATAATATTATTACTAACGCAATCACGACAAAAATGATAACGTATATCAATGTGTTTTGTGCGATTATGAAAAACGTAACATGGCAACAGAAGGACTGTATTAGAAACACAAGTAGGTACACGTTTCTACCACTAGGTGGCGACACACTAGATATCTAAATAAACACAACACAACTTATTTTGAAATAAAACAGTTTTAAGACCTCTCGACTCTATTTTGGGGTACATCTTATCGTATCGATTAAAGCTTTCGACATTGTCTATCACAAAATATAGCAATATTTAACTTAAGTATGAAAACTAGGTGATTCACGAACTATTCAAGTGAATAACATATTTGTTATTCACTTGAATATTTCCACAACCACTGCAACCACTTTTTTTTTAAGTTTATTTGGTTAAATAAGTTTTTAGCTGTGGGATTCCTGTAAGGCAACATACGGAGTCCTCTTATCATCAGGTTTATAATACTAGTTTTTCTCGTTCGGAGCATCACTACACTCAGTAGTTAGTTGTTACATAGGTACATACTCGTTTTTCTTCTGTTGAAATACCTAGTGTAGTTAATTGTCAAGTGTTTAATTTCAGGATCAATTTCGGCAAAGATCTACTGCCTGCATGCTTGAACAATGATCCACAATTTAATCCCAATGGGGAAGCATCTGGATGGGGTCGCCTGGGGCACAGGCAAGCTCTAGCCGATACACTGCAAGTAGTAAGTAGTACTTGCGATACCTAAAAAATGACTAACGACTTAATTACAGGAAGAAACATATTTTACAAGTTAAGTCAATGATAAAATACAAACAGATAAGGTCGGGCAGGGCTATTACGACTGTGGTAATTGTAAGTAATGAAAATAAATCTACTTTAATTATACAAAATCGCCATTTTTTAACCAGGTAGGTGAACAGTTTATTTCATAAACTGTTACCGAAACCGATCCGATCGGATTTTGTGTGGTCTATTTCATTCAAAATATGACTATTCCAGCAAATGGCCAGCTCATTGCGTCTAAACTAGGTGGCATCTGAAAAGTGGTTACCACCACGTATTAGCATACCGAGAAGGGAATATTATTATCTTCTAAATTGGTTTACTAAGTCCGTTTCACTCTCCCGGTTACAAACTCAAAAACGACTGAACTTGTGTAGAACATTTGGTGGCTTAATTTGTTGCATTTTACCCTACAAGACGTCCTGTAAGGAAGTCGTCAAGCTACCTGCAGTAACCCTGTATATTTAGCAACATTCTTACAACATTCAACAACAACATAATAGCAACATTCCTTTTATTTTATTAGGTATCTGCACACTTGGTTATGGTTTAAAGAGCTTTTATTGTATGTGCCTATCACCTCATGTACCCATATTCTGGCAAATAAATGATTTGATTTGAACAACCTTCTTGACTCAGACAAGTTTAAAGATTGTGCATTTTATAAAGTCAAAGTCAAAGTCAAATAATTTATTTCAAATAGGCACATATATGGCACTTTTGAACGTCAAACAAAGAAATAGAATTGATTCTAGTTGCCCCTTCCAAAAGGTAGTTTTCGTATGGAGAAGAATGGGCAAGAAACTCCATCGTTACTCTTTTAAAAATGTTTTACAATATTTTGTATACATTAATTATATAATTATATGTGAAGACGATGCACCTACAATAAGATTACTGTACTACGAAAGGTAAAAAGAATTATAAATGGAGCAATAATGAATAAATTAATTACCAGATACATGGTGCTCACATATTTACAAAGATTGTAAAAGTATACGATATTACAATAGTCCTAACATTGTTACAAGTAGTACTAATAAGTCAGTGCGTGAGTTTAAGTAATGACAGAGTGTAAAAGTCTATGACATACAAATAATAAATAAAAAAAAAAACTAAATTAGCTATCAGTTTGATTTTGTCCAGACACTAAATCGTCCTATGGAGCAAGACCAGCATGTTTCCAAGCATTCTTATCTTGGATATAATCCTCTAATTTGTAATAAGCTTGTTTACAAAGTGTACTTTTATATGAGTTTTAAATTTTCTTTCATTTAGTTGCAATATATCACAAGGTATTTTGTTATAGCATTTAACGCAGTACCCCATAAAAGATGTTTGTACTTTAGCTAATCTGAAAAATGGTTGATCTATTTTATCTTTATTTCTAGTATTAAAATTATGCCTATCACTTATTTTATTAAAAAGATTTAAGTTTTTTCTTACATACATAATATTCTCATAAATGAATTGGCAAGGTACCGTCATGATATTAATCTTTTTAAATAGTTCCCTGAGAGATTCGCGGTGACATAGATTATAAATGGCTCTGACAGCTCTTTTTTGCAAAATAAAAATGGATTCAATATCAGCAGCCCGACCCCACAGTAAAATGCCATACGACATAATGCTGTGGAAGTAACTGAAATAGACCAAACGCGCGGTTTCTACATCTGTTAACTGTCTTATCTTTCTAACAGCATAAGCTTAACCGCCCCGCAAGAGATTTTATATGAGGTCCCCATTGTAATTTCTCGTCTAGCGTGATTCCCAAGAAAACTGTTTGATTAATAAACTTCAGTTTTTCTCCATTCAATATGATGTCACATTCGCTACTTCTAACATTAGGTAATTTAAATCGAATGCATTTGGTTTTTTTTTCCATTTAGTACCAAATTATTTACCGTAAACCAATCTTGTACCTGAAGAATAGAGCTATTCACGTCGTCAAGATTTTGTGAACGTCGATTTATTTTAAAAATCAATGATGTGTCATCTGCAAATAACACCATCTTGATTTAGAAGTAATTGGGGTAAATCATTAATATAAACTAAAAAGAGGAATGGACCTAATATCGAGCCTTGAGGAACGCCCATTGCCATTTCAGACCCCAATGAGTTTACGCCGTTTACTTGAACTTGAACTTTTCTTTCTTTCAGATATGATCTTAGTAAATCAAGAGCTGTATTCCTAACCCCATAGTGCTCTAGTTTCAACAGAAGTGTATCATGGTCGACGCAATCGAACGCCTTCGAGAGGTCGCAAAAGATTCCAATGGCATCTTGTGCTTCCTCCCAGGCGTTAAAAATGTTCTTTATTAGGGTGACACCGGCGTCAGTGGTACAACGCCCTTTGGTGAAACCGTACTGATGTTCATGAAAGATGGAATTTTTATTAAAGTGACGTAACATTTGATTGAGCATCAACTTTTCAAACACCTTACTGAGAACTGGCAGAATTGACACAGGCCTATAATTGTTGGGTTGCTTACTATCACCGGATTTAAACAAAGGAACTACTTTACTGTGTTTCATGAGATCCGGAAAGACTCCTTGGTCTACACTGGTGTTAAATATGAAAGCTAAATAGGGCGCAATGGTTTCGATGATAGACCTACAGACTTTTACAGACATTCCCCATAGATCTTCTGTTGATTTAATTTTAAGATCTTTAAAAGCTTTTATAACCGCTTGGGGGTTTGTATGCTGAAACCTAAACTCCAAAGGGCATGCCTTTACATTCTTTCTAAGTAAGGCAGCAGAAAGCGCGGGTGAGGAATTTAGAGCTTCAGTAGTTTTAACTGGAATATTTCCAAAAAAGTTTTCAAATTCCTGAGCTATTTCTACATTTGAGTTGATTGGGCCATGTGCAGTCTCTAAATTAAATTCAGTACTACGCTGTTTTTTCCTACCTGTTCCATTATTTATTATTTGCCAGGTAGTTTTTATTTTGTCATCAGCTGATTTTATTTTATTGCTAATGTAAACAAGAAAGAAGAAAGAAAGAAAATACATTTATTTAGCACAGACAGCAGGACACACAACACAATGTAACTAATAAACAAAGAAACAATTTAAAAGTGTAGGTACCTAAGAACTTAAGAAGGAAGTGTGCCTCGTGGCTGCGCCAAAACTAAACGAGTGATTCGTCAACTCGTCCTCCATACCTACGGTCCATTTAGGACGACTTGAAGAAAATCAAAATAAATAATATTTCATTCTGCAACTCGTCCCACGTTACTATCAAAATGAGAAAGGTACAATCAGCAGCAAAAGTGTTATTGTGGGAATAATAAAAAAAAGAATTTGTTATAAAATATTTATTTTCGGGGTATTCCTCGAAGCGCACCAACTTTGAAACATAGCATGAAGGATTAGTAATATATGATATCGATAGTCGTTTTCAAATTCAACTGTCCTAATTTTTTATTAATTAAAACTACCAGGAAAGCAGAAATGAACTGGAACTACGACTTACTACTTAGCTAAATAATGGTAAAAATCCAGGTTTTGAAATTTAATTATTTTGTTGTTTTGAAACGTACCAGGGTGACAGAAATGAACAGAAAAAGGCCGTTTATTCCCCGTGGGATACTAGGCTTGCATGAATTCAGGATAGTATTACAATCTTACTATTATCCCACTATTAAGATTTGGATGAAAGGCACATAAATAGTTTATAACTAACAAAAAGTACTAGGCTTGCATGAATTCAAGATAGTAAAATCGTTAGTACCTATTGTAATTTGGCAGCATTATACTTCACGAAAGGACCACCGGGAATAAACGAAAAAGGCGTTTAACGATCAAACTAAGTTGTGCAACAACGATTAAACAGAAAGAGGAATATAAAGTATTCGTTATTATTCACTCTAACGATATAAGTCTTAAAACTGTCCTACATCTTTCCTATAACTGTCCCTATGCCTATAACTAGCAGGAAAACAAAAATGAACTGGAAGTATTGCTAGTAAAATATTATTTGACTTTTTAGGGTTTTTTCGCCATAGACTGGCATACAAACGAAAGTAAAACTAAAAATTCTTTAAAAAGTATTGTTATTATCTTGTCTTACTGACTGTACCAAACGTTGATAAAGTTTAAAGTTCCACAGAAAGAGAAACGTGAGACGACTTGCAGAATGAAAATAATTATTTATTTTGATTTTCTTGAAGTCGTCCTAAATGGGCCGTAGGCATGGAGGACGAGTTGACGAATCACTCAACTAAACCTAACTGTGCCAGCAGGCGTAGCATGGCGCTTTCTATCTCTACGAAGAATAGACATAGCTTTTTCTATACAAAGTGACAGTTCGTTTCTTCATTTTTGACATCCACCGTAGAAATCTTTCTACAATCTGTCATTTTGTCTTTCATTTCTTACGATCTTTGTCTAGGTCTTTTTATATGTAGACTATTTCGGAAGAAAGTTTTCTATCCTTACTGTCAAAATCACACTGACAACCGATAAATCCTATGATAAAACAAAGAATTCTGAGTCGAATTATGTAAAAGAGTGAATTTCGTAAAAAGTGCAGTTGACTCTTTCTATTTTGCTGCCGTCTCGTTCTGTCTACTGTCTACAGGAAACGTCATTTTTGTCTACTCTTCCGTCGACAAAACGGTGCTCATGCTACGCCTGCTGTAACACAATGTTTAGATAAATAAAGAAAGATTTGTGATTCCGTCACATGCCGGTGCCGCGTCTGCGATATTTCTTTCGTGAGACGAACTTTAACTAAACCTTATACACGTCCATTAGGTGGACCTTCAAGCATTTGAAGAATCCGAGTGCGCAGGAATATACCCTCCACACCGTCACTTGGAACGTGGCTACGACAATGAGAAGCAAATGTGCTATGGATCCCATAGCAATATTATTGATACATGCGAGGTAAGGCTGCCATCAGACGGACTGCATTTCAACTGTCTCAACTGCACTCCAACTGCAAAGTAGTTTGAATGCAGTTACCAGTACATTACGAGTTTTGCAGTCGTACTAAACTGCATTCAAACTGCAACAATGCAGTCCGTCTGATGGCAGTATAAATCTTTAAATTTTGTATATTTTTCTACTCTTATACTCCACTAGGACAGAAAACGTATGTATTGGGACTCGCACGGAAAGATCATAAAAGTAAACACAGTCATAAAAACATTTAAAAAAAACAAAAGTAGGTATAAAAAAAGAAAATAAAAACTGAAAGGCTATAAAAAAAAAAAAACAGAAAGTCCTGTTCGAGGCCAGAAGGTTCTAGAGCTATTTGAGACTTCATCGATATGGCATGAGACCGTGTGCCATTTCATAATTGCCAGTAGACAAGTCACTAAATTACACACACAATAGACCCAGTAGTAAAAGTAAACAAGACAGACATATAAACTACCTATATTTCACGTATGGAATGTTTTTGTCTGGCCCCTTGTTAGAAACCAACAAAACGGTTTTCAATGTACGATTTCTTTGGAAAGTATTACCCGACTACATTAGATACTTTAGTACCTACGAGTTTAGTCAAAGACTATCTCACAAAGTCACTTGACATACCTACATAAACGCTGATAAATGATCTGCCTAGCCTTTTCCCAACCAAGTTGCGGTCGGCTTCCAGCCTAACCGAATGCAACTGAATACCAGTATTTTACATGGACCAACTGCCTGTCTGACCTCCACAACCCAGTAACTGGGTAATACGATACCCCTTGGCAAGACTGGTTGTCAGACTTTCGGGCTTCTGGCGACCCGTAACTATTGTCAAAGATCCACAAATGACAGCCTGGACCAACGGTTTAACGTGCTTTCCGAGGCACGGGGGAGTCTCGATATGTAAAGATGGTCACCCTTCCACAGACCAGCCCCGGCAAGCGTAGCTTAACCTGATAGACCGACCCGTGCGACTATTATTACTTAGCCACGAGCTCCGCCGTGATAAACATAAACGCTGATAGCTAAATAATATAATAAAATTCTCTCTCATCTGGGCCAAAACTCACATTATGCGTCTCTTGTGGCGCTTCACGTCCACGTCAACATCTGTCACGTCCCTAACACGGCCCTAATGTGTGTGGATGTGGATAGACCTTTAATGCACTCCTAATGATAAAGGCCGATTCAGATTCAGTCGCGCTCGGCAGCGATATCGATATCGCTTATATCTGAATAGGCCTTTATTCATCACTTTTCCACAGGGTGACAGCGGTGGACCTCTGCAATATAATAAGGATGTTGTCAGGTGTCTGTTCACCATAATTGGAGTGACGTCATACGGCAAGGACTGCGGCATCCTCGGCTCAGCCGGCATGTACACCAGGGTGTCGCACTACTTGCCCTGGATCGAGAGCGTCGTGTGGCCTGAAGAAACTGAAGCAAGAAGGAAAAAAGACAATCTGTGGCTAGATAAATGGTTGAATGTGTCGTAAAATAAAATTAATAGATATTTTCATTAATTGTTTCGTCTTGTGAAAGTATAATTTTTAAATTTTGGTTAAATTTAAAATTTTAGTTAAATTTTGGGTCATCTATAACCAGGTGTATAGTGCTCTTCAAAATTCGTTCAGTTCCTTTCAGCATGGTTTTTTGAAGGGAAGGTCTACCGTCACCAACTTAATTCTGCTCAATGATTTTATTACTGACGCCATGGATAAAGGTAAGCAGGTTGATGTCGTTTATACTGATTATAGTAAAGCTTTTGATCGGATTGACCATCAGATCTTGCTATCAAAGTTATATGGTATGGGAATACTAGGTGACTTACTCAGGTGGTTTTCTTCTTATCTGGAGAACAGGTCTCAAGCAGTAGTATTAAGCAATTATATGTCTGGTTGGGTGCCTGTCCCCAGTGGAGTCCCCCAGGGTTCATTGCTCGGACCATTACTTTTCATTATCTATATAAACGACATCAACTCTTGCTTAATTTCATCAAAACTGTTGTGTTTTGCTGACGATATGAAGATCTATGCCACAATATCATCACATGCTATGCCTACTTTAGCTCTTATCTTTAATAATTGTATCGACTGTGGGGAGTTTCCTGACCTTATGAAAAATAGTAAAATAATACCTTTGTTTAAATCAGGTAGTACATCAGACCCCACAAATTATAGACCTATTTCAGTACTACCTACCTTTAGTAAAATATTTGAGAAGCTAATTTTAGAGCAATTGCAAAGATTTTTTAATAGACATAGATTGTTACATAACAAGCAGTTCGGTTTCACAAGGGGTCGTTCAACAACTGATGCCAGTGTTGAACTCTTAGGACATATTTATAATGCATGGGAAGATAAATGCGATGCCTTGGGCATCTTTTGTGATTTGTCTAAGGCATTCGATTGCGTTCTTCATGAAACATTAATCAGGAAACTCCGCCACTACGGAATCCGGAACACCGCTCTGGATCTTCTTACTTCATACTTGAGTAATAGGATTCAGAGCGTTGACGTTAATGGGAAAAGATCTCCCGGATCTATAGTAACAATGGGTGTCCCACAGGGCTCAATTCTTGGTCCTTTCTTGTTTCTTATTTATATTAATGACTTGCCTTACCTCATAAAGGATAATCATGAGATAGTGTTGTTTGCGGATGACACTTCGCTTTTGTTTAAACTTAAACGTCAGCAGCTGGTTACTGACGATGTAAATAGCGCGATCGCAAAAGTAGTTCACTGGTTTAATGTTAATAATTTACTTCTTAATGAAAAAAAAAACCAAATGCATTAAGTTTACGCTACCTCACGTTAGGCAGGTGAAAACTAATGTGTTGATAAAGGGTGAAGAATTGAATCCCGAAGATAAAACAGTATTCTTGGGCTTAACTTTAGATGCTAAGCTTCAGTGGGGCCCACATATAGATAAATTGTCAAAAAAACTAAGCTCCGCAGCATATGCTGTTAGAAAAATTCGTAATTTAACTGACATAGAGACAGCCCGTTTAGTGTACTTTAGTTATTTTCATAGTGTAATGTCGTACGGTATTCTGTTGTGGGGAAATGCCCCTGACATTCAGACTATCTTTGTTTTGCAGAAAAGAGCTGTTCGATCAATTTATAAACTAAGTCCGAGACACTCTCTCAGAGAGAAATTTAAGGAGATAAATGTAATGACTGTGCCTTCACAGTATATTTTTGAAAATCTTTTATACGCACATAAAAATATAAAATTGTTTAAAAAATACAGTGATATCCATAATATAAATACTAGGAACAAACACAAATTTGTTGTACCTACAGCGAGGCTCAAGAAAATAGGTGGCTCGTTCAGATGTCAATGTATACGCTTTTACAATAAGCTTCCAAGCCACGTACAAGATCTAAGCCTTAATAAATTCAAAACATTCATTAAACGTAAGTTGTGCCAAAAAGCGTTTTATACCATTAAAGATTACATTGAGGACAAAAAGGCTTGGGATTGAGCTGCTCCAATTTGTACATTTATTTTTTTTATTTTTGGTTTTAAATTACTTACTTACGAGTTTTGTTATTTTTGGTAACTTTTTATTTTATTATATACCTACACAGTGACATGAATATTTACTTTGTGAAGTATAATATTATTATTATTTTAATTATTGTGAATTTGAGGACTATGTGGATCATATTTTTTATTTATCTGGCAGTTTGAGTACTATAGGCGGCCTACCCAAATGTCCTTTCTTTGGTATTGTTCGTCGAGTCGTTGAGCTCCTTAAGTTCTGAGTTGAGCTACACGATTACTGACAAATGCGTGCACTGACTGGACAGGTCCACTCAAATCTGTATGGTTCTTTCCTCAAAAGACCATTTCAGACACAAATCTACATGGTCCTCAAATGATCTGACCAAGATTATTTCCGGATTTTTATATTTATATTTACATTGACATGAATATTTACTTTGTAAAGTATTATATTATTTTTAATTATTGTGAATGTGAAGATTATGTGGATCTTTCTTTTCTTTTTTATTATTTATTTTTTCTTAATTTTAATTAATCATAGTCTGGCAGTTTGAGTAATTTATGCGGCCTAACCAAATGTCCTTTCTTTGGTATTGTTCGTCAAATCGTTGAGCTCCTTAAATTCGGAGTTGAGCTGCACGATTATTGACAATTGCGTGCACTGACTGGACAGGTCCACTCAATCTGTGTGCTTCTTTCCTCAAAAGACCATTTCAGACACCAATCTACATGGTCTTCACATAATCTGACCAAGATTATGTCTGGACTTTAAAAGAGACTGTGACCTCTGAGTTTGTTTCGGCCTTTCTTCTCAGAGTAGTCAGATAGGAAACGCCGACCTCATCTAGTTTTAAAAAATCTGATTGACGTGTAAAAGTGTTTGTACAAACCTACTTACAGAAATAAAATCATTTATCATTTATCATTTATCATGCGGATGTGATTGCACTTCAGGATGATTTACGTCGTCTGGAGGCTTATTGTCGTGGGAGTAAGCTTGATCTTAACCCCGCTAAATGTTCGGTTCTAACATATTCTCGAAAGCGATCAATTATACCTTCATCGTATATCTTGGGTGATCAAGTACTACCTAGAACGAATTGCATCCGAGATCTGGGAGTATATCACGACTCTAAGCTTACGTTTGAATCTCATGTCAATGCCATAGTTGCTAAAGCATCTAAAGCACTAGGTTTCATCATGCGGCTGTCCAAGTGCTTCACTCAAGCCAAAACTTTAAAAATTCTCTACTGTACTTTTGTAAGAAGCCACTTGGAATACGCGTCTGAAATCTGGAATCCATGTTATCACAAGTACATTGATCGTATAGAAAGCATCCAGAAAAGGTTCATCAAGTATTTATGTTATCATCAGAAAGTGCCCTACCGGTCTGAAGAATACCTCAACATCTGTAAGAAGTATCATATATTACCCCTAATAAATAGGCGAGCAATCTCTGACTGCATTTCATTATTTAAAATTTTCAATAATTCAATTAATAACTCCGATATTCTATCCAAATTTTATTTTAACGTACCCGGGAGGTCGAAGCGATGGAACGCACCGTTGCGTGTTCCATTTACCTCTACGAATTACAGAAAAAATTCATTTATAGTGCGTGCAAGTAGCAACTTTAATATCATGTGTAAACAGCATGATTTTGATCCATTCATAACAGGTGTGTCCTCGGCCAGAAAGTGCCTGAGCCTTGACTTTTTTAAATAAGATTTTATGTGTTCAGTTTTTATTCTTTTAGTGAATATAAAATGTGAATTTAGTTTAAGCTCCAATGTTATTCTGTTATTTTTTTCTTTTTACTGGTAGCTGTGTTGTGTAGTTCACACTCTTTCTTTTCGTTCTGTTTTTAGAAGTGATGACTTTTAATTGGCTGTCAGTCTCACATACAGTTTTATTTTTCTGTTAATTTTAGCTGTAAGTCATCCATAGTAAATAAATAAATAAATAAATAATTGTTTAGGATACGATGGGACTGACCTACGCTATGCGTAAAAGCACCTATAAATAAAGAAAAAAAAATTTTTTTTTTGTGTTAGTACCGTACTTATTTTGAAAATACTTTTTTTACGTATTTAATCCGCTTGTTAACCTCATTGCTCGCCGTAACATAAAATCTCGAAATGTGAGTCTAATAAACTCCCTTTTGTTAGCCGCAATTTATAGCGCGTTCGATTTTCAACTCTCGGAATTGTGCCGAGCGTTGAGAATCCAACAGAGCACATTCCAGAGCGCGTAACAAAAACGCACTATTTGATACGTAATACGACTTGTATCTACGTAAAATGCAGTAGTGGGGCGCGTCATTTCAGAGTGGACAAGCTAAGTTGTACGCACGGGTGATTTTTCAACCAACTTCTTCAAAAAGGAGGAGTATGTTTTTTTTTTGTTACGCGATCACTCCTCCAATTATGAATCGATTTTGATGATTCTTTGTTTGGTAGGTTTCTTAATTCTTCAGAGGTGGTCCCATATAAATTTTATTAACTTTCCTGGAGTTTTTGAGTTAGCTATTACGTATTTGTATTGTTGACGATGTTGTAATTTACTCCGTCACTGTTATTTGCATAGCAGGTAGGTGTATTCGAATTTGTGTGGGGTAGGTACCACAACTAAAAAGAGAAAAATAAAAACTTAAATAAAAACAAAAAACTTAAAAATTACTTTAATTTCGGTGGCAACAAGACGAAAATTGAAAAGCAACTAACTAAAGACACCGACTTCCGAAATTAAAGCTATTTTTCACTTTTTTTTGTGTTTTTCTTTGATGTCGGTTCATTTATTTTAGGTTTCTAATTAGGTACAGCTTATAAGATTGTTTTGTAGGAGGTACAGTTAGATTTATAAGATTGCGCATAAACCGCACAATCGTTCAAAAATTCTTGAGCTCACAGCTCACGAATAAAGGTACCAGCTGTACGCAAGATGTCTCCCTCATATTTAACGTTGTGGAACGAAACCATAGCGCGATTCAGAAATCGAGTCTGAGCGAAAAACGCCATCTATCGAAGAGTACAGAAACTATGGATTTGTACCGTTCTGGTAACACTTTTTTATAAAAGTTTCTTCCTAAATAAGTAAAAAGGATTAAATAATTAATATCTATACATACCAACTTATTTTAAATCAAAGTCACAATTTATGTAGACGACCAACGCCGTCACACAGACGGCGTTGGTCGTCTAAACAAGGTACACAACGGAGAAATGCGGTTTAAACCATCATTTTATTCCGGAAGGTTTATGTGTTCAATACATTGGTATTTAAAGCGCTTTTCGAGGCACGGAGGGGTTTCGATATTTGTAATGTATGATCACCCATCCACGAACCGACCACGACAAGCGATCGACCCGTGCGACTGTGATTATTTAGCCACGGGCCCCTCAATAGTGAGCTATTCATCAAACAAACTCTACCAACATACTTAATATCGCCAAATTGAGTTGGTTAAGTACCCATAACGAATATGCCACTGCAAACCGTACAGTTTATGTTTATAAAAACTATCTAGAAAAACTTTTACAGAGGACTTAGAAGAACTTGATATCATCTGCCAGTTATAACAGCCACACGGGTCGATCCAACAGGGAAGCTACGCTTGCCGGGGTTGGTCCATGGATGGGTGACCTATTATATGGGTGCCATCTTTACATACCGAGCCGGGACCAACGTGCTTTCCGAGGCACGGAGGAGCCGTGCCTCGGAAAGCACGTTGGTCCCGGCTGTCATTTGTGGATCTTTGACAGTCGTTACGAGTCGTCAGAAGTCCGAAAGTCAAAGGGTATCGTATTCCCCAGTTACTGGGTTGTGGAGGTCAGATAGGCAGTCGCTCCATGTAAAATACTGGTATTTAGCTGCATCCGGTTAGACTGAAAGGCATCTTGGCTATCTGGCTCTCATCCAGGTACTAGCAGCCTTGTCAATAGTTTGAATATATCAGAAAACACAAGACTGCAAAATAGTACCTACATACTTACGTCCAAAAAAAAACTGAGGATTTGTCCAAAATCGAGATTCTGCGTAGACTTTAGTGTAAACTGTAAACACATTGAACCTGAGAAAAAATTAAAAGAGCATGTATGAAACACCACCAATCGAGTAGAAAAACTTAGAAAATCCCAAGTATCGCGGTTTTTCCGTAACCAATACATTCAAATCAAAAGTATGTAAAAGACTCACATTATTATTTTTCACTCAAAAACATCCATGTCACGTTAATAAAAGCGTGTAAAAAAGTAGCGGAAATTAATTTGAACCTAGTTTGCAGTATTAGTTCTGGCGCGCGCGCACTGCGCTATACCCATGCGTGAAAAACATGGCGGTGTATAAATATATAGTTTTAATGTTCACCTTTAGTTGTATATGCTGTGGATTGTGCCAACTCAACCTCAGTGAAGGTAAATCAGTTCGGGACTTTGTATCCCAAGTTAAATTCTGAAGTCATATAAAAGGTGGTTTGTCCTTCCAAAAAAGACCTAAAGTGTTCCTTAGTATATTAGCCTATAATGTGGGCCGTAACCCACCAAGCGGGCCCAGTGCGGGTTGGTAGATGTCACATATCCTCAAATTGTTGGATCTAGGACATGCCGATTTCCTCACGATGTTTTCCTTCACCGTTTTGAGACCAGTGGTATTGAAATAATTTACACAAATTAAAACACCTGCCTGGGTTCGAACCTATGTCCTACTCGTAAGTCGCGGCCGTTACCATTGGGCCACCACGGCTGCTGAAAGTGTTTCTTATTAAAAGTGAGAAGGATCTTCGTTGGAGGAAAAATGAGAGGCTTGTGCTCTTTCCAGTTGATGGTAAACAAATTTATTATGTTAAATGAGTAGATTTGATAATGTATATATGTTAGGATGGGTAGATTGTGTGAGGAATGATATGAAAAAGAAGGGAGGGAATGATAGCGTGACTGTTGACAGGGGAGAATGAAAGAAGAAAACATGTTGCGCCGACCCCAAGTAACTAACATGGGACAAGGGCAGGAAGATGATGATGGTAAATGAGTTGAGCCCAATCGCGGAGGCCTGCGTTGAGCAGACGATAAGATCAATCTGTATGATGAGCACAAAGATAAAGGGTTTGTGTCCGACGAATGAAATGGGCTTGTACATAAGCATAAGAGAACTTAGCAAGGCCATCAAAAAATTTCATGTAGGAAAAAAGAACCTTCTGACTGTCAGCGGGGAATTCTCAAGAAATACAGGTGTGATAGATACATACCAATAGTATGTAAACTTGTATGGAATGACGAACATGATAAAACATATCTTCTATCTTGTAGAGCCGCAACGCTTATATAAAGATCCACAAAAAGGGGGAGTAGCTACTTAACCCAATACGGTTGGTTCTGTACTGGGTACAAAAAGCACTAAATTATGATCAGCTATCTGCTCTGTAGTAATCCCAGTATACCCTCTAAGATAGATTGACCTCTGTGGTTGATATCTACCTCTTTAGAGGAAATTTTATTTCATTTCATTTCATTTCATGACTTCTTCTTCAGTACATCTCTATTAGCCATCATCTCAGTAGTCACCACCTTTCTAGCCATGTCATCTTCTTTCGCCTTGATGTTTCAGGGTCTCCTTGCACCGCCAGCAATGTCCACAACGGAACATGTGTCAGGCTGTTCAGATGCGGATCAGCTATTCTGACCTACCTCTATGTGAGTATGACTTACCATCTGACTAGCCTTTACCTAAGTTGGCGTCGACTGCAGCTGAATACCAGAATTTTACATAGAGCGACTGTGCATCTGACCTCCAAAATTCAGTTACTATACCCTTGATAACATTTGCCAGACTTTCGGGGTTGTGGCTACCCGCAGCTAACGACTGTTTGCCGAAGCACGGAGGAGACTGAGTGTGAAATGAGTGATTATGACTTTACCTTAAAATCCTAACAATTCGATAGGGGTTGTGTTATTAGTAGTTTAAAATTAACAGGGCGTTTAATCTTCAGAATTTGTTGGATTGCCGTATGTTGTATAATGTGACCAAATCAGAAACTCGTCGTGAATGGTTTGTTCCAGCGCAATGCAGGCTTTACAGACAACATGCATCTTCCAGCACTGCCTGAAATATGCTCATACACGAACGGCGAGCCCGTCGTCTGCTGCACTGATTGTGTGTTCAGTGAACGTGATGAGTAAGTACCTGTTTTCAATGAAAACATCGTCGACGACCCTGATAGCACCGTTATCTATTTTCTATCCTTTACTTATTAAAGCTACTATTTTTGATACTCTAAGCATCATCATCATCTTCTATATTCTCTAGCTTCTATTGTCATTGGTCAACCTAGACGCGCATCCTCACGCTTTTGTGGTTTCATGATTTGGCTAATGATCCTTTGATATAACTCTCAAAGGATCCACTCTTACTTCAGCTTGCTGATCCATCATGCTATAGCATAATCAGCCTATGGAGTGGACGTTAATCCACCACGCGGGTACAGTGCGGATTGGTGGACATCACGCTTCGATAGTGGAATGAATCAAAAGGAGCTGAGCCTTTTATCTTAAAAGATCCTTCTAGAAACTTCCTTGCTGTACTTTCTTCTACTTATATCCTTTTACAGCCCCTTCACCGTTATTTTCCATTTGATTTTGCATCACTAGCAAAATCACAGTGATCTTTATTATCGTCTGTCCGAGGTAAAATAGCTGTGACAGGACTGAAATCTAACTAAAATCACGTTTCAGGTTTAAAGAGTCCGCCATCGCCCCGTATGGGGTACTAGTCAGTAGGCATGGGCCAAAAGCGTGGGGAAGTAAGTGTTTTTCCAACAAAAAAAGATAAAATTTAAGTTTCACACACTCTATTTATCTAAGAAAATTACTTAATTTATCGAAACATTCGGTTTTATAAACTATGTACTTACGGAAATTAATCACACTACGAGGTTTGGGACAATGAGGCTTGGTTTCCACTATGTACAATTATATAATTTCTTCGAAAATAATTGACCTGTCGTGATCGATGGGTGTATGACACGTGACACGAGACATAGAACCCAGGTAAAGTAGATTTGGATCTGGTTCGCTTTGTCCCATCTATCATACACATATGTAAATGTCTTTGAAATTATCCTATCTACTATAGGTACAAACGGGCAAAATCTAAACAGTTGACATTTATATTTCAGAATGCTTGGACTACTTCCAACGACTGCCCTACCCGTGCCACGGTAAGGGAGAGGTGGAGCTCAACAGGAGTTGGATGGATTCCAAGCAATGCCATAATACCACCCTGAACATCCAAGTCACTGTCGGTGGCCAAGAGCCTCAACCGTGGAAGTTCCCTCATCTGGTATGACCTCAAAGTGTCTTTTTATTTAATCTTTTAAGAATTTCTCTGTCCGATGAATGATAACAACAAGCCTGTAATCCCCGAAGGATTAGACAGAGGTTTAAGTACCTAAAGTACAACCAGATTATGGAAAAACCCAATTTTCCCGACCTGGGAATCGAACCCAGAACCTCATCCTTAGCAGTAGCACTTGCGACCACTAGACCAAAGAGGCAGGTAAAAAAAAAAAAGGCGATTGTAACGATTTTTATATGCATGGTATCGTATTACATGTGGAGGTCAGATAGGCAGTCGCTCCATGTAAAATACTGATATTCAGCTGCTTCCGGTTAGTTGGGAAAAGGCTAGGCAGATTGATTGATTAGTATAGATAAATGCATTATTTTCCAGGCTCTGCTTGGGTATGGTGATACGGTGGCTGCAGCGCAGTGGCTCTGTGAGGGAACAGTGATCAGCGAGAGGTTCATACTGACTGCAGCACACTGCACAAACGCCGGTGTATTGTATGTCTACAACATCATAATTATTTGAGCAAATTAATCCTACCTATAGTCTGTTCAAAAAGTATCTAACCAAAATGTAAATAAACCCTGTTCAGGTTAAATTTTTCCAAATGGCCCTGCGCGTGACCGCTCTCCGGTCGTGTCGGATTGTCGTCGGACTATGAGAGAGAAGGAAAAGAGACTTCACCTGTGTCTGGGCACACAAATATCTCCCACGCCGAAGGCTAGTCACCGCTGAGATTGGTCGCCATGGCCAAATTCGGTCTGGAGGACTATTATTATAATTAATGCTCTCCCTATCATTTTCAGCGGCACAATCGCGTATGCTTCGCTTGGTCTGCAAAACCACGTTGATCCCGAGAAGCAGTGGAAGATATACAACATCAAGAGACTTATCATACATCCCGAGTACAACGAACCGTCGTGGTACCACGACCTCGCACTTCTGGAGACGGACACAGAGTGAGTACATAAGTAGTGTATTATTGGGGCGTTCTGCATAACGCGCTCGAGCGAAGCGAGAGCAAGTGATGCACTACTGCTACTATGGTTTGCAATACGGACGAAATATTTGTATTTCATTCAACGGTGCGATGTCGAACATTGGAGCAAATAATAGCGCATTGTGATGCAATCATCGGTGCGATGTGTACTTAAAGTTTATAAACAACCATATCATGTTCGACTCGTTTGTCCCTATATTTTATTACTTGACGAAAGTGTTATGCTCTTAGGTAGAACAATGAAGAATCCATCAATTAGTAGTTCAACAATTTACTTACATTTTTATGTTTTTTATTCTTTGGTCTAGCGATTTCAATTTTGCGATTGCCGAGCATGAGGAACCCAGTTTGTTTTCCAAGGCCAACTGTTATTGTTTTTTTATAAAGTTATTCTTAATAGGAGTGGTTTGGATCTGCGCCCGATCAATTCCAGTACTTAGGTACATTAGGCACATGGGAACCGACGTAACACTGTATGTAATTAATAAATAATAGATATCAACAGACCATTAGCACAAAACCAAGAATAAAACGATACCATGGATTCTCCCGTGGATAGACATACATTTTACAGACAGCCAGATGCCAGAAGCCAGGCACAATGGTCTACCTTAAGGTCTGAGTGCGGAAACCAAACCCCATAACACAAAATATCCGGCCCAGCCAGATCCGGAACTAGTTGTAGATCATTCAAATATTTTTTGTGCTGGAATTGAACCCACGACTTTATTTTATTTTGGAAATAGTATAGACGATAAGGCAGCATGTTTTTCATGTGGAGGTGTTATCGAAGATTGGGAGTATTACGATGATCCTTGGATGCAACATGCTATATTTTTTCCTGATTGCTTTTATTTAAATGCTGTAAAAGGAACAGATTATGTTGAGAAATCAAAACGTCTGTTTTTTAAAGAAACAAAAATATAAAATTATTCTAAAGTGGAGGAGGATAGATTGATTGTCTACTGATTAAGCTACCAAATGCTATTGCAAATCGGACCGCAGACCATAGTAGTAGTGTATTATTGGGGCGTTCTGCATAACGCGCTCGAGCAAAGCGAGAGCAAGTGATGCAGAACCCCCAATAATACACTACTTACATAGATAGAATTTTGCGCAGTTATAGAAAATATTATTAAATAAATAGTACAATGTTAGAGGGATGATAGACGTGCGAGCAAGTACGCGTACTTATGGCTCGGCGAGTTTATTCGCCCGTCTGTCATCGCCGCCGCGAGCCGCGAGTCAATTTGACAATGAATGAGCAAGCTTCACGTATGTCACCGACGGCGAGCCGAGTAAGGTCGCATACTTTAAGTACGTACGTCTGTCACCCACTTTAGGGGTCGTCCATCAATAACGTCTCACGTGAAAGGGGGCGGAGGGGGTTATCAAAGTGTGACATTGTGTGATAAGGGGGGATCGAGTCATAAGCTTGCTGACGTCATGATTTCACATGAACCCAAGGTGACAAGCTATCTTTAGCGCTGTGCTGTGGTTCCTCCAACGCAGTATCATGCTGAGTGGAAGCTTTCACAGTCATGACGTGCAGCCGACTATTTCAGTTCTGTGCTCGTGTTATATAGATCTGTTTTGTTTTTATTCGAGTTAACTTTTTTTTTTAAATCGATTTTCCAATGATTTATTTGTTCCCAGGATAAGTTTCGACAGTGAAATCCTTCCCGCTTGTCTAGATGTTGGTATTCATGATATATCTCTAGCAGAAGCAGCTGGTTTAGCTAGCGTGGATAGGAACGAGACCAACGCGAATAAAACCAAGCCAGACGACTTACAAACAGTGAGAGACGATTTCAATAACTTAAAAATATCTTCCAAACAATTTCTTCTATTTCTTGTGCTATTTCTAAGTTAATTATTAAATCTTATGGAAGGAAAAGATCATCAAAAACCTCGTGAGCGAGAATTGATGATCACGGAACCCTTCAAGTCATTTACAAAAGAAAATGTTATCAAATAACACTATCCATACATGAAATTTAAGACACCTCAGTTAAAGATGCGACTTCAAAATGCATTTGGGTAACAAACTTATTTGAAAATGACACAAAAGATAAATCCTAATGTTTTCTGTTTCCAGGTATTCCTAGATAAAATGAATCAAATACAATGCAAGGCAGCATATAGACCAGAAAATGTTCTAATACACGGATACGACCACAAGACGCAAATGTGCTACGGAGTGCATAATAACACTGGCAATACTTGCAAGGTAATTTACTTATTATAGATAATGACAATGCTGCGTATGTACTGGCTGGAAAGTGTAGCGTGGACCAGCTAGATGGACCGACGAACTCACTGAGGCGGCTGGGACTGACTGGATGCGGATTATGGAGAATCGGGTAGTGTGGCGTAAGTGCAACTTGGGAGGGGCCTGTATCCAGCTAAGTGGACTGCCCTTTCTGATAACAATCATCACGGTGTGACTCATCCAAAAGGGTTCAATTGCTCTGCAGTAGGCAAAAACATATTTAGATTCTTAGTACTTAATGCGCTTTCATGGCTTTGCTAAAATAGATCTAATGAAAGGAAAGAAAGTTGAGGAATATAAAGGTGAGACTAATAGAGACCTACATCAATTTGCTTGATGTTTAAAGAAAAAAATCTGATATTGTTAACTTGCTGATAACTTTCACTCGAAATATTATAATAAAATGTCCTTGTTCACCTGAGTAAGTTCAGCGGAGGAGCTCGTGTCTAAGTAACAGCCGAACGGGTCGATCTATCAGTGTAAGCTACGCATGGCCGGTATTGGTCCGTGGATGGGTGAGCTTTACATACCAAGGCTTCGCTGTGACTCGGAAAGCACGTTAAGCCGTTGGTTCCGGCTGTCAATCGTGGATCTCTGACAGTGGTTACAGGTCGTCAGAAGCCCGAAAGTCTGATGACCAGTCTTACCAAGGGGTATCGTATTACCCAGTTGCTGGATTGTGGAGGTCAGATAGGTGGTTCTCCATGTAAAATACTGGTATTCATCTGCATCCGGTTAGACAGGAAACCGACCTCAGGACAGGCTAGGTAGATTGATTTGGTTCAGCTGAGTTGAGCTACTCGATTACTGAAAAATGTGTGCACTGACTGGAGAACAGCGACGAGTAGCAGGTCCACTCAAATCTGTGTGGTTTTTTCCTCATTTGACTATCTATGACACTTATCTGAATGGTCCTCATAGGGCCTGACCTAGATTATGGTTCGACTTTAAAGAGACCTCTGAGTTTGTTTCGGTCTTTCTTCTCTGAGTAGTCAGATAGGAAACACCGAACTCAACTATTTTTATAAACATTATTTATTTTTGATGAGTAAATGTGTTTTTTTTTTTATAAATATCATATATGTAGCCTACATATATGATATTTATAAAAAAATATCATAAAAATATCATTTTTATAAATATCATATATGTACTACATATATGATATTTATAAAAAAAAAACACATTTACTCGTCAAAAATAGATAATGTTTATAAAAATAGTTGAGTTCGGTGTTTCCTATCTGACTACTCAGAGAAGACAGACCGAAACAAACTCAGAGGTCTCTTTAAAATCGAACCATAATCTATAAGCGACGGCCGGGACTAAATAGGTTAAATGGAAATAACAGATTTCTTCATTATTCGCAGCGCGTCAGCGGAAGTCCCCTACAGATAGATCAGTTCAGATGTCAGTATACCGTGGTCGGAGTGACGGGGCATTCCTCAGAATGTAGCAAACCAGAAATACCTGACATCTACTCCAGGATACAGTACTACATACCTTGGATCGAGAGCGTCGTGTGGCCAGATAAAGACTGAACAATTTTGTAACTATTCTAATTCAATAAAATGTAGATCGTTATTAATTTATACAGATAGTTTTATTTCAAACTACGTATGTACAGGTACCGGCATGGTTTTAAATCTCTCGGTGAAAATGGTGGGTAGATTCGCACATGTTCCATTCATGCATAACGGGGGAAGGCGACTGATTGACCAATAGTCGCAATATAATTATAATAATGACCAAATAGTCGCTGGCGCCGGCCGCCTCCCCCGTCACACTTCCTTCCCCCCGACAAACAAACACAAAAATCGACCTTAGCATGCGCTAAGGTCGATTTTTGTGTTTGTATACAGGTATCTATCGGCGCGGCTTAGGTATGCACCTAAGCCGCGCCGATAGATACCTGTATCCATATTTTTCAATGATCATTTTTGTTGACTACTTATAGATATAGCCTTGATGTTGTAATTAACTATTGATACCATGTCGTTATAAAAAGGTTACACACGGAATTCAACCAAATAAAAATGCCAGTTATAATAATATAATATCTTTACTCGATTTGTCTTATGTGTAGCGATGATAGCCAGATCCACCGTACGGTGTAAAACCAAGGTCCTTCTGATTGTGGCCGTCACCGAAAAGTCGATTGCCAGTGATTGGGTTGTCAATTGCAGCCGGATAAGCGATTACTCCTGGATAACCAACGGATGTATAACCGTCATCTGGGTTGTCATCGTACAAGCCATCTGGATAGTTGAATTCATCACCTGTATAGGCTCCGCCCACAACAGCACTTGTGACCATACCGTCATTTGGTACAGTAAAAGGCACAAGTCCACCTATAGCTCCGCTCGCACCACCACCACTAGACAACCAGTTTCCACCGAAGCTCTTTCCGATGCTCCCACCGTTTTTTGCACCAAAGCCTCCATTTAAACCCAGGTTAAAACCGCTATTTCCAAACATAGTCTTTTCGACACCAACACCAAAGTTGAAACCGTTGTTGTTCGGATGAACATTATTATTAATATCGGTGTAACTGAATCCCTGAGCCTGAGAATTAATTTGACCTTGGTTGTAAGCCTGAGCATTACCATGGGCCTGCGTTTGAGCTTGTGCTTGAGCTTGTGCATGGGCTTGTGCTTGAGTGTGTGCTTGTACTTGCGCTTGTGCTTGAGTGTGTGCTTGTACTTGCGCTTGTGCTTGTGCTTGTGCTTGTACTTGCGCTTGTGCTTGTGCTTGTGCTTGTACTTGTGCTTGTGCTTGAGCTTGTGCACGAGCTTGTGACTGAGCTTGTGCTTGTGCTTGACCTTGTGTATGGATCTTAAAGTGTGAGTCAGCTTGACTCATTGCCTGGGCCTGTGCCTCAGCCTGTGCTTGAGCAAAAAATTGGCTTTGAATAACGGATTGAGCTTTGGCTTCCGCCTGAGCTTTTGCTTGAGCGTGAAGGATTGCTTCAGCTTTTGCAATCGCCTGAGCTTGGGCAAGCGCTTTGGCATGAGCTTCAATTTCAGCTTGCGCGTCAACTTGTACATCAGAGTCGAAATTGTACTGATTGACATTCATATCACTATCGAAATAAAATTTACTGTTTTTATTGGAATCTGTCATACTTTGAATTTTTTTAAAAGCTTCCATCTTTGCATTTGTCTCTGAATTAAAATTGCCATTGATATTTTTATTAAATGGTGTATTGAACTTACTGTTGTCGTTAAAATATTTTTGAATGTCAATGTTTTGAACACCGTTTTTAGTAATGTCGAAATTGAATTTATTGGAATCTTTCTTGAAATTGTTTATATCAAACTTATCAAAAGTGTTAAATTTGATTTTATTGCCACCATTCTTTATTTCATTGATATCAAACTTACTTTCGGCATCGAAATTGAAATTACCTTCATGAAATCCGTCAATTTTAAATTTACTTATATCAATGTTAAACTTATTGTCGTTATCGAAATCGTGTTGAAAGTTGCTCTCGCCATTTATAATGTTTTCAAAGTTAAAATTGTGAACTTTGATACTGTCGTAGTAGAACTTGTAAGCCTTTATGATGTCTTCAAGGTTGAACTTTGTTATACCTTTGGATTTTATACTAAAGCTTTTGCTACCATCTTTGCTGCTAAAACAGAGGAAACTAACTTCATCACTGGATCCAGTACCTTGACATGAACAGCTATCCGCACTTGGTTTGACGATACTAGACGCAAACATTGTGTTATTAGCATGATTACCTTCCTGTATAATGCTCATATTAGAAACATCTCCTTCAATACTGCTAGTGCCAGCCGAACCATCTGCAATATCTTCACGACTATCACCATTTCTTGTGTTACCATAACCACGGTTTGTAAGGTAGGCGCTTCGCAAATTATATTCACTATCTGGATTCAAGGGTTGCCGAAGATTTTCTGGTTTCGTAAATTTTGCATCTCCTACTCTCCCGATGTAATTTTGTTGCCTTAGCCGTCTAGCTCTATCAGCATAAGCTGCTTCATAGATTTGATTTGCCCTGCTAATATTATCCGGTTCTCCATAACCTCTTCTGTTATTGTTGCTACGTTCCTCGTTATAACTTCGGTCAAGATCATATGATTCACTGGGGTCATTGGCATAACATATTGTGAAGTGTTTGAGAACTAGAATTAACTGTAAAAAAATGTCATTTTAATTAGATAGATTAATTGTCTTCTATTGTTTTATGGAATTTATATAAATAACTACTATATCTAATTAATTCATGTCTGATTAAAACTAACTGGAAGATTAATGATTTTAAGGCGTCTAATGTGCCAGGAGCTGTATTTTAACTAATGTAATAATATAAAAACACTGCTTTCTAGTGCTATACCTACACATTCAAAAATGTGTACTAAATGGTATGAAACCGTATCCCTACAACATCTATCATTGGTTGATCCTTGCTCGTAAATTGATTCAGTAGGACTTGTAGGGGTTATAAATGCCGAATTAGTGACAGAAAATGGAATTATGAACGCAAGAAAAAGACCCTTAAAGAAAAAAGAATTTGGTTTAAAAAGTAATAAGATTTAAATTGTTGCATATTTTAGTTTAGTTACTTTGCTAAAGCTAAAATGCGCTCAACCCGAATCGATTCCCAAATTATTGTAAATTATTTAAGAATTAAGTTTGGCATTTTGTGCTTTTGGTAAAATAAAATCAATTTAAGAGAACTTAGATTTTAAATCTAGGATGCAGGAACTACGAAGCCGAAACACAACCGGTAACTATAAGTATGGCAGAAGAAAGGGGACGCCTATCCAGCTGTGGATGACTCCGGGCTGAAATGATGATGATGCAAAAGATCCACCAACAATTACAGACAGAACACTAATATAAATAGGTACGTGTAGAACGCACTGAACTAGCTTTAGTTCAATCAGTGGAGGTGCCGACAACTTTGTCAACACGTTTGACCTATGCATCAATTTTTCCACTGAACGGCATAGATCCCTGCAGTGGAATAATTCAGACAGAGATGATGATAATACTATTATCGATATTAAAAGCTTCTTCTAAAAACTTACCAGAGTCTGATACAGCCATATTGAAAGTATGTCTTTCATTGTTTTATTTTCCAGTGACGCGCCGAGTTCGATGGTCGCCGATTGGATGACCAAAATGAATTTAGTTAATAAGGCAACATTAATATTGGTTACAACGGTTGTATTTAAATCGACTTTTGTCACGGTCTCCCAAGCAAATAATGACTAAATAATACATATGATAAGAGCTAATTAGTAAAATGTTATTTTTTTAATTATTTTCGATTGGTTTTAACCGCTGCTGTGCTTGTGTGATTACTGTTAGGTGTATTATCACCACCACCATCATCATCATCATCGTCATCATCATCCTTAGCTTAATGTTCACTGAAGCGTATAATTCCTTTTTTATTTTCTTTCTTACCAATATTATCTGTCCTGAGTTTAATCAATGGTTTACCAGATATTGATGGAGTCGATCTTACATCTTTGCATCATTGACAGCTTTATTCCTATCTTTTGTATGAGATACTGCTTCTCTATTTTTTCTTAGTTTTTCGTCTTCTGTCTGTCGTCTTACTTGCTGATATTTTCTCGTTTATTTAGTCGATAAAGTTTCAGACAGTTATGGTTTTGCGACAGAGAGTCAAACTGATTGTTTATTGTAATACCCCCGTGTCTTCACCATGGGTTTCTTTTTTCTTCTTATTTACTTATAACTGTTTATTTGTATGTAGTTATTTCTTCAGTAATTAGTGTATTTATTCCTTGGCCTACTATGCATAATCACTTGTGTCTAGATCAATCAAACAAGCAGCGTTGCACATTTTCTTACATACGCTTTTTCCCAACTTATCATCATCTATCTACCCTTACGTAACATTGAATCAATCATAACCTGAATCATTTTGAAGGATACTGCTTATCCATTGCTTCATATGTTCGAAAAATTTGTCCAATACCAAGATCAATAACGCAATGAATGTTGTTGAACTGTCAAAATGATTCGATTGTGAATGAGATGAATGATAATATTGTGATTGATCGTGTGTTTCAATTAGGGTGCTAGTCCAGCCTTTTCCCAACTATGAAGAGCTCGGCTTCCAGTATAACCAGATGCAGGTGAAATAGTATTTTACATGCTACTATTTGCTCTGAAAACTTTCCAAAATTGAATGCAAGAAACTTTTCAGATTTTCTTATTACTTATTACACATAAAATAATTGGATTCCATTACTTTTTAATCAAATATAATTACATTAACTTCGCCTAATAATAGGTTTCCAAGTGTTTCTAATTGCAATATGTTTATAATTGATTACAACTATTAGAAAATGTTTCAATTTAAGACTTTATAAATTAATACTAATTTCAAGTAGGTATTTGAAAATGAAAAACCGTTGGCATTTTTCCCTGTGTGTTTACCAAACAATGTTATACCCACTTTTCGTTAGTGATAGATGGCTAATATAAAAACTGCAATGTGAGCCGTGGTGACCCAGTGGGGCCCCGACTTACGTGGCCCTGCACCTCGTAAGTCGGGGCCCCACTGGGTCACCACGGCTCACATTGCCGTTTTTGGCTGGCTTAAAACAGCCACTTTTGGCAGAATAAAATATTATGAATTTAAAATATCATCGTAAAATGTCACAAACCGACAGTTCATAATTATGATTTGCGTGCGATTCATAATTCAAAATAATTCATCTCTTTGAGAGTTTTCTATGGAGATTCGTTAAATGGTCCACACATTATGAATTGCTTTTGTGTCAAATTAGAGGAATTGCTAATGACAGCTGGAAATTCAGGAAATGAATTGTTTTTAGAGGAATTGCTAATGTGGCCGTTTTAGGCCAAGTCATGGGATGGAACCAAGGCGCCGCATGCATTTATAACTTTATGCAACACCTATTAGATATACATTTCGTCACCAATAACTCTCAAACCAGTGTCGGAAAACATTGTGAGGAAACCGATAAGTCGTACGGCCAAACGGATATTTATGGTACCTACTGCCACCAGCCCGCACTGTGCCCTCGTGGTGGACTAACGGCCCCATTCCTTTCACAGAGGTCTGAGTCCAGCAGTGGGAACATTATAGGCTGATTATTATGATAGAGTAAGCCTGTAAAACCCTGAGCGAACAATACCAATCTTGTTGTATGACACGGGCTATTTATTCTCTATTTAATAATAGATTCAGAGATGGGATATACCGCCGATATCACTACATATTATTATAATAAAACAAAGTCCTCCGCCGCGTCTGGCTGTCTGTCTTTCCGCGATAAACTCAAAAATTACTGCACCGATTTTCATGCTGTTTTCACCAATGGATAGAATGGTTCCTTAGGAAGGTTTTATCATATAATAACCGACATCGACGCGGGCGAAGCCGCGGGCATCAGCTTAGTATATGATAAATACGCTGATAATATCACCCATCTCTGGCTTATAGTGTGGCGCTGGTATAAAATTAATCTTGTTGGTAAAATCTAAATTATGGTCTGCAACTGAGAAAAGCATGTTGAATGATCTTCTATATACGAGGCTTTTGCCCTGCGCCATAGCGCCATCTAATGCAACTTCTATGAAGTTTTCACGTTATTTTCAGCTCTATTAGTATTGCAACTCCTACGTAGTCGTGTCGAATTGAAATTTTAACGCAGTTATAGATGTCTGTAAATAGATGGTGCTTTTGCAAATAATCGCGATAACGGATGTCATATTGTTACCTGCAAGCTCTGCTCGGGTGAAAATAAAGAAAACTAATTTTCCTAGAAATGAGACCTAGCTAGAAAGATTTTTCCACCGTATATTGCAACTTTCATCGAAATCTTTACAGCCGTTTTCGAGAACGTGATTACAAATATTACTCTTAAATAAGTAGTAGGTACCTATAGGAATCATTTATTTATTTAAACTTTCTCGCACTCAAAAAAAGAAGTACAAAGGCGGACTAATAATAATTAATGGGTATGTGGCAAATACCTAATAGATAGGTACCGACCGTTTTTTCCTAACCGCCCGAGAGGGAGGCTATTCATTCATCACTGACAGCCTAGTTGCACCCACTGCTGAGTAAAGGCCTCCTCCTCTATAAGCCATGCTTCCCTGATCTAGGTCTTCCCAGCGGTCTTTTGTAGGTGATCCAACCATCTGCTTCTGCCAATAATTCTATCGTACCTCGGTAAATATTCAGATAAGCCTCAGCTCCAGAGTACTACAGTGAGTGTAGGCCAGAGGCCTGTGCCCTGCCTTACTCCATTTCAAAGAAGGAGGGTAATGCTGGATTGATTAATTTAATGACATTGAGTAGACTTTTGATTACAAATAAATAAGCTTTCAGAATAAATACTTTCAGGTGCGTCTTGGTAAACTGCGCAGTTACGTGACGAACATCTTGTAATTACGTTGCGCACTTGCGTCATAAGTCATAACAATTGCAACACGAGCTCCTAGAATACCATAGATATTATAAGACGAAAAACCCTCTTTCGGGTTAGTTGGGCTAAAGATTGTCCGAACAAGTCTAACAACAGTGTATATAACTTTTAACCACAAGGCTTCATTTTCTCTTCGTGTCACCATATTTATACATATAAGTTACATAGGTATTCTGCAACATGAATACAGAATTTAGAATGCCAATCAATAAACTCACAGCGGATTCAGATTCGAAGTTTAGCGTGAGGTCTTACAGAATCGCACAGCTGCTCATGCTGTGCTTTGGCCGTCTAGCCGTCACTTTGCAGTTAGCCTTACTACAACTCTTGAATCCCAACCATCTCTACTTATTTATTCTACGTATTCCACTTAATCAAGCCTGTTTGTACCGATTTTATAGATCATATGTTGATGGTGTAACTGATGGAAAGTGGTTACCACCGTCGACAATCATTTTTCAGTTTTCTTTGCCCAATTCCGAAGTTCAGACCCTTCCTTTCGAAATCGAACATATTGTTGTTTGATGAAACGAAAAAGAAAGAAAGAAAATACATTTATTTAGCACAGACAGGGCACTCAACACAATGTTACTACAAGTAAAAAAAAAGAAGAAACAATTATTTCTAAGATAGGTACCTAAGAAATTAAGAAGGAAGTGTGCCTCGCGATGCTCCAAATAGGCCAGTTCAGCAAAAATGCCAGACAACTAGTGCCTGACGCAGAAATTCTTTCTCAGAAGAGCCTTCTAAAATTGGCAGAGGGAACAAAATACTCGCCGAGATATTTCCCTGACTGACTTACTATGTACCAATAAGTGAATATATCTTCCCCCTTTTTTTTTTTTGAGTGTCGGAAATCATCCAATGACTTCTCCCGCTCTGGGTGAGCGGAAGGGCGTGTCAGACTTTTACTGACTAAAACCCACCCGTGTTTTTCAGTTGCCTGTTGCCAAGGTCCCGGTATCCCTTTCGGACTAACCCGAAACCCTGGCAGGCATCGGTCCTAGCGGACCCCGCCAATTGTGCTGACATCTCCTTGAGGCGCGCGTGGACCACGACGCGCCATCGACCCAGGCAACATATCTTCCCCTTTTTTTTTTTTTTTTTTTTGGAGGGTGGGAAATCATCCAATGACTTCTCCCGCTCTGGGTGGAGCGGAAGGGCGTGTCAGACTTTTACTGACTAAAACCCACCCGTGTTCCTTCAGTTGCCTGTTGCCAAGGTCCCGGTATCCCTTTCGGACTAACCCGCAACCCTGGCAGGCATCGGTCCTAGCGGACCCCGCCAATTGTGCTGACATCTCTTTGAGGCGCGCGTGGAACACGACGCGCCATCGACCCGGGCCTGGTCCTGATCGGACGGCGAGCTACCCATTGCTCGCCGTCCGCAAGCCCGCGCCTATGGTGGCCGGGAATCCGCCTGGGATTCCCGACGCCCAGGGCGTCTCCAGCGGCGGCGGCGGTTAGGGGCGTGAGGGCGCAAACTTTGCCTCTCCCTCACGCGTTCCGCCTCCTCCTTCGCGAGCATTACTGCTTCGCAGAAGGAGGTGACTGCTTCCCATGCCCTCTCGCTCCGTACCATGGCCTGGACCAGAGCCGGACGCGAGAGGTCACCGCCGCCAATCGCCTCCAAGAGGACACGGCGGGGCTCCGCCCAAGCGGGGCAGACCTCCACCGTATGCTCCACCGTGTCCTCCGGGCGATCCACACAGTAACATATCTTCCCCTAAGGTCTAATTTCTTGAATCACTTGGCAGTCTGTGGACCGACTCCGAACCTAAATGAGAAGATGTAATTCCAATTTGGTCGAGTCTATCTCGAAAAGATTAGAACGGAAAAGAATTGGGGCAATTAACTTTAAAAATTGTCGTATTGTCGACAGTTTCACGAAGAAGAACCATGGTCTTCCCCAAAGAAGTCTTCCACTATTAAAAGTACCTAAATATCCTCTTGTTCATAATTCGTCTAGGTAAGTACCCCATTCGTCATGGTTTAATGGAAGTGAATTTAGCTTTAGTTATCACTTTAGCTAATAACAGCTTTTTATACGTCGATTATAATGACAGATGTAAAATTAGTCTTCAAGTGATGTAGCGTTTACAATCGAGACATTCCCGGAATCAGTATTCGATTATTATTAACTTATGTCCAATTATCAACACTTTTTTAAGAAGTATGGCGGATGTAATTACTCAATTAAGTGGCTACACATAAATGAAATCAAAATGAATCAAATAATAATTTGGTAAAAATAAATCAACTTCAACGGAATATAAGTAGCGTAAAGTTTATATTTAATTCATTATTATTAGCCAGCGCAGAAAGAAATCGCGACGCCATTTAATTTGAGTAGGTTATTGTCCTATTAGTTTCAATCTCGAGAAAATTTAAAGTCCTTTCAGAATAAGAGAGAGCGAATATCAGTCATCATTAGGTATAGCTGTAATCGTCTCATTGCAGAGCCAAAGGAAGGAAGACCTAAGATCTTCTCTTATGGAGAAGGAATGAGCATTGATCACCACGTTTAGTAATTGTGGGTTTTTAGGAGTATGAGGAACAGGGTGTTAAGTTCACTCATCCACCATAGAAAAGGCAGGATCCTCCTACCAGACGGGTGTTGTGTCTGGCGGGCAACTGCTCAACGATTGATGTCGGGTTCTCGTATATATGTCCACTGCACGGTTAACTTTAATTGCGCGATGCAGGATTTATGTGACGTCAGGATTTTTGTGTGACGTCAGGTCTTTGATGCGTAGTTCGCATGCGGCGATTTTAGATACCGCCACAGGATAACGATTCCAGAAAATTTAGGTTCAGTTTCCTCCACTTCCTTCCTACTTTCATCTTCACCGTACATGACAACTGAAATCAATTTTAGCCTCACCCTTTTTGCCTCCTTCTTTTTGCAGTGGTCTTCCAAGTTTGCAAAGATCCATCCAGTTCGGTTTCACATAATTTTTTTTCTAAGTCCTCCTTGTCATGTAACTGTTACTCAATCTTAGACCCTTCTGTATCATCCTTTACTGCACTGCGTCTCTCGTTCATTAGGTACAGTCAACTCTTACTATTTTCTGTTAAAAATGTTGGGTGGCCTACTTACATTGAATAGCTTCTCCTTCCGTCTTAAACTTGAATCCATGTACATTGCTTAAGTCGTTTACAAGCTGCATTTTTTACTGTTGATTATGTCTTATTGTAAAACTGCAGTCAAGACTGTGTATTCATGCGTCCGAGAACTCATGGAAAACATAGTACGTAGGTACTGACTGGATACCTATTGCTTTTAATCCCTCTGACGAATTTAGTCATTCTTAGCACTCGGCATCTCATACTGCTTGCCAGCCAGTTACAGAAACGAACTTTGACTTTTAAAGCTGTTATTAAATACTTTCTAGTTTTAACTTGTTGCAGAAACCATCATTAGACTCGATTTTAATTGTTCTTTCGACGTTTATGAATTCATTAGCGTTAACGATCCACTACGTAATGGGGCATTAACGTTTGTGTTTGTGCAACTGGGTGTAAGTGCATTAGTTGTTGATGTTTATATGTCGCCTGCACATTAATCGTTTTTTATGATGTGTAAATCAATTTATTCGACGTTTTCTAATACTTATAGTCACCAAAGTCCTTTGTTATGGTTAGGTAGGTACGTACTGGAATATTGAAAAAGAATATTGACAAATTAAACTCTGACTACGTTCTCAGACCTATGCATTTTATAACATCATTATGTAGATAGCTCGTATCAACTTTAATGTCCTTACGAGAGAACCCACGAAACAAACCCACTCCATCACTGACTTTTAATAGTAAAATGTTCCCAGAAGTGTTTAATGGAAAACATCTGACTAATCAGCTCTTATCACTTGTAAATTAAGTAATAATAATTTGTTGGGCAACCGTGACAAATAGCCGTTTATGTTCCAGTGTTTAAATTTGCTATATGTCGCCTTAATAAAGTCGACCAGCCTTCGTCCACCGCACCATTATGTACTGGACCTTGGCACGAAACTGGAACCGATGATGAAAATTTACCTGGTAATGTACACACGATTCATTTCATTGCATTTACACTAGTAAATTCACCCGGTACAGGGATTAGATGTATATCGTTTTTGAGACAAATGTTTCGAGCGAAAGTGTGATTATAAAACTATAAAAACCCATAGTGCGTGTTCGGATTTTCGGATGCTATAAACATAGTTAAAAACATTTTTTTTAATTTTTTCCCTCAGTTTTGATTAGGCTATGAGGTCTGAACACCTCGATAAATTATTTAGAGAAAGTAGCTATTTTTAAACAAACTTAAACATTAAAATCATCCTCATCATCAAGGTTTTACATTCTCAGCATCTCTCAGTCACTCTTCCTTCAGATAAAAATATAGGTAGCCGTGGTCGGTTTGAGATACAAGTGAATTTCATGTCTTATTGAGCTCTGGCAGTCCATTTAATTGTGTTAATTTTACTATCTTGTATTTTCACTTTCTGCTCATCCTTATTTATGATTCAAAATTTATTCTTATTCTAATCGTTTATTAGGTCCAACTTGTGCTTTACACGTCTCCTACAAATATCATCGTTGAAGCAACTTTTTTCCTTCATTGATAACACAGTTTACAGGGTTTTTATGCCCCAGCTGAAAGTTGTTAATTATTGTTTAAAGTACCTACCTAAGAATTATCCAGAAAAATAATAAAAAATGATCTGGAAAGCGTGGTTTAAAATTTTTTTTTTTACATACTTTAAACTTAAAAAAGGGCATTAAAAATACGTCCGCATCGCTGTCAATGGAAAAGCCGATTATTTGATCTTCCCCCTTTTTAAATTATATATTTGTACATAATTTTACCCATACATTTTAGTGTTAGCTCGTATACGTATTGTAATTAAGTGTTACTGAGTAAATACATTTTCGCCTTAAAAATGGAACTACTAGGTTCTCTCCATAGCATTGGTGAACCAAATGGAAGGTGTAGCACTTAGAGTCAAATGATTCTATAGCTTTCACAAAACACATGAGGCACCCTCTTTTCATCTTGGTTCGCAAAATCGCTACCTACATAATAACGAAGATACCTATATGCACTATTAATTACTACAACGGACCTTCTCTTTTTTGAAAGCCTAGCTTAGCTAAATTTCACGAAAACTGTTCCATACATTTTGACAAGCTATACGAACATAAAAAATGTAGGGAACAGTGGTTTTTTTTTGCGATTTCTGGTTTGTTCCCTTAGTGAAAGTTGTTCATAATGATGAGTACAATGACACCTTAAGAGGATGCAAACGAATTAAATTTCACCCTGTATCTATAGGGTGAAATTTCAAATCTTCCATTTGTATCGTATTAGGTACTTACATTTAAAAATGTACCTACTTATCCTAACTTTAATAATATAAATGGGAAAGTGAGTTCGTTTGTTACGCTTTCACGCTATAACGGCTGAACGAATTTAGATGAAATTTGGCACATGGGTAGACCATGACCTGAAATAGGACATAGGATACTTTTTATCTCGATATTCTTACGGGATCGAGACTTACGCGGGTAAAACCGCGGGGCGCATCTAGTTAATAATATAATGTTTTTTTTGGCTGAATGTTTATCACCCTACCTTCCCACCCCATTATTGTCATTCAAGTTGTTCATTAATAGACCACAAATTCATGAAATTTCAATAAATACAAGGTTTTCTTTTAATTTCAGTTATTTCTCCTCGCTATAATCGTAACGTGTCAAGCCAAAGACGTGTCATGGAGTAGGCAGCTGAATGCCTTCTCTGGGCAAAGAAAAAATGATCTCAACCAAGATGCCTACTTAGAAGGAGGAGGTGGCCGTAGCGACAGAAGTATAGATAGAACAGCATACGATGGGAGTGTTTATGTGGTAAGAAAAAGCGGTCTCAACGATGACGTGAGGCGTGCCGGTAACCCATCTCGTGGAGATAACGTCAAGACTCCGTATAACCTTGTTGTTGGGAAACTGCCATCAAGAAGTAGTCAAACTCCTAATGCATGGAGAGTCGGTCCAAAGAAAGGATCCGATGTTGCCAGGGTAAGAGGCCAAGCCCAGGGAGTTCCTGATAAGAACCATAAAGCTACTCTGAGAAAAGCATATAAGGTTTCTAAAAACCCTTTCGTTGGGAATCGAGCTCGCTTTGATGAGGCATCTTCCGATGGGCATGCCATTCGACAAACAAGAAGCCTACCATTAAGGGGCATTAATCAAGCAACGTTTATTAGCAGAACCAATAATCTTGGACAAGGAGTTAACGTCTTAAGAAGTAGTGACCAAAACAGAGCCAGTGGCTACGGTCAAGAAAATTATCTTAACAGAGTAGATGGCCTTAGTCAAACTGACTACGCAAGAAGAAATCTTGGTTCACCAGTTCTTGTTGCTAGAGCTGGAAATTATCCAAATAACCTCAATGGCATTGCTCAAGGACGAAATGTTGAAAGAACAAGTTACTTTGATAGATCAGCTCCAATAGTGAGAGCAGGAAACTCTAAACCACTCAATTGGATTTACAAACCAGCACCTGATGTGACTAAAAGTGAACCTAAAAATGACGTTAGTACATTAGATAGTATAAGACCAGAAGCTCAAATGAGTCGACATGGGTATATGCATCCAGATCCTGAAATTGAACGCAAGGAACGAGAGCAATACGTTCCATCAATTTTAGATGTTGCCGAAAGAAGTGCTATCGAAGATAATAACAACAATGAACGTGACAGCACTTACAACACGAAAGGTATTAATCTCCCCAGCTTTGACCCTATTGATGACTACAGTCTCCTAAGTGATATTTACGGAAACCCTAACGATGGTTACGACGCCCAATATGATGGCTACGGGAATAACGATGGCTCCGAAATCATTTCTAATCAAGGTGCTAATAATGGATATGATGGCTTGGATTATAACATACTTGCTCCTGATTTTGACAAATTCCGCGATAGTGGTGTTAACTCCATAGCAAACAATGAGATCGCAAACAGCGTTTTAATCGCTGCATATAATGATAGCACTGACCAAAATATTTACAACAATACTGATCAAAAGACGATCTCCGATCGCGGGGGTTTCTTTGAAGACGATGCACATGGATACAATTTGGATCACCGCGGCTTCCATAATTCGGGCACGATGTTTTCAGATGACAGTACCAAGAACGATGGCACTCCTGACATTGTTGAAATTAGCAGCAATAGCGGCACAATGAACTCTAACGGTGAATGCCCCTGCAGCATTAACAACGGTCATCGTGTTTGTAGCTGTGACCCGAACCACTGTGAGGGTGCGAACTGTCACCGCGTCACCCAAACGCAAACCACCACTACAACAACTTGCGAACTTTGTAAAGTTAGAGAAACGACAACGCCAAAACCCTACGTTTGTGACATATGCACGCAACCACCGCCACCGCCACCGCCGCCACCGCCTCCACCACCTCCACCACCACCACCTCCGCCACCACCACCACCACCACCACCACCGCCACCGCCTCCACCCCCACCCCCACCAAGATGTGATTGTCATTGTGAACCCTGCAGACCTAAATGTGACCCCTGCAGACAAAGAGAATCTAGTTGTGAATGCAAACAAAGCTGTAGCTGCGGATGCCACTGCTGTAAAAGTGAAAGCAGTTGCTGCAGGCATAGTAGTAGCAGTTGTTGTAAACAAAGCTGCCACAGTTGCAAACCAAAAAGGCCCTGCAACAACTGTGATTCTAGTCAAGACTCTGGCGATAATTACTACGGGGAGCATGGTCATTATTATGGAGAAAATGGTAACAATTATTACGGAAACAATGGTAATAATGCTTATAATGGAGACCATGGTAATAATGCTTATAATGCTGCTTATAATGACTATTATAACAATTATTATAAAAATCAAGCAGCCGCATTTGGTGGTAGTGCTGGTGGTCAGTTCCATGCCAATGTTCAAGGAAATGCATATGCCGGAGCCTACACTGGCGGTGGCGGCTATATCACCGGCCGCGGCAAGAGCGCTACCGAACAATCTGGCTCCAGCGCCGGAACAGTAGCCTTATACGCTGATACCGACTTGGACGATGCCCCCATAAGTAGCAGCAAGAGTAGCAATTCTGGCGGCAGTATGACCAGTGTAACTGGGAGCAAGAGTAAAAGTAAGAGCAGCGGGGGCAGCAGTAACAAGAGTAGCGGTGGCAGTATGAAGAGCAGCGGTGGCAGTATGAAGAGCAGTGGTGGCAGTATCAAGAGCAGCGGTGGAAGTGTCAAGAGCAGCGGGGGCAAAAGTAGCAGCAGTGCCAGCGTTTACAGCGGCAGCGCCGCCTATGGTGGCGGTAACCCATACAACCAGCTCTTCACCAGTTTCAGCAAAACTGGTATCTTTCCAACTAACGCCATGATGAATCCGTTCGGCAGATAACGCAATTTCTAGTTAAGTAATAAATTGATTTTTGGATTTTTGTAATGTCTTATTGAATGCATTCTTTGAAAGTTTATTTTTTTAGAGACTGAGATTCCGCTTTTTTATCTGGGAAAAGATGAAACTGTCAAAGCGCTGAAATATACGCATAGAGTAAAGTATGAATATACGAATGTACCTAGGTACATTTCAGCGCTTTAATACCCTACAATGCTAAAGTTAAAGTTAGTAAAGATGTGTTGACGGAGTAGTAGCTAGCCTGCAGTGCCGGATCTCTAGTAGGGAGTTCTAGTACTTGTGAGTTGAGTAGGTTGGTACTTGGTATTCATGTAAAGGTGTGTACAAACATTGAGCGGCAAGAACGCGGCAGAGACTTCGAAGGAGCCTTCGACAAAACCAACTTCTCCAGCATCAGCAGCGCCCTCTCCAGGCATGGAGTAGAACAGGTACTAACGGACTGGATTACGAATATGTTAAGCAAACGAGTGGTTCGCCTTGAAGGGGAGCAGCAGTCGGCAATGATAGCCAGAGGCTGTCCCCAGGGAGGGGTGCTATCCCCCCTACTATGGAATCTGGTTATCAATGACCTGATTACAAAGCTCAACGCCAGCCGCTATTATACAATAGGGTATGCAGACGACCTCGCAATCCTTGTTTCGGGGAAGGTGACGGGAACAATCTGTAATCTCACTAATCAAGCACTACGTATCGTAGAAAATTGGTGCAGGGAATTTGAACTATCAGTGCATCCCACTAAAACTGAACTAGTCATGTTTACCCATAAACGAACTTTAGGGCCCTACCGCCTACCAAAACTGTTCGATACAGAACTTCAGTTGGCCAACGAGGCCAAGTACCTCGGGGTCATTCTAGACAGTAAGCTAAACTGGAGTAGTCACTTAGACAACAAGTTAAACAGGGCCTGCATCACCTTCTGGCAGTGCAGGAAAATGATAGGTAAGAAGTGGGGCCTATCCCCCAAAATCATACTATGACTGTACACTGCAGTGATCCGCCCCACGATCGCGTACGGGGCTGTGGTCTGGTGGCCCCGCACCCAGCTAGTGACAGCAGCTAACAGACTACAACGCATGCAAAGACTAGCCTGCGTGGCGATCACAGGCTGCATGAGAACTACTCCAACTGCAGCGATTGAAGCCATGCTAGACTTACCCCCGCTCCATCTGTTCATACAACAGGAAGCGACGATGGCAGCGTTGCGTCTTAATGCAACAGAGCTCTGGGGTAAGAGAGTTACACAACATACCGCGCTGCTCGAGTGCCTCAATAATGAGTTCCCCATTACGAAAGCCATAAATGATCGGGTACCCAAACAATTTATCTTTGATAAAAAATACAGAATCCAACTGCACGAGGATCGCCAATGCGAGGGCTTGCGGCCCGCAGAGCTACGCATCTTCACGGATAGTTCTAAAACAGGTAGTGGCACAGGTGCTGGAATCTTCTCGGAGGACTTCAACATACACATAGCCGAACCTTTGGGTGTCCATAACACAGTATTCCAGGCCGAATGCATGGGAATTTCTCTTGCCGCTTCAGCCGTCATGGCCAGGTAAGTTAAGTACTACTCAATACGAATACTCTCAGACAGAATGGCTGTTCTGCAAGCGCTAAACAGTCACACTGTTGACTCGGGGCTGATATACGAGTGTCACCAGCGCCTTAACCAGGTGGGTAGCCTCAATAATATAACCATTCAATGGATCAAAGGACACAGCGGCTCGCTGGGCAATGATGCAGCCGACGAACTTGCCTGTAGGGGGTCGAGCATGACACCGGTGGGGCCTGAACCCATTGCGCCACTCCCCTTCGGGTACCTACGCTCTCTGGTAAGGACCCGCACTAGGGATCAACACTACAAACTATGGTTGGACCAAGGTAACTGCAGGCAGGCTAAGGAGGCACTCCCTGCCATCGACTGCCGCCTCACGAAACGGGTGCTCCGACTAACGAAACAACAGCTGCGAACTGTTACAGCTGCTATAACTGGCCATGGGTCTTTTAATAAACACCTCTTTGTCATAGGAGTCACAGACAGTCCGCTGTGCAGGGCCTGCATGGAGGACGACGAGACAGCAGCTCATGTGCTACTACACTGCCCGGTGGTTGCCTCATACAGGGCAAAGTACTTCGGTAACCCAGGTACCCTACGTGAGATTGTCAGTAACACCAAGGCGTTGCTGGCCTTCTTGGAGGAGCTGGGGTGGATCGAATAAGCGATTTCCCACCCATACGCAAAATACGCGCTTTAACGTGGAGTTGCGGATACCAGCCCGTTTTACCTATTACCTATAAGAGCGCGGCAGAAAAACGCGGCGTTTGCAGGACACGTTTCTACCGCGCTCTAGTGAGGTAGAAATGTTTGCGCGGCAGGTATACAGAAGCGTTCGCGCATGGCAGTTGTCCAACCATTGTCCAACCACTGCCGCGCGCGAACGCTTCTGTCTACCTGCCGCGCAAAAACATTTCTAGCAAACATTCATCAATCGAGTAAATAATACCTATCGGTCATGAGGCCACCGTCAGAATGTTAATGGGAGGACGGCTTCACCCGCGTGGTATGTCGATGAAAAGTAGCCTGTGTTTCTCCAGGATGCCATCTAACTCCTTGCCAAATTTTGTCGAAATCCGTTCAGTGGTAACATACAGACAGACAGAGTTACTTTCGAATTTATAATATTAGTATGGATGGTACGGAACCCTTCGTGCGCAAGTCCGACTCGCACTTGGTCGGTTTTAGTTGCTAGCTCTACTCGTTTCTCGTTAATCGACGGCGGTGGGACAGGTGCCTAATAATAATAGTTATGAAAAATGGCAATAAAAAACTTATTTGCAAATATTTCACATTTTTAATTTCCCTCACACTTGGTTTCGACAAAAACAGATGAACTATGAACAAGTTTCAGAACAATTTTTTTCTCACCCTTTTGCAAAAATTAAATTAAAACAGTATTTTCTTCACATACAAAAATTATTTGGAACCACTTTTCTTGAAGGCTTTTTTGACCATATTTTTTCCTAATATGAAAATATTCATAGTTACTGGTGTGGAGTTTTTGGTACAATTTTATTCCATACCATTGTATGTAAATTTTGTACTTCGCACACATTTTCCTATGTTAGCTTAAAGTTATTGAGGAATGAACTATTATTACTATATTCTATCTAATGACTCCAACATCACGATGCTGTTTCCTCTGATTACCTGAAAAGATGAAACAAAAACAGTTCAATAATCATTTAATGGTTCCAGTGAAGGTCAATGGTATAACAATCAGCAAGTTATTATTTCCATGTCTTTATAACTAATAACAATATTAAGGAATGTCATTCAATCAATTCAGCCATTGGCTTGATATAAACTTATTTTTCTTGCACATAAGACAGTTAAGGGGCTTGTGGCTAAGAAATAACAAGTAAACAGGTTGATCAATCAGGTTAAGCTATGCTTGCCTCAGTTGGTCCGTGGATGTGGGTGACCATCTTTACATAACAAGACCCCTCCGTGCCTCAGAAAGCATGTTAAGCCGTTAGTCCCGGCTGTCATTTGTAGATCTTTGACAGTTGTTATGGGTCGTCAAAAGCCCAGTCTGACAACCAGTCTTACCAAGGGGTCTCGTGTTACCAAGTAACTGGGTTGTGGAGGTCAGATAGGCTGTCGCTCCATGTAAAACAGCTGCAACCGGTTAGACTGGAAGCCGACCCCAACATAGTTGGGAAAAGGCTAGGCAGATGACAAGACAGTAAAAGAATACAAAGGAATAAGTCCTTTGTATTATTTTCTCAACAGGATAGTTATGGATTAGAAACATCCTCATATACTATACATACTGTTGTATGTGTAAGATACTGTTGTATGTATAGGATATGAGACAACAGACAGACCTTTGCAGACATTTTTATTGTAGTGTGTTCACTACGGTAATACATAATTAGCTAATTTCACTTTGGCCTGCACGCAACCATCCCTAAGACGACCCACTAACTCTATGGCTGACTAAAACATCACTTTTCAAACTCAAACCATTTATTTCAACTTTTGAATTGTCAAGGAGTTGGTCAGTCAGAAATATGAAGCTAGTTGCCCATTCCAAAGCGTAGTAGGTACCTATGGAGAAGAACTGGCAAGAAACTCCACGGACACTCTTTTAAATCAGAAATCTTGGTTAAATTATAGAAAAAGTGTTGAAATTATAGGTTCTTATCAAATGATAAAAGACAGTCCCATAAAACCCTTCACTGCTTCCTTGTCTCGCACCAAATTGTACTTAGGAGATGAAGCATCACAAGCGGCACCAGCGTACGTAGTATAACCACCATGGAAACAGGTTTTGCTGACGGAAGAATCTGATCTGAATGAATGATGAATCTCATTGTTTATCTGTAGTTTTGTCTATTCTTCCATCGACAAAACCTACTGTAGGTCATGCTACGTGTGCAGATATCAAGATGACCAGCTTCAATAGATGTAAGCACAAGATTTAGTAAATAAGATGGCCGCAAATTACAAGGAGTAATTAAAATACTTTTCTTTAAACTACATAGTAATGTTATCATCAATCACTACAAAACCGATCACAAACCAACATAACCATCGTGCATTAATAACTAGACAAAAAAAAAACGTTTTGACTTTGACTTTCGACATTTTTACTTAAATCACTTTGCGCTTGATGCAACGATCTACTATTGTAGTATAGTAATTTTATTAGGTACATTCATCTACACATATTTTAATAATAAAGTAATGAGTGACTATGGAGTTTCGTGCCCATACTTCTCCATACAAAACCACCTTTTGGGATGTCTAGAATAAATTATATTTTCTTGTAAAGTTTGATGTTGAAAAGTGCCTTTCAATGCCCTACTTGAAATAAATTATTTGACTTTCAAATCAAATCATACGTACCACCATGCCAATGTTATTCCGTTGACCGTCTTTGCATTCTTCTACAGACTCGTCCAGCACTAGGTTCATGAAGGGATCGAATCCTCGCAGCACTCCGGTCACAGCGCGGCCGGCATTCAGTTTGATTGACAGCTTCTTGTCCATGAACCTAAAATGTTAGGAGGATTTTGTTAATTTTGAAATAAAATCCAAGTTTCACTTGTTTCGTGAAAAATTTTATCTTTTCCGAGCAAAACTGATGTTAAAGTACTACACACGGAGGTAAAAAATAAGAAAGATAAATCTGATCAGAGTGAAATAAAAGAAATGTTAAATTCTCAAAAACGAAACAACAGCCTTTTGTTTAGGTTATCAATGGCGCGCATGGGACGCCACATCAAGATGGTCTGATTTTTTCATCATTACGACTTAGAAACTTACTTTTTCAATTCCGGAGGGTGAGCTTTCGACATTTTTGCTGTTTTTATTTAGTTTTTAAACACTCTATACGGTTATTTTGGCTGAATTTTGCGTTCGGCAAACAGTTTGTTTGCCTGAGAAAATTGAATGAAATGGAAATGTCAAATTGACAACAATTTGTCAATGGAACGACGGAAATAGTGTTGCCCACAATATAAAATAAAATAAAAATGAAAAAACAAGGAACATTAAAAAAAAAATGTTTTCAAAAGGCCTGATCACGGAGTATAGAAAGAAGGGCCTGATGCAAAAGTAAACTAACATCACGCCTGTGTTCCCCGAAGGGTTGTAACAGGGGGCTAACCCAAGCTCCAGGGTACTTCTGAGAAATTGCAGATGGAAAAACAAAAGTAAGTAAGTTCGAGATGCAAAAGTAAAGTAAGCATTTCTTTAGAATCAAAAATTTAACTTATTATTGCTGAAGTGACGTGACAGGCACTTGTAGTCTGTTTGACGCTTTCTAATAAAAAATAATAATAATTTTTTTATTCTAATATTTAAAAATATAATTTATATGTGTGAAAAGTGAAATAAAGATAATAATAATAAACGTTCAGATACCAAACATTTTTAAATGATTTGATGTCATTTATACTCCATTTGAAATAAGATTAGACGTTTAAATAAACCTTTTTTACAGTCCGTTCAACCGATTTTGACTTCTATTTCGTTGGTCGCATGACAAATGGCAGCTGCAGTAGACAGTTGGTATTGTGTAACCTTTTTTGCTTTTAATGCCATCCTTATGCCTACGGTATAGAATTCAAAATCAGTTGAACGGACTGTATAAAGGTTTGTTTCAATGTCTAATCTTATTTCAAATGGGGTATAGTGCTCTGTAGTCATTTTTAATCGAAAGAAAATCATTTTCTTTTATTTAGTTTTCGAACGGACTCGCTTTCAGGTGGTTTCTGTGTAGCCATAGCAAAAAAAAATGTAATCACATTAGCTATGAATGCATAGTACGATAGTAAGTACCGTCAATCTTCTAATTAATTACATTGAAGATTGAAATTGTCATCTCGGAAAGTTACACGTACGTTGTAGATTATTTTTTTATCTTTTGGTAATACGCTGATTACGCCGCTACATTATTGCCATTGCATAAAATAGTTTTCCAAATGTAACACAAATCATTCACAAAGTCCACAAAATTTAAACGTATCATATGTGACCAATAGAATTTTAATTTAGTAGAATAATAGTCATTCCTTTTATCACACGTCAAAATAAGTATAACCAATAATACAATAGCAACAAGTAGCCAGCTGGGAGGATGGATGCTGTTGTGATAAAATGCAATAATAAATAGTCCGTTCCGTTTATGACTATGACATTTTAGCGTACCATCGGACTACGTGTTATTAGTGAAAGTTTGTGGTTGTGTTTTACGTTCAACAATGGATGAATCCGGGATCGACATGGGATTCGATCTCGCAACGTTCCTGACGAAAGATTTTAGTGTTGATCAGAAAGTCTTGGAAGAGATGACTACTGCTCAGCAACACCAGGACTTCATGTTCTACGAGCTCAAATCGAAAGCAGTGCCGATAACTGAGAGGTGAGTGGCATTTTTATTATAAACATGTCTATCATCTAGTCGGTGATGCGCTACGGCGAATGTCTACATTACGAATATTTTTAGCACATCATGAGGAACAATTTCACCGTAGTTCGAACGCCCGCGACCCTGAAAACTGGACTTGGCAAAGCCCCCAGTTTCACCTCTTGTTTATCTTTGGTCTACACAATTTTGCAAACATTCCATCGTCGGATGTAATGTGTGAAAACGAAACTCAGCTTTCTTTAGTATTAACAGAATAAACACGTGATTCTATTAATAAAAAAAGTTTCACCAACTACAACTACGCGATTTTTCAATTTTCCCGCCGTTTTTTGGGGAACAGGAAATAAGTAGGTATTGAAGCAAAAAAAAACATGCAATTTTTATGGTCATCTCATGATTATCACACTGGAAGATGTAGGGAAGAGGAAGTGTAAATATTTTGGTATGCACAGAATTACTTTCAAAAGTGACCTCCTTTGCGGGTCGCAAGACGACCGACGACTTCTTGTCCACCCAAATGCCCATCTGACTTAGGTTGTAGGTGTAGCATGTTATATGTGTGTAAAACTAAATATTTTGTGTCGTGGTATGCCATAAGTTCGTTGTTTTTCATTAATATCCGCCCGCGATTTGCGACCGCCAAGTTAGGTGCAAAATTCCGCAAATTGGCGTAGAATTTTTCCATTCAAGCTGTTGACAAAGTAAATCATAGTTTATTCAAATTAGCCCAAAATTGAAAGCATTTTCTGAACTGACTGTAAACACTAAAAATGGTAGTACCATGAAGCCTGGTGGATTTCTACACACGAAACCCAGCTCAGGTATTCGGTAACCAAACCCTTCAGTGGAGCAGTCTGTTCTGAAGCCCTCCTGCTTGGTGCATAGGTATTTCTCAGAGGATACAGAATGGCCTGGACACGGTTATCAGCTCGTCACCACGCCGCCCCGTGTTACAGTCCTCCGAGAAATCGCTTCGCAAAATAAACACCATGAGCAAAATAGCCAATCTATTTTCTTGTGCGTTCAATAACCTAATAGGTAAACGCCTTTGATCCTGCCCTCGAACTCCGAATTTTCACAATCTAGGGTTTTTAGGATCGTTTGATCCCCGATGGCCTTAGGTCGGTTTGTCGAAAGACACCACTGCCTTGCGAAAATGCGACAGACAGATCTACATAAATTTATGACTATGGAATACCTATAATAGAATAGAAACAGACAAGCTTAACTTTATAAATGATAATAAGTACTCGATATCTATATAAAAATAATATACAATATTGAACTCTTGCTTTCAATTGATTAATTTGTTTGTCCGTATGCTTTTTATCTGTACGTCCCGCCCCCAGCAGACAAAGACCTCATCTAAAGTTCATTCCATGTTTTACTGTTAGGTCACATGATTTGATCATCGTAACTACTTCTGGCAACAGCCGTGATTGTAGTTTCATTCATCCTCTGCCCTCCGCATCCCGACTATCTCGGGTCCACAGCTATCTTCTTCAGGCCGTCGCGTCAGTCCATCTAGCTGAACGCCAACTTTGTTTTTCGAATCGCTTTCTTCACTAAAGACATGCCTATCAGATGTCAGTCCGGTGTTTGTCAGTGCTTTGAGCTTCTGACTACCCGTAACGACTGTCAAAGATCTACGAATGACATCCGGGACAATGGCTTAGCGCGCTTTCTGAAGCACGGTTGGGTCTCGATATGTAATGTACCTATCCACAAACCGACCGCGCCAAGCGAAGCTTTACCTTCTATCGACCCGTACAGCTGTTATCATTTAGCCACGACCCGCGAGTAAAGTATTATTTTATGTTCCAACTCCCTAAATTACTAAAACAATTAACAGCGATCAGTTATCTCTGTCACGCGTGGCATTCATTAATTAGTTTTGTTTACGTAAACGTTTACGAAGAATGCTTAATTTTTAGAGAAATACCTGTTTGTGTTTCTCCTAAATTCTAGTAATTTACCGGTCTTTATTCAGAGTACGTTTCGAATTTTTGTTTGTATCACGATTGTGATTGATTGTCTTGTAATGTTTATACAAAAGATAATAAGAACTCTTTATTTGGAATGCCTAATGTCACTAAACAGGCGATGTGGCATCCAACTAAGATAACTAGTTGGTACTGAGCATTACCTACATAAGTAACTACTCAGTTATATACGATCCAGGAAAACCTTAGTCGTTTTCTCGACATCTGTCCACTAATGATGTTGAGAAAGTTAGCCATATATTTCACAGAAAACTAGTAGAGTTTATGTAAATGTTGGTAAGTACAAGACAAAATGTTAAAAAATTGCTTAGGGCTGATTTTACCAAAGTCAGATATCTTTTATCCGTGGAATAAAAATGGCGTCTGACAGTTTTTGTATGGAAAAACTGTTAAAAATTCAAAATTTATTAGCAGGATAAGACTTATACTCGGTATAAAAGTTTGATGAAATTCGCCCTTAGTCCTTTAGAGCCCTTTGGCCACATTTAAAATAGTTTCTTTGTAAAGAGTTGACAAATACACGTAAAAATTAAGGAGGCATTGTAAATAAGTACTTTTGTTGTTCTTGTTTAGCTTCTACACTAAGTAAAACATTGCAAAATATTCTACGTCCGAGTTAGGAGATGCCAAAACAGAATTGATTCTGACCGCTTTACCGCACTCTAGAACAGATTTGTACAAGTTACGTAATTTACCGACACTAGCTTCCTAATCGGGGAAAGTGACGATTTTACCGAACAACAGAGGCCAATGGTTGTTTATTTTTATTGATACTATAAATTGTGAGATTAGAAGTAATCGGGATGTATTTACAGCATATCTTGACAGGCGCAATAACATTCCGACATCATTCTTTTTGGCCATTATTTAATCAATCAACCATAAAAAACGGGACATTCCAATGTTTCATCTTCCTCATGCTCTTAGCCCAATTTATTTGCATGCCTTCCTCTTCCATACACCTCTAACAGCCGTCACCTCAGTATCCACCCCCTTTCTAGCCTCATCATCTTTCGCATTCGAGTGTTTGACAGCTTATATTATTTCACATGATGCTGCAGCAATACCCATAGCGTTAACTGAAACGTTTTAAGGTCTACCAAACCTAAAAATGGCTAGAAATATAGAAAAAACAGAAGCCTTGTACGGTATTACCTGACCTCGCAAAAGATTCGGTGTTTTATCTCGTCATATGATTTTATCGGCTCTGTATATTCATAGATCGTTCAACGGAGTTTTTATCGGAACAGTTAAGCCTTCATTACACTTGGTTTTGTTATTAAATAGTGTGTTAATAAAATATAAAAAGTAAATATGTTTCATTTTCTTTTGTCTCAAGTCTGTCTGATGCACCTCGTCCACTACAGAGCAACAGTGGTAAAAAACCTAGAGAAGAATCCAGCATAACTCTTATTTCATAGCTAAATTAATCTCATAGCTTAGTGCCTGTACTAGGTGTAGGCTGCTCTAAAAGAGCGCTTTAACTGATATTTGTTATCATATCATGTGAAATAAAGGCTATACGGTTCGGTTCGTAAAATCAGGTTTGACAATATTAAATAAGTCGTTTTTATATCCAAGATAATGATCTTGTGCTAATAAAAGCGGATAATTATATTCGTGGTTGCTTAAAGATAAGCTTAATCAAAAACTGTCTGGCTTTAGTACAGTAGGTATCCTTATCTCAATTGTCCAGGCGCGTAATAAGCCTAATATTTGGCCCAAATGATCCCAGGAAACGCATTGTATTTGAAACGGTCTGTCGTGTACTCATGTCGTTAGGTACTTCTAAATTCTTGACGATATGATCTTCAGATACGTATCAAAGGTAAGCCTGGAATAAGCCTGGTATAAGGATGTTCCAGTGTAGCTTCATTGGAAGATTTAAAAAAAATTACGAATGCAAATCGGTACGTTTTACTGTGGCAAATTCAGCGCAAATTGTCAGCTATGTTTATCAGAGGACATCGCACCGGAATATAATTTATTTAAAGTTTTCCATCAACATCAAGATACGAGTGTATATTTTTATGCGACAACAACCGATAAGTTATCCAATTGTCTCAAATACTCGTAAGACTGTTATCACTAATGTGATACTATGCAGTTTATTTCTCACTTGTCTGAACATTTGTAGGGCTAGGTTAGGTATACATATATCCTAAGATAAGTCATAATTATTAAACCACCGAACTCAAAGCATTTCAATTTATCCAATTACAGGCACTTTTGAATTGTCCAGGAGTCAGTCAGTTAGGCAGAAAGTTGAAGCTAGTTGCCCATTCCAAAACGTAGTTCTCTATGGAGAACAAGAAACTCCAAGGACACTCTTTTAAATCAAGATATTAGAAAATCCTGGGTAAGTACATTGCTTCTATATGTAAGAAAAATGTAGGACCGATAGCCAGTGGAGCAGACAAGCCCTGGAGTGGAGACCGCGTTTATACGCAAGCGTAGTATGGGACGCCCCCAGCTACATGGACCGATGACCTTAAAAAGGTGACTGGGACAGATTAGATGCGGAAGGCGGAGGGCAGGGTGTTGTGGCGTAATCTGGGAGAGGTCTATGTCCAGTAGTGGACTGGAAAGGTTGATTTGACTGATTGACTCCCAATAGGGAAAGAATTTCCGGAATCGGACCATACAAACTCAAAAATTTTACCTATATGTAATATTAGTATAGTATAACAGACTGGGTATTTGCCGTTTAAAAACGAACTCCAAAAATAGTTTATTTACAAGCTATATTGGTTTTTTGTTGTTGCATTATAAATAGGGCAATAGGTACGTGTCACCATGTTCTGTTAGAAACGTATTCAAGGTCCCTAAGCTGATAGGTAATACTGAATTGAATGACCTCCTCGTGTATAGTGAGTAGTTTTCTTAATGGTAGTTTTTGACGTCGGTCACTCTCATCCTGTAAAGTATGTCAATCTGTACAAGGATCTTTTGGCGCGTGTCATTATGCTGAGATAGGAGCCTTTTTGGCTTAGTACAAGTCTTTTCCATCTTTTTTTTAGTGTTTAATGTTCTTTTTTATTGTTTGTATTTTCTGTGCGTGTCCTAAATAAAATATTTGTCTTTCTTTCTATTAGCCGTCATCTCGGAATTCATTCCTAGTAATAATTATCTTTCACACAATTAATCTATCTTTTCTTTCGTCTGCCTCTTCTGTTATAGCCATCCGTATTCATATTGAACACTTCTTGTTCAGTTGTAGTACTTATAGTAGTTCTTTCATAAGTATTATGTCTTGTAAACTTATTGATTAGATCTCTAGGTTCACTAAAATTCCGCAGTTACCCGATCTTATCTTGATGACTGAACAATTCATTATCAGATCTTCGACTAGCAACATTGTTGACGTAACACATGTCACAATTCGACTGTAGAAATATGTAGAGTATTTGGGTACTGTAGTACCCATACAAGACTCCAGAGCATTTGAAGTTCGAAGCACAGAAGATTATAAAGGCGCCAATTTGGTTAACAGCCGAAAAAGCATGCAAGTTGACAGATTAAACAAGAAGAGATCGCAGAAATATAGAGATGTCGAAAGGCGTATTTTTAGGCTCTGAACGTTAACAGCCAGATAATGAGACATGCTGGCCATTGCTGGCAGGAAAAATTCTCACGAAAAAAACTTGCTTGGCAGACGGTATTCCAAGCGCTTGATATTATCCTCACACGGCGTATTTTAAACGCGCAGATGACGCGCGTTTCAAAGTTTTTCTTTGCCGTCCGAAGTCAAGTTTCAAGTCCAGTTATTGAAACGCGCGTCGTCTGCGCGTATAAAATACGCCGTGTGCTAGGGGCCTTAGTTCCCTTTTTGGTCACCCCACCCGTGAAAACTGATATGATAAAAGTTAGAAATTATTCTAGAGCAGATATGAGTACCTACATTCATTATCAGCCTAGCCTTTTCCTAAACCAGATTTTGTTGGAGTTGGTTTCCGGTCTAACCATAATTGGCTATAAACAGAATGTTACTTGGTACCACTTTCCTTTAAAGTTAATTATATCTTTCAACAATTTAGTAAGTACTTATTATTTTTTTTTAATTATGGCGAGGTTCAATCTAAATCTAACTGTTTCTACCAAAACAAGTCTACCTACTGGGGATCGACGTAAGTACGTATATTATTTTGCGATTTTATCTCGATACAGTACAAGATAAAGTTATTACAATGATCCTACAAAGTCGTAACATTGTTGCATTTGTTACAGTGAATGCCTCAAATTCAGGAATCAGGATATGTGAGAGAGTGTGGAACTGTGTCTGTGCGGAAAGTCTTGAAGACAGGCGACGTGAATACAGCAAGCTCATTAATTTTTGCATTTTGGAGCGCAAAAAGTTTGATGAATGTGCCCCAGATTAGGTCCAAAAGTGTGTCTGATTCAGACATTAGTCGCAGAACTCGCAGGCCCCTAGATTCTACCAACTCACTGGTTGGCGAATATTATAAGCTCCTGATTCGTTCTTCGTCTTCTTCGTGTCGATGGAACGACAGTGTTTTAAATCTTGTAGGCCCAAACTTCGCCATTTCCACGGCATCGTCGGTGACAGCGTAATGGTCGTTTTAGATGCGGCCGTTTTTTTTTTTTTTGTTTTTGTGAAATCCTCATTAAAGCCCATTCGTGTTCCTTCAGTTGCCTGTTGCCAAGGGTCCCGATATCCCTTTCGGACATAACCGCCGGATTCGTTGGATAAGCATTACTATCACACGCCTATCGTTCTCCAAAAGTTAATAGTAAAGTCGTTGAAACGCCCTGTGAGATGACAATTTGACTCAAAACAGCTGCTGAATTTATACTTTTCGATATATATTTTCCTTTACCCTTTAGCATAGACTGCTCAGTCAGTCCTCCTTGAAATGGTCCTTCTGCTTATTTATTTTACTAGAACTGTCTCTATATTTATGGCGATCATGCGTAGTGAATTTAAATACAATATTATGTTTGGCTTCAATCCAGGACGGCTATTTTGTAAATGTTACGCTAAATTAAAGAAAAGTAAAACAGTCTTATCTTTGTTGGACGTAATTTGGCAATGTCTTAATTTAAAACAAATGTCGTCCATCTCTTTTGTTTGGGACGCCTTTCTGGCTAAAGTCCTCAATGTTTGTTTTTTTAATTACGAAATAGTCCTGCTTTTGGCTTCGATCTCGCCTGGTGGAAAGCGATGGAACGAGCAAGCCCAGAAGATGCCTGTTAACTCTAACTTTGAAGGCTAACGGGTTATATGTGGAAGGGAATTTAAGCAGATGTAGCTGGTACTTGTATGCTAATAGGGTACTTTTAGAGCCTTGGGCTTCCATAAAGTAGAAAAATACTTAATCAACTTTGAGAACAGCTTTGACTCTTATGCATGGCTGATGTGGCTGGCTGCTTACAGTAAAAAAGCTATTGTCATATCATCTCATTCGTTAGAACAAGAATGTCTCTTCAATCATCATAGGAATCTGATACAATCGAACTTTGCCGGCAGACGCACGAGACATATATAAACAAACAATATGGTATGTGTTTATTGTATCTTTACGCGTGTGGAGGAGTTCTAAGAAGATGTTATATTAATATTAACTGTGGGTTGGCTTGATGATCGATTTCTCGATTTTGCTTTTTCAGGGGTTGTGTTTTGAAACCATTCTCTAAGGAACCTATCTTCTATAAACATTATGTAATGTACTTACTTATCTTTTTTAATGTTTTCGTCTTCATCGATTGCGGCTGCGTTGCCCGTCAGAAACAACCCGTCCCGCCCGTTTACAATTTGTCTGCGGTATGCGCATGATCAGACGATTGTTAAATGAACTGCTATGAATTGCTTATTGTTTATTATGTCATGTACAGTGCGAGAAGACGGCACGGCGTCATTCAGTTTCGACATGAAAATAAGGTTATTTTAGGCATCTTCATCTTTTCTAGTCGTCGAAAGTCGCTCATAGATGCAGTCAGCGACTTAAAGTCGAACAATACTTCAGTTTTTTAAATAAATTATTTAGTTAAATTATTTTTAATTAAAATCAGATCAGACGTACTTAAAATTAAGAGTGTTTCCCCGTGGCCCGGTGGGTTGACCCATTACCGGGTCTACGGGGAAATTTCATTCCCCGTGGTCCCATTAGGGATTGTACGGACTTCTGACTAAGTATATCGATAGAAAATGAAAACCGATGATGATGTAGAAAATCAAAACCATCTAAAGAGATTGCAACAACTAACTTGCATGTTTCATCATTCTGCCTATTTCATCTTTTTTTCTTTTCGCAGCAATCATTGTCAGTCGTCTGCGATACCACAACTCTCCACACTTCTCAATACAAAATAAAAACCATCGTTATCTGACCCAAATTGTGCAGACATGTTAAACATTATCAACTTCTACTGTCAAAAACCGCACTCAATTATCGCCCATAAATCAACAGCGTAATAATCATAATTGCTTGAAAAAAAATCCCAGATGATACACGCATCTTGTGGTGTTAAAATCTTAAGTATGTGTGAAACGATGACTTCAGAATTTTTCCCTTGTTATCAGCAACGGAAAACTGTTATCTATGCCTTTGAATCTTACCTAAAGGTTATTTGGGGAAAGACCTTCGTCGTTGTATCATTCATGATATAATTTCAGTAATATTTTGTAATTAATGGGCGCATTGTTAGACATGGCGTGAAATAAACGTGTTTGGGATGACAAAGTCTTTCAGCAGGCGTAGCATGAGAACCGTTTCCGTCCGTTGTCGACGGAAGAGTAGACAAAAATGACGTTTCCTGTTGACAGTAGACAGTGCGAGACGGCAGCAAAATAGAAAGAGTCAACTGCACTTTTTACGAAATTCACTCTTACATAATTCGACTCAGAATTCTTTGTTTTATCATAAGATATATCGGTTGTCAGTGTGATTTTGACAGTAAAGATAGAAAACTTTCTTCCGAAATAGTCTACATATAAAAAGACCTAGACAAAGATCTTTAGAAATGAAAGACAAAATGACAGATTGTAGAAAGATTTCTACGGTGGATGTCAAAAATGAAGAAACGAACTGTCACAGTGCTTATTTTAAGTATCTGTTTCGCAGTCATGTCTAGTTAAGTTATGCATAAGAGATCGCTGCCCATCCTCTCTTGAGAAAACCCTTTCAAGAGAGGATGGGCAGCCACCGCCAGCTAAAGACTAATAAGAACGGCATTGTTTACAATGGTCAAAAGTGAGTTCCACCTGACATCCCACAGAGGCTCCTCCTTATGTGCTTAGAACCGATCCGGGTGTCTTCTTCCTGCACGCGTAGCAAGACAACCATAGAAACGGGTTTTGTCGACGGAAGAATAGATAAAATGACAGATTGTGATAAAAGGAAAGTAGGTACTTATGAGAATTCCTAATTTTAGGAACCCAGACAAAAAGCGGGGTAACGCTCACAGGTCTCAGAAGACTAGTACAGTCACACTCAAAGCAATGTGAACATGCTTCTCGCCACACGATTGCTCCGGAGTCGGTGCCAAAGTATTTGATTTCGCTGGTTTTTATGAAGCAATAATGTTCGTTTATTGTCTGTGCCAATTGCAGCTCACTACTCAATGGGATTGGACAGGATTTTCGTTGGAGGAGTTGGCTTTGTCGTGTTGTATGCGTGATTATTATCATGCGTCAATAAAAAGGTCATGATGTGCTTAGTACTTAACAGTTTTCAGCAGATAAATTGTGTAACACACTTACAATCACAATCCGAGGGTTTTGAAGGTTTTTAATCCATTGCTTTTGGTTTGAACAATTTGTCTACTCAACAACGTAAATAACGCAATGAACGTGGTTGAACTGTCAAATTGAAAAGAATTGCGATCAATTGCCACTTTATGTGTGTTATGCAAACGCAATTACCCCCGCTGGTGTTCAGCAAACAGCAGATTATCCCTAATGGATCCAGACATCTTCAATGATGCATTCAGATGGTCCATTGTCGAATTCGACCGCTGGCATTGGGACTGTACGTCGGTGACTGGTAGTTCTAAAGTCGCCGACTGCTTAAACTGACTCGTAGTATCTTACTAAGAACGAATAGTAGATATATAGGATCTTCAACTTTATAGTTCTATAGTGCTAGAAGTGTTTCTTCCTCATTAAACCATTGTCGTAATGATGTTCTCCAAAGTTGAAATACCACTAGAATTTCTTAAGAGACGATTATGTCGGACATGGTAATTAAATTCAATGCCATGGCAAGTCATTGCCCTCTCCTTGCCAATACAATATACAACTGTGCCTACATTATAACGCATGTTCACGATAACGACTCAGATTTTCACCAACATTTTGCGAATTCAATCTAGTGTACGATTTGTGCTTTTAACTTAAATCTTAGTATCGTCATTTCAGCCGAAAAAAGTCCACTGTTGGACGTAGGCCTCCCCCACGCACCGCCACTTCAACCGGTTCTGTGTTTCTCGCATATGACCTGACCTGATTATGACCTGGTGAAGGCCGCTGGAATCCGCTGGATTCCAGCGGCCTTCACCAGGTCATAACCTTAGTATACTCTGCTAAAAACGTGAACATCTTCAAATTAATGACGTAGGTACAGTGCAGGTTTCCTACTTCTGTCCTAATCGAGAAAAAATTATCTGTGTAGTAAGTATTGAAGCTTTGTACGGGACGGCTGATAATTGAAACATTTTCCATTGGACCATGGAAACAAAATATCAGAACAAATAAATCTTCGCGAAATATCAGTTCATACTCATTTAATTTAACCCTATCGTAGTCACGTGCAGCCGAGCTCTATTGGCTAACGACATCGATTCTAATAGCCACCGGTCTGACCAGCCAATCACCGGCGGCCGTTGAATTGATAGCAATTTAGTGTAATGATGATACTCTGATACTGTTGGCAAATTGTTATCTCGTAACAGTAGCAAGTTCATAGTTTGAATGCTAACTTTTGGCTTTAAGTTTGAGGTCTTAAGGTTTTAATCTGGTTATTCGACATAGAATCTTTAAATCATATAGTACCTGGGGAACCGAGCGCTGCTCTGGTTAAATAGCTCGATTAATGGGGCATAGGTAATCCGAAAAAAAAAACAGAGAAAGCTCATTTAATAGTCGGTAAGTATAGGACAGTTCATACTAATTTCATGTATAGTAGGTACCTGGTACATACTAATTCCATGCTGCTATGTCATTATTCTAAGATAGCCATCTTGTTCTAAATTTAGTGCAAAGGTTACTGTCATATTGTGCCACACCTTTTTACCCGACTGCCAAGGAAGGGTTAGAATAGAATAGAATAGAATAGTTTTATTTGCAAATATGTATACATAATAGTTCTTAAGATTACATTTAGCTCAGCCACATTTTACCAATCGGCATGCAAACATTTGAAATTATTTATAAACACTATTATGTTATGTTATATTTGGTTATGTTTTTCTATTGTTTTTTGAAAATCAGACATCATTTGCTTCATCTTTTCTTCGTATTATTTCATCCATTTGATCGACACCAACTTATTTTTGACACGACTAAAGCCCTTATCTCAATATGAAATTGTAGCCTTTTTAAATACAAATGGTTTGTGCTGTTCTGTGCCGAAAAACCGCAAGGATTTTCCCAAGCTGTGATTGGTCCTGGTAAAAAAAGTTACGCATCAAAATAATAAGTAAGTGCATACGTTCACTATCAACAAACTTATAGTTATTTGTCATTGACACACAACAAGGCACAAGACGTCCATTTTGTCAATTAATTAATTAATCTCATCATGCGCTCGCCCCGTGAATACTCGCTTCTACTCTGTTTTCATTCAATTCACTGATTTACTGTGCTATAAAGGATATCAGTGCTTATATTAAGACACCAGTGTTATGATATTGCTGTCCTGAAAAGACCGCGTTACTAGCTCTAACTAAAATAAACGCTGTTTTACTCAGAACAGCTATGACAATTATTCTGCTGTGACAGCCCGCCGTAAATTGACAGTGACAGTTGACATAAACAATATAAACTTACCTTAGATTACTCCTTCACCTTTCATCTAGAACCCTTTTTGAAAAGATTTTCGTCTTGTCTATGGTTATGTTCCAAGTAAAATCTGCATCCTAATTGCGTAACACACATTACATATACTTATAATTTTGGTCTTTTTCACTTGTAATTGTGAACTTAAAGACCGTCAGCCACCTAAGTTCACGCAAGTTTTCAAATTGCATCTTTACGAGCATCAGATGTACCGACTACATAATACAATATTGGTCTACATTCTTCATTGACTAAGAAATTTGTCATAAAAATACATCACCAATATATTGGTAGGCATATTTTTAGTTAGTCATATTTATTTGTTAACTTATTTTCCCTATTCTAAAATACCTTTAACATTCCGTTCACTTTATAGGTAACTGGCTTCACAATTATAGGCCCTTTCGTATTGAACTCATCTGCAGTTATTTGAAAGGAAGGTATCACTTTGGCAGATCGTGGTCGTGATGAAGTACTTAGTGCCTCCACGATTTCGTTAGCACCACATAAACCCACCGAAAATGAATAATATTTACCTATCGATTTTGTGATAATTTGAAACAAGATTTATTGTGCCGATGACATTAAAGACGTTTTTCATTCTTTTGGTCCTGGCCTGTCTAAGCATGACAATATCTAATCGTTAGTTGATAAATGCGACTATGCAATTTGTGGAAATGCCATTTAAAATAGCACTCTCTCTCTGTAGAGTCGTTAATGTTCAACTGTGCTAAATGGAAATGGAGTGATTGCATTTCGCATACAGCATTGCTATTATGTAACCATCTCACCGTAAAAACTTAGGTGAAGTGAGCGGGAGTGAGCTGTCATTGTCATCGATACCTACTGAAGCTAAGGCAGTGACAGTTCACTTCAGGCTCACTTCACCTAAGTTTTCACGGTGAGATTTTTACAGAATGGCATTACTGGTCTCGGAAATCGAAAGACTGACTGTCTTGTCTTGATGTCCTTATCAAGACCATCGGCTTGTTTTCTTTTCTTCTACTCGTCTCGCTGTTTGTCTTACACACTCATTCCTAATCTTATCCATTATAAGTTAACCGCACCTCTCTTATTAATATTCATCTCAAGTCTCAACCCTTTAAGTCGCCTTTTTTAGTCCCAACGTCAATATTTTTGTCTGACAAGTCTCTTTGTAAGTAAATATTAGTTTCTTCATGATCTATAGCTAAACAAATGCCGTTTCACTGAATCAAACACTCGTTCATAATATCTCAAAACATTTGGCACATTCTCCTCAGCTGTATTAGTCAACGGTGGCTGGTGGCTAGTAGCTAGACACATGGTTCAGCCACGGGGTTCCTAGTGCGTTACCGACACTTGGCCAGACGCCACTAGAACGGTGCATACCACAACATGACATCCGGAATAATAATATTAGAGTGTCTTGTAATTGTCTGTTAGTCAGACAAGGTATTTATAAACTAATGCTTGTTGAGTTTTGTGTTACTGAATTTGTTTTTCGCGCCACATTTTTCTGGATTAGTTTCAGGGTTGTAAGGATTCTACATCGCTTGATGTTAAAACGTCTACTGCTTCATTTGTGCCTTGTAGTATACTGTTGCAAAGGCCAGACGTAGGAAAAATATAGCCATAATCAATCGATAAATGTGAAGCCATAACAGGAATTTTCTACAGCTGTATATTGAAGGGCTGCGGGAATTACACTGCTGTTTTTTTTCGCCCTTATATGCTAATTTTACAACATCGAAAGAGCGGAAAACTTACCTATAACAAAATTAATAAAAGGGCACATTTGTGGGCGTATCGCTACTAGCATTATCTTCCAGATAACCTTTCGATGGTCAAGGACGACGTAAAAATAGGTTAGTTTTTTGTTGATACAAATGAAAAATAATCAACTATCGACGCAAACGGGTTGAGGAGGTAGGGTGAGCCAGTCCTATATTATTTTTATTTTCTCTCTCTGCCTTATCCTATGCCATTTTAACTGAGGTTGACTCTCCTCGTCATTCTTCTACGGACATGTCTATTCTGGATCGTCGAGGCTTTAGTAGATGCCTCGCAGAATAGACACGTCTATTCCAGACATAAAATTGCTTTTTTTTACTAAAAAACTAATTAGTTCCTCAAATAAATCGATCACTTCGATGGATTCCGTAATACTCTTTAAGAGGCCATCTATACTGACCAACTATGCGTGTGCGCAGACTTTGAACTAATAAAGATTTGTTCAACAGAACTGTCTTTGAAAAATATGTATTTACGATTATTATAGGTAAAGGTTATCTCTGGGTTAATGGTAATATTATCTTTTATATAATATGGATTCTGCTTGCGACTTTGTCTGCAGATTTTCCTCATTTCATTTGTTTCTTCATCCTTTACCTACCAATTGATTATTATTGAGCTTTTCATAAATATAAAGTAAATGAGCAGTGGTCTGGTATTATTGGTGAAGAATTTTTTTATATCTAGTAAATTTTAAACCATCGCGTTGTGTTAACTGGTCTAAACTAGAAGACATTCATCAGTTTCTAAATTAGCACAACTTAATTGACCGACCCACAGATAATACAATACACTTGCTTTTATACTACTATGTTGCAGTCATTAACATAATAATATTTATGACTCGCCTCCCACTCCCCCTTGATACCATATAATGTTGCCCACTGTTAGACATAAGTGTAGCGGTCAATGCACTTCTGTCATTGCACACCATTGCTCTCGATCTTCGATCAATCTTATAAATCCAGTACCTTGCATAGAGCAGTCCTTGCTCAAACTTCACTTTCTGCTACAACGGTCACCCTGCTCTGACTGAAATACCCGGCCATCTCGTTATACTGCCTTTATTGCAGTCACTATTACAACTCGTGTATTCAGTTTCAACGAATGTTTGACAATCTACAATAATTTAAATGGTGGAACCCAACGCCCACAGCTAATGGCCGGTGCCAGTTTGCTACTTCAGCGTATTCTCATCCCGTCATATCACCTAAATAATTAATTAAGATGCCTTAGACGCGAAAGATACACATATCCATCATTGATTCTTTGTGTTAAAACGTTTAAATGACGTCTACATATCGTAGGAACGCGTTGAAATGCTTTCCTCGCGCCGTCCATCTTTATGTTGGCAACCACCATATGTTTGAATGATAGAAGGTTTATTTCACGCTTAGAATATGATAAATCAAATGTTTCGTATTTTTATTTGTAATTTATAATGACTTTTACAAGGTTAAGTGGCTAATATCATCGGTTTGGTTTTTTCAGGAAATAATGACGATAAAACATTTTTACCAAAGAAAAAGAACAACCGTCTTCCAAAAAAAACACAATAGAAAGTGAGTGACAATACTATGTTGCCACCGACTTCAAAAATTAAAGTTATTTTCATTTTTTAACCGACTTCTTCAAAAAGGAGGAGGTTCTCAGTTCGTCTGTATGTTTTTTTTTTCTTGGTTTGTATGGTACGCGATTACTCCACCATTTATGAATAGATTTTGATGATTCTTTTTTTGTTTGGTAGGTCATGCTTCAGAGGTGGTCCCATATAAATTTTATTAGTTTTGCTTGCGTAGTTTTTGAGTCAGCTTCAATAATTACGTATTTTTCCCACTTTGCGTATGTAGACAATATCTTAATTTTCCTTCACTGTTATTTACATAGCAGGTAGTTGTATTCGAATTTGTGTGGGGTAGGTACCACAACTAAAAAGTGAAAAATAAAAAATTTTACAAAAAAAAAACCGACTTCCAACAAAAACACTAAAAACTTGAAAAATAACTTTTATTTCGGAAGTCCGTGGCAAAAAACGAAAATTGAAAAGCAAAGACACCGGCTTATTTTTCACGTTTTTTGTGTTTTTGTTGGAAGTCGGTTTTTTTTTTTGTAAAAAGTTTTTATTAGTTATGGTACTTATCCCACACCAATTCGTATACTTCATTAACATTATGTAAATAACAGTAACAGGAAGTATTATAACAGAATTAATTCATACGTATTATCAAAGCTAGCTAGCTAATTTATACGGGACCACCACGCAAACTTCTTTTACCAAATGAAAAAAAAAAACAAAACAAAATCGATCCACAATTTACCAAAAAAAAAAACGATGGAAATACTTTAAAAAAAATACATACAGACGAACATTATAATCTCCTCCTTTTTTGAAGTCGCTTAAAAATGGTTTTTGGTGTCGAGCTGGTATTACTTTCGTTTTTCTCATCCTCATGTATTACTACTGTCTAATAAAATATGGACGAGATCATTCAAACACCGCAAACTAGCTAATAAAGGACATGACCAGTTCCTGCACTCGAATTCAGGAACTTGTGCAGGATTACAGTGTTTACACTTTGATTTAAAAATTAAGATCTAATTTATCATGGATAAATTATACCGAATAAAGCCAAGGTTAAAATATCTGCAAAAACAGTAGTTTAATTGCTTACGCTATTCTTTTAGAGTGCGTTGCATCCTATGCCGTAGTGTTGGTTTCCCTGTTGTATGACGAATTTTGTACGTTACGGCGCCACCTAATAGGTCCGTTGTTAAAGTGCCAACATTACGGCATAGGAACTTTATTGATGAAAAGCACTCTATAAGTACTTTCCGATTTTGACGTTCCATTGTATCCATAATCATCCGGTAACCATAATAAGCTAAACAGTATGGGGAAAAATAAAATAAGAACGAGTTATTTTCGATCAAGAGAATAAATGACATGGAATAATATATTATAATGCATGTTTTGTTTTTGATTAATTTACATTTTATAATCTAAGTTTGCACGCCTACAGGTTAGGTTTTTATTGACATTTGGTGTATAAAGGACTGTTATTTCTTTGACAATGCATCAGTGCATCTGACATTAGTGGCGGGACCAAAGGCACAATGTAGGAATCTTTTTCATAAAATCCCCAATTAATCGATTAGAGTCGAAATCGATTCACAAAAAAAAATATTTTTGAAAAATATATCAATTCAAAAATATTTTTATAACTGTGTTTGATTAATAATAACATAACATAACATCTCGCTTCTAATGCCTGAAGGGAGAGATGTACCTATACACCCTCATTTTGCTAGTTGTGTTGTAAGTCTCGTGCATTAGGGGGCGAGCCTATTGCCATCAACCGGGCGCAAATCCGGACTCCACTTGCTACTGAGATATTCCAGATGAACAAACCCAATAACACTTTGCCTGAACAGGGAATCGCACCCAGGACCTAATGCTCAGGTGTAGCTGAGCATGAGGTCCTGGGTGCGATTCCCCGGCACAGCGCTACAGCGCTTGGGACCACTAGACCAACGAGGCAATCAAATGATTTCGATTTTAGTGTTCTAAGTTCGAGAAAAAATCGAGTATCATTTATCGATCTCAGATCGCCATTCACCATCCCTACCGATCCATCCGATTTTGGCGTCACGTTGTGTTTACATATTCGTTGTGTACTGTGCGATTATTGTGTTCTATTTCTAACGACCATTGCTATTATTTACGAACTGAGTTACGAACTGATAATTATCTTCAAAGCCTGATTACCATTGCTATATAAAAAGGATTCTTCGGTTTTGCTCTACGATTCGATTAAATGGATATTATGATGAGATGCATAAACTGTGGTATATTTCGTAAGGCGGGTTCAAAGGCATATTATGTCAATGCTAACCTTACCCCTGCAAGTGAGACTTGCCCGGTGGTTGAATAATCAGGTATGTACTTAAACTACATTGGAACAATACCTACTATATAACAATAAGACTGAAGGTATAAAATCTGACATAGCGGTTCGATTGCATGTGAGCCAGCAAAACTTAATAAAGCAGCGTTTATTTGGGGAAAGGGTGGCAATGCATCAGCAAAAACACTGCTATGGGCGGCGGTGATTGCCTAATTCCCGTATCTAAAAACGTTCAAATTCAAGTCGCAATCTCATCTCAGCGACAATTATTGTCAAAAACTCGATTACCACAACGCCTAGCGCCATCTCATATCGAAAACCAGAGTTATTTAATGAATACTTATCTTTATTTTTCTCAGTTTCCTGATCTTTTAGACTCGTGAAACTTTTTTGTCTGGAGACTGTAGAATACAACAATTGCAAAAATAAAACAATATTTGCTGCACATTGATTTCGACACCTATGCCGGCGCCCATAGTCCCACTGGTCATGTCATTTATAATATACGAAATTTTTTTCATTAAAAATTGTGTTTAAGTTTTAACTCCTTGATTTATTTTCTCACGCTTGTGTGTCTACATTACCTCCCTGACTTCTTCTTCGAAAGTTCTAACTGAAAATAATTATTAAAAGTTAAGGTAATTTAATTTTTACATCGCAGTAAACTCTTTTCTCAAATATTTTTCTAACTTACAACACTGTAGCCCTTGAACTTCAGTTGCGCAGGCGCATAAAAATAGTCGGCACGTTATTAAAACCGCGCTCGTTTGCCAAATCCACATTACTATCTACGAGCCAATATTTTTTGTTTATGATACAAAAAGAAAATTGGCCTAACGTTAGTCATTACTTTTTACATTTTTTGCAGGGACAGTTTTTTTTTTTACTTTGTTGCTTGTCTTGTTTTCTCGTGATCAGCTACGTACGTTTACTCTACATGATGGTTTGTTGTAAATATAGTCACTAAAATCACGGGTACACATATTTTACACAATCATTAGTGCCATCCAGCTTCTATCCCAATTGTATTGACTTACTGTTTAGGAAGGATGAAGAATTATTTTTTGGAAACGCTTTTTCATTTTTACCCGACGACGGCGAAGCAAAAACGAGGGTTATGATTTTGACCGGTATGTATGTAGGTATGTTCGTCTGTTCCCTCATATCTGCACAATTAAAACCACATTAAAAAAAAAATTATAAAACTAAATCCCAACTACGACAAAAAAGTGAATTAAAAAGGTATAAACAAGACATCACGGACACACAAATTAAAAAATCACCCGTAATCTATCTGATTTATGCCCTAACACGTGTCGCTCAGGATTTTTAAAAGTTTGTCTGTGATGTTACTCGCTTTTTTTAAAGATTCTAACATTTCCAACAAGTTCTAAGTCTTAACCACAGATATTATAATACTACGGTCTTAACTGACTCGGTCTGGTTCGAAGACCGGTAATTTGTCACTGACAGAACTATTTTTGCCATTGATACTAAACTGATTAGCTATACAATAAGTGAAAGTAACAAACGGTATATTCTGTAAAAAATCTCACCATGAAAACTTTGGTGAAGTGAGCTTATAGTGAGCTGTCATTCTTCTTGATGCTAGGAATTGACACTATTGACAGTTAACTTCAAGCTCACTTCACCTAAGTTTTCTCGGTGAGATTAAAAAAAAATCGTCAGTTTATGATAACTCAGTGACTTATTATGAGTTACGAACGATTAATATGATGGCTCTTTCTGGCTGTGTGTGTTGATGAACAAGTTTTTGTTAGTCGGTTCTCTCTGACTCCTGGGCAAAGGCCTTCCATTCTTCCAATATTTTCTCGCTATCCCGTGCTGGCTCTTGCCTTTTTACGGAATCTAACAATAATAACAATTAACATAGCAAAATCATCCATACGTATGTGTTAAATGCAAATGCATTTTGTAATAATCAAGAAACTGGTTATATAGCAGAACTAATATAATATCACAAAAACGTTGCATCCCAGGGCTCCCTGCGAACGGCGTGCTTTAAAAAAGTATGTTATAAAATAAATAAATATGCGTTTTATGAATGCAACAGAAGATTGATCTTCTGTTGCAACCTGAGGGTGATCCCCGGTTACAAATGCTAGGTGCGACACGAATGCGCAATATCTTTTAAAAGACAGAAAGAAAATACATTTTCATCTCATCTATTCGAAAAGGACGACTTGGGTCGCCTAGTGCACCCAAAGGTGGTGTTTTCTATAAGAAACTTTTAGCGGGCAGTAATGAGTTTTTAATCCTCTTTATAAGTGCGCCGCAATTATCTTTGCCGCGCACTTTTTGAATTTGGAACATCTTAACGCCAAAGAAATCGCAGCCATTATATTGTTTGATTAAAGACTGGCTGGTACGACGGTCCATAGTCACGCCGCCAGCTGAATAAAAATCTACAAAAATCTCTAATCCTAATAAAACTGTAACAACAAATTTTCTTAATTGCGAAAATGTCTCAAATGTAAATATAAGTTTTTAGTTGTTTTATTATTAGATACTATTTAATTTCAATTTATTTGTTACTCTGTCTTATTAAATAATAATATTACAATAAAATATGAGGGGCCTTTTATTTTCTCATAGTGGGTGATGAAAAGTAGAGTGTATCTCTCGGGCGCAAAATATATTTTTGGCTCGGGCGACGTACTTTGAATCCCTCGCTACGTTCAGGATTCTACTAAAGAACTTCTACTCTAGAATCCCTCACTTCGCTCTGGATTCAAAAAAGCGCCCTCGCCGTAAATATATTATTTTGCTCCCTTATGATACAATCTACTATTATTTAGCACAGACTAAAAGGCGCACAATATAATAGAAGTACTTACAGCAGAACAAATTAAAATAAAAACCGTAAGGAGTGACCACATAACATCACGCCTGTAATCCCCAAAGGGTTAGGCAGAGGTATATATACCCATAGTACAGCAACATCAGATAAGTTTTCACGGTGATATTTTTACAGAAAAGGCCGTCAAGATACATGTAGATACGTACCTAGTACCTGATCATAGTCCTGTTTACCCTCGGACAAAAAGTCTATTACAAGTTAAGTGATCCATATTGTAAAGACTTGTAATGTCCTTAACACGCTTGTGACGTGCAATTACGTAATTACAAGCATTGGATTTTATGATAGTGCTTTACTTTTTAAAAGAGCATTGAGATCATAGGACTTATAGAACTTATGTCGGTTTTCATAGATATTAACATAGTTCAGGTGCCGTGTTAAAAATATTTAGAAATGCTTAACCGCTTAGCATTCGAACCAGGATCATGACTGCGGTTTGTAGATGCAAATAAAGCGGCCGTATGCGAGTCGGCGTCGCACACCAAGGGTTCCGTACTACCACCGTACAATATTTTCCATTATTAAGATCGAGCAAAAAAATCCGAAAAAAAAAAGTTTTTTGTATGGACTCTTGAATTTTTTAACTTTTATTTTATTTTTATTATTTGTTGTTATAGCGGCTATAGTAAGTGCACACTGCGAACATTTCAAGTGTCTACCTATTACGGGTCAAAAGATACAGCCCTGTGACAGAGGGCGGAAAGCGGAGCATTGTAATAAGGTCCCGTGTTCACCCTTTGGCTATAAAACCCTAAAAACTAGGGCTGATACGATGCCAAACCTTGACTGGGAAGTCTGACGCTCGCACCGTGACTCTAGGAACTTACTGATAATTTGATGGATCTCAGTTATGAATAAAGTCTCCATTGCCGACTACTTTAGCTCATAAAATACTTGTCACATCCTATCATCATCTCATATAAAAGAAACAAAAACATTAGCATTTCAACTACGTAAAACTGAAAGCCCATAACAAAATACTTGAGTGCGACAGTTGGTACAAAAGAGGGCTATTTATCTTGATAGGCTACATCAGTGTTATGTTAACAACATTAGGTGAATATGAGGTGCAAACTCGCCGATTACGACATTTTACCGATGCCTTGCGTAAGATTTTACCGGTCTAAAGCAGTTAATAGGTTTACTGCCTTGTTGGTCACAAGTGACTATTGAACTGAAGGCATAGAGAAAGTGTCATTCAGCGATAATGATGAAGGAATGTCAAAAATGTATGACACTGACATACGCTACCGAAAAGCTTATGTCAATCCTGTTGAAAGTCGTTGTAGAAATACGGATACGCTTTGAAAGCGATTGCCATTTCTCTAGGCCCTCTAGTTCAGAGTCGTGAAACAGCAACCCTAATTGCATAACACACTTCAATCACAATCCAAATGAAGGTGGCTAATCCATTGCTTCATATGTTCGAATTTGTCTGGTCAACCACGTAAATAACGTAATGACTGTTGTTGAACTGAAACCCTATTGCAATCAATAGTCATTTTATGTGTGTAACGCTGTTACCCTGTAGCGGAGATGAGAATGTTGAGATGGATTTGTGGAGTGGCGAAAATGGATAAAGTAAGAAATGAGTCTATAAGGGGAAGTTTAAAGGTGGCGCCAGTGACAGAAAAGTTGAAAGGTAATCGTTTGACCTGGTATGGGCATGTGATGAAGGGGAAACGCATGTGACTAAAACTGATGAATATAAATTTTGATAGATGGAGCGGGAGAGAAAGGCCAAAGAAAAGATGGATGGATTGTATAAGGAATGATATGAAAGAGAAGGGAGTGAATGATAGCGTCACGGTTTACAGGTGAGTGGAAAAAGAAAACGTGTTGCGCCGACCCCAAGTAACATGGGACAAGGGCAGGAAGATGATGATGCAGTTACCGTGCGGGTCGGGCAAAATGTTATTTGGTTATTTCATTAGGAAATTCTTAATAACAGTTCTGAAGTTAGCAGTATTTATTTGTGCTTCTGTTAAAGCAACGGGTTCGTCAGAACATAGTGATATAGTTGTTTACAAAGCACAGTGAGGTAGTCAGGATTTCTTATGATAAGACTCCTCTGGTGAGCTCCTCTGGTGCTGGTGGTGGTCGTGGTGGTGGTAGTGGTACCTATTATCTACTACCATATCTAGATTTATATATTATATAGATAATTTATTTATCCAAAACATGAGGATACACACACATGGCATATGTTACTTTATCTATTACTGCAATTGCTGTTTTTCGCCCGCACCTCTGACATTTCGGATTCATGTGCGTAAGTATTGTATAATTAATAATTATCACTTGCTTCAAAAACGGCGAAGGAAAATATCGTGAGGAAACCGGCATGCCTGAGAGATATTTCTCAATGGCACGTGGAGCCAAGTCAGAGTCCCATCATGGGCGGGATTAAAACTCTGACACCAGGGTTATTATCTAACCACACGATATCCATTTTTAATTATTTATGAGGTTGTCTATAGATTAGCAAAGCATGGCGAAGCCCCTTGAGATCACAAATGTGTAGAAAAACAACCATTAATTTGTAAGTAAAATCAATGACTTAATTAAATCAACACACGTGCAGATATACAGTTATTATTATCAATTACAACGCAGACCGTTTACTTGTACATATAATTAAACAGTTTAATTGAATAATTGAACAGTTTCGTTAATATATTGCATTGCTAGTCGCCGTACTTGACATAAAATAGTACCATTTATTCTGTCCTTTCAGATATTGGTCTTAGAACTCATTTAATAAAGTCTAGACTAAAACCTATTGGTCATAATTTGATTGAAAGTATGCCCGGAGCGATTTGTACCACAATTTGTGAGTTCTTGCTGACATATTGTAATTTATTTTCGTACATAATATGTCTTGTTATTGCTTTGATTTAGTAGTAAATAAAGAAGACTAGCATAGTAAATTGAATAATAACTTGTATTAATAGGTCAAAATGCAAATGACTTGTGTTGATAAGTTTTTCATTTTCAATTCAAACATCAGTCGTGATTTCCTTATGATAAAAGCGACAAAAACAGGTAAAGGAAAACCTCTTTTCATCTTGCACTTCTATTTATTCAACAACACAAGTCCTACACCCCAATTGAGTAAAATACCTTCAAAATCTGATGGATTTTGAAAGAAATTCCTAATCCATTACTACATATATGTTGGAGTATCTCCTACTTCAACACTATAGTTTTTCTCATTCAATCAATCTGCCTAGCCTTTTCCCTACTACGTTAGAGTCGGCTTCCAGTCTAACCGAATGCAGCTGAATACCAGTATTTTACATGGAGCGACTGCCTATCTGACCTTCACAACCCAGTAACCAGGCAATACGATACCCCTTGGTAAAACTGGTTGTCACTTTCGGGCTTCTGACGACCCGTAACGGCTTAACGTGCTTTCCGAGGCACGGAGGAGTCTCGGTATGTAAACTTCCACAGACCAACCTCGGCAAGCGTAGCTTAACCTGATGGATCGACCCGTGCGGCTGTTATTACTTAGCTTACTATAAATATTATATTTTACTATCCGAGCCCGCTTGCTCGCCTTGTGTGGAATCACACGTCTCACGTAATACTAGTAAAATACACCTTCTAATTTTTATAAAGAAAAGTATAATAAACGTATTATTGAAATCCTTAGAACGGCCTCTCCTTTGGTGCCCCCTTTAACCCTAATAACATTTGACAATTTTTTTTGCTCGATGTTGTAAACTGCGCAATGAATGTTTGTCGGATTGTCGAAATGAAACGCATTGCAATTGTTAGTGTGTTACGCAATAACTGTTATTGAAAAGGTTAGGTAAATATCCCTCTTCATCTATGAAAACAAATCCTTCCTGTTTATTAATATCTCAATTAAACTTAATGTCTTATGTAAATCTATATTTATGACTCCGACCTCAATCCCCACTGGCCTATCAGAAGGACCTTGATATTGAGGATTATTATCTAGTCTAACGAGTCTAGACAATGACCAACTCATTTGATTATAGGTTCACGACTCACCAGTGTTAGTTGAACTTTTAACTGTTAGAATGTATCTAATGGAAGAGATCAAGATGTTGGTGCCTTGATTGACGGGTACGAAGAACAACTATTTTGTGTTGTAGTATCATTCACAATCAATCGTACATAAGAACCTAATGGAATATTAGAAACCCGAAAGTTTGTCTACAAGTTTGTAACTTCTTGACGCAGAATTTGACACGAATTTTAGATACATAAAAGTTGTACTTTTAACCGGGTACGTCAACTAAGTTTCTCCTAGGATGCGAGTGAAAACGTTAAAAGTCTTCCCAGCCTTTATTCATTTGATTAGCGCTACAGGCGGCATGCAAAGAGATATAAACAAAGGCATACGTAACGTTTCTGCCTGCCTAATTTTAAAATTGGATTATGCAGTTTCTTGCCCGTTCTTCTCCATAGGAACCGACAACGCTTTGGAATGAGCTTCATCTTTCTGAATTACCGACTCGTTCGACAATCAAAAGTCCCTCAAAATGGTTTAATTTAAATAAATGGTTTGTGTTTGAGTTTAGCTTGCACCTACCAATAAAATAATAACATAGGTATTCATATTCCTCCAAACTTGGCACACATCTAAGGTTATTGACGCCATCAATTGTTTTCAAATGCCCCCATATTTGATAATCTCTGATAGATGCAAATTAACTTCATTGTCACTAAAATCATGAGTCTGTTCTAGTTCCTTTGACCTTTTACAAATACCTATTTAGCAAGATTTTTGTAATGCAGAATGCTAGGTGTTATATTAAGATTTTTCTTCCGGGGTCATATTACCAATCTATGGAACTTCTTGTAGCCACTGTTGGCGCCCAAATGGGCCTCATTTTGATTGTTGGGCGCCAAATGACTATGCGTCAAAAATCGTAATATTCGGGGACTTTTTTTTAATAAGTATTATGCCCTGAATTAAGAGATACAGTAGCAGTCAGTGTATTTTGGTGATGGGAATTGCAGCAATTTGTTCCGATAAAATAATATACTATCAACTATCAATCAACATTCAACATAATCTCCATCTTTTATAAATCATGCAAGAGGCGGGGAGTTGTCAAGAAGGTAGCCAAATACTGATATATGCTACTGTTGTAGGTTATTCCTATCTAACTGGTTGCCATGCTACCTAGATTAGCGACTGCAGTGTTGCACCTCTGTCAAAATATCAACATCACGATCTTGTCACTTATCACGGATGTTATCATTAACGTCATCATGACGGTCTCTGACGACAAAATGTCCAATATTTACTCCTTGTTATAAAAAACGCTGCAATGCTGATATTTTTATTTGTCTGAATATGTGTCACTATTCTTAATTTAAAAAACAAAACGCATGGTAGTGCGGACGTCATATGGCAAACATACAGCGTGTCTAGCTATTATATCTTGAACTATGATCATATGAGTTTGCGCTGGATTTGAAATAACGTTGACATTTGCCTAAGCCCGCTTTGTCACCGTGAAGCCCTATTTATTAGGCACCTTGTATACAGGTGGATTTAAGTGATGACACCAAAATGACAGGTGGCAGTGCGACATTTTTGTTTATCATACTTTATCAACTAACTAGTTTTGTTTCTTTTTGTTGTTTTGTTCGCACATTTTCTGTTAACAAATCTGACATTGGTAGAATTGTCGACATCGGTACCATTGCCATAGAGAAAAATAGAATAGAATACTTATATAAATATGTGTCAAAACTGACCGATGCACCATGTTTTGTCTATTTTATTAATTTGAGTATGTGACTAAAGATATTGGGTACTAATGCTCTCAGGACCAACGTTTTCTTTTGCAAGGATCTCTACAACGCATTAACTGGTATATAGATTTCTCATTCTGTTTTTACGTCGACGAAGTTTTTAGGTGGCATCAGTTCGAAGTTGACCTGTGCATACATCTACTGTTGTGTTGCCGTTGGCTGCATGAACATTAATTAGTAATACCATTGTAGATCTTAGATAACAGTGTTAAATTGTAATTACATTAGACTTAAAATTTTACGTAGTCAGATAACAGCGAACTGTTTTGACTACCTGAATGTAGTTAAAAAAATATGTAGGTACTTAGGCAAATTATGTTGTTTTGCCACGAAAATGCTGGTGCTTGCTGCAAAATAATTAGATGAAACTAACATATATTTTTTGTTTTCAGGTAATTACGCAAAAGAAAAGAAAACAACGCCATGTGAGTAGTGGCTAAAATGGTAATATAACTCTTGAACAAGCCAAGTAAAGCCCCTTTAATGAAGTTCCCTGCCAATTCTTACTATAAGTTCTAGATACTACAATCTAAAGACAAAATTTACTGCATCCTGGAAATTGTATACATTCTCAGTATTTTTGGTAAGGCTTATTCTTTCAAAGTCCGATACTTCCGATTCATCGGTAGTAAAATATGTTAATCGATTGCATAAAATGTAGTCTGCTGCATGCGTAATGTAGCCTGACCCTGATCAATTTGTTTCACATTGTTTAATATTTAGTAGTTCTATCAATCGTCGTGTTTATTCGTCGTCATCATAATCACCTTCCAGGGGGCTAAACCGGGCGGGAGGAAACGCCCGGGTGTCACCACTGTGCGGATCGTCCGGAGGACACGGTGGAGCATACGGTGGAGGTGTGATTCATAATATTTACAGATCATATTATGAATTGTCAGTTTGTGACATTTTACGATGATTAATAATATTTTCATAATATGATTCTGCTAAAGTGACCGTTGTAAGCCCGCTGCCAAGAAAACATGTTGCGCTGAACCCAAGTAACATGGGACCATGTTATTTTGATTCGGCGCAACACATTTTCTTTTTCCATTCTCCCCTGTCAACCGTCTCTAGTCACCGTCGTCGTATATTCGTCGTATGTTTCCAAAATTATCTCATGGCTTAGTTCAGTGATCATTGGGTGGCCAACGTTCTGCAGTGAAAGTTTTGGTAAAAGATTAAGAGGAAATCGGGTCGGTCCCCTCTCCATACAAACGCTCTCGCCTGTTTTCTCCCTGGTTTATGATCTTACAGTAAAATTCATATCAACTAGTTCTATGCCGCTATGTTTTCCGTTTTGATGATACATTATCTGTAGAAGCACTAGAACCCTCAGAAAATGCTCAAAATGGCCGGTTTACACCGCTGTCATCAAAGGCCTATTGTAGAAATTTAACAACTATTAATGAAAAAGAAAAACATAGGGGCACAGCACAGTAAATATCCTTCTTATTCAGTTTATAAAATATCTTTAAAATTGGTCCAATATTGGAGGAGGCAATAGACGAGAGCCGAACCTCGAATTATGACTTTTTCTAAGGAGAAAATACCGACCCTATTTCCTCTTATTGCTATTCTGTAGTCTATCTTAGACAACTTCAGGACGAGTTTGCACTGTTTTGTAATCCTCTTGCCCTTTCACTAGTATCTCTGCTGATGCTACTAATCTCTCATCATTGTTAGGGAATGTTCAACTAACTCGACTGTCTCAAAATATTTCCATCATTCCATCTTCACAGTCAGAGTTCATCTCATTGTTGCTTCATTAGCTTACTTGCTTGCGTGGGAGTGTAACGTAGTTTCAATAAACATTTTGGCACTGACTCTTGACTACTCTTAACGCATTCAAGATTACTAGCATGACAGAACACGTGTAGACAAATACCGGTTTAAAATTCTATTCTAATGCTTTTATGACATTTAGTTTGCTAGAATTAAGTAATCCAGGATGTACTTGTTCAATTATAGATATGTCAAGTCCTATGAAATATTCATCAAGATACTATGACTAGTTTCAATGAGATCCTATAGAGATATGTAGTTTTAGGAATAACTATACCGTCATGGCTCTCATAGTTGTTTCAAATAATGCTTTAGTCCTTCCTACTGGCCTTTAAGATTGAATCTTCTTGTTATGGCACTCCTTAGAAGCTATTTACACACGAAATCCAACATCAAGATTGTCTTTAGCATCTCAGTCTTTTCTTCACTGACCCATCTGATGATGCTCTTTTCTTGTTTCGAAAGGACCTTGGCCCTGCTGGCCTATGCAGGATAAAATTAATAATCATATAATATTTGTATATTTGAAACACGTATTCTCATCGTGTGGGTCTGAGCTCACTGATCCTTCACCTACGACCCGTCATGTTTATACACAACTCTATCATAATTACTGAAACTGGCGCCCATGCAGGGTCTAAATCATATATTCGTTGATTATTCTTCTAATGCTTGCAATTTTATTTGATTTTATGCAATACAATCTTATTTCTTACATCTCTTGCATGATGTATTTGAAAAGAGAATAGCAATTGAATGGTACGTTTGGCGAAGGTCAGCAAAATTGGCGCCCATGTTTTTAAAGTATTTTTTGCAGTGTAGTTACTGTATTTGTATATTCATTCTATTGATCTTAATACACGCATTTTTTGTTGTGATACAACTGAGTTCGTTGCTCTTTAATATATAAATGAACTCTTAAGCTGATTAAAACCAATTGATATTTAAAGTTTAAGCGGAAGCTTCAAAGCATTCGCCACTTTGTAGTTTAATCGCAGTAATATTATTGGTTGATGGTTCTGACTTCTATAATAACCTTCTAAAATAATAATTAATGATAATAAGGTTCGTCACAAGCCGGATCTTCTTCAGCATCAGCCAATACCTGTGTATCACTAAATTCTACTTTATAATTATTGTTAGATATAACAGTGTTCATATAACAGAATGCTGTGTAGACAATTTCTCAATCTTTTGTCATGATAAAATATCAATGTTATCTAGTTTTTATTCTTGTCATGTCGTGATTTCGTGAACGTATCTACTTGGTTTTTTTTTATGGTAAATAGAGGCCGTTAAAGTGTTTGCCTTTGGAGCCTCAAAGAGCACGGTTAGGGCACTCTGACTGATTTTATGTGCCAGCATGCTGTGTAGTTATAGAAAATTGTTGGTACTGATTGGCTTCGTCAGGCTTCATTTTGCCGCTCAGTCAGACCAATACACGAGCGCAGCCGCTGCATGGGCAGGCAGTTATTAAGTCTTGATCAAGCGACACAAACGTAAGGTTTTATGTCTCGTATTCAAAAATAGTATTTATTTCAAATAAACTAATTACAGGCAATTTGAATTGTCAAGGGGTCGGTCAGTCAGAAAGATGAAGCTAGTTGCCCATTCCAAAGCGTAGTAGGTTCCTATGGAAACTCCACAGACACTCTTTTAAATCAGAATATTGTTACAATACTGTACGGATTGGTTAAACTGGATAATAATAGAGTCGGTATTTCTGCACACGCCAGCTTTTTGCATGGGCTTTTTAACCTCGGCAGCCTAGGCAATTTGATGACCCTTTCTACTAAGTTATTTCGATAATATGTAACCAGTTTTTTAATAACTCCTCTATTCGCTAGACCTTTTTTTTCAATCCCTGTCCGAATCTGAATCGGGGATTCAGTCAGTAATTGAGCCCGAAAGGTTATCAACTCTTATTACGAATATACTAAGACTTCTTGATCCAAATTTGGCATAACTACTTTTAACATAAAATGATACGATTATGACTCGTTATCTATTTATCTCGCGTCTAGATGTCTGGAACTTCGCAGGGGTCGGGGGTAATTTAGTCCGATAACAGTTTGTGCTAATAAATCGACAAATATAGCTCAAATCTTCCACAATTTCTTCAAATCTTACGGTACGAATCCACTGCTGTTTTGAAATACAATGTGAATGAAGGTTTTCCGAGAACATTGTTATATTTGCACAGCTGGATGTTCAATTAAACGAAATTAAACCTTGTAAGTAGTTGTGAGTGGCTAAAATATCCTCTTTGAACTTGGAAATTGCGGGCAAACATTTTGCATAGATGTTAATTACATGAAGACTGTGTCTTCATGTAAATAACATCTATGCAAAATGTTTTTTTAAACATTAAAGTCTTAAACCGCAATCAGGGGAGGTAAAAGAGTGCTGTTGACAAAAGCTGAACTCATATATGAACAGTTCCGGGAAGATTTGGGTTGCATGGATAAAAAATAAGACCACACACCTAGATATATTCCTATAAAAACATTACAAACATCCCGATTAAAATTCACAAGTCCATAAAACAACTATAATAAAAAATGCACATCAAAATATCGGTCCTTAACATGACGCAACTGATATTGTAGTATGTCACGCCGCGATAGGAACAATAGAAGACAAACATTATTAGATTATAATGGATTATTCTAGCTATATTAATAACAATAATGTTATCGTATGAAGTCTTGAATCCAATGAGCAGTTGCTCGAAGAATGTTGGCTTGCAGGATATAAAACACTAACCACTGTTGTAACCCTAGGGAAGGGTATCAAGAAAAATCGTACACTTATTTATTTATTTATCATTCACCACAAAATCCACAGCTCTTTGAAATGACAACTTAAATTAAATAAACTAGTCTTACAGCCAAATACGGATTGACAATTTAATAACAATACATGCAGCAGAAACAAACGTAGTGAAACTGCTAGCACCATCTGAGCATTGCTAAGTGTACAGTGCGGGTGAGTGCATGAGGAGTTGTTAGTGGGTGTGTGAATATGTCATGATGTTATTTAGATTTCGATTTATTTGTCAGTTCGTCACATACTGATGTTATTAATTGCTTCTTGAATGGTATATTTTTTGGTATTAAATATATCTAGTGAGAATCTTTTGTTAAAATTACTTAGCGTCCTACCAATGGTTGAGTTTTGATCGTAGTTTGCTTACTCACAGTTCTCTTATAGTGTTGCACATGGCAAAATGATGTAAATAAATTATATGATCATCATTGACAGCCATGTTAAACCAACGGCTGAGTACCAGCCTCCTCCCTTTTGAGCCATAATTCCCGAATCTGCAACTTATCCAGTTGTTAAACGCGCTACTTTGTCGTTCTTCTTCTTCTAGCAGTTGTTCTATCAACATTTCTATCGTTCTCGTATTATCTGTGTTGTTTTTCACTTTCACTTTATAAGTGAAAAATGTGTGATACAGTCAAAGAATCACGTGTTTTTAAACAAATCCAGTGCCTGCTTTATTATACCGCATTATATTGTGTAATGGCTTGGGTATGTTAGTTTCTTCACTGTTTTCCCTTGTGTTGTAAGAGCAGGAGGAAATGGCGTACCTTTCCAGCCTTTCAGTTTGGTACCTACTATGCTTTCGTATCTGCTTGAACTAAGTATAATTTGCAATATCATAAATACAAGAGGAGGCTATTTTAATGCCCCATAATTCATCGTCATCTTATCAGCCGAGCCTTTTCCCAACTATGTTGGGGTCGGCTTCCAGTCTAACGGGATGCAGCTGAATACCAGTATTTTATATGGTGCGACCAAATAATAATACCCCATCATTCATTATCCCATATTATTTTTTTGGCAAACAGAGAAATATAGCCGTTTTATATTTGGTCTGGTCAATGTGTTAATAAATTACATTTTAACTTTTATAACAGCCCTAGTAACTACGAAAACATGAAATATAACAGCTAGGTGTTTAGGATTCATTGAATTTTATGTTCTGCTCAATAAATTCTAGGCCAGACTAAACATTAAATCTTGCTATTCGGCGTAAGCGGTAGTAGGCTATGGTTATGAAATAGTAAGTAAGCTTCACTGCTACAGCTACTGAGGCAGAAGTCCGGTGAAGGTCGAGGCCATTGGATGATAGCAATTTTGACTGGATCAACGAGGCTATCTAATACTCTGCTGAACATAGGCCTCACCCAATTAGCGTCACAACACTGGGTTCTCTTCCTACCCTTGCGTTCTGACCCTCTGAGGTAAAATAAACAACAAATAAATAATTTCCCTAAAACACAATTGTATTACTTAGGCCACTTTACTTCGGCTGTTGTTAAGATGTATTTAGCATATAAAATTGTTACGTCCTGGGCTACCTATATCTTTTTCGTAACACTAAATTACAAAAATGGCGATCTTTATTTCTTGTTACGCCATAAAGAAAAGGTGAAAGTACATAGAATACATAATTAACACCCTCATACATAATAGTAAATATTAAACATATAGACAACTAGCTCTACCTGTTGTTACATTGGTAACATTACGTAGATCGATTGATGTCGAGTTAGTTCGAGTGTTAGCCGCTAGATGGCGTTACTGGTGCGTATCGATCATAAATCCACGGGAAAATGATCGATGGAAAATGAGTTATGGTTTTTAATTTTAAGATTGATGCTTTCACTTTCACTTATAGTAATAGAACTTGTAGATCTAGGTTCGATTCCCAGGTCGGGCAGTGCTCTTGTATTTTACTACTGCTTGCGTATGAAACTCATGTGAATAGAATAGAAACTCATGTGGACGGAAGCGTTTTCGTTAAATGACAATGGGATGAAACATGGAACATTTGAATCCAGATTTATCGCTGGCATAATTTTTATTGTGGTTTATCGTTTTTCTATCGATTTGTAAGTCATAGTGAGACAATTCGCTAAAAAAACTCTCTTTCTACCTCTTTAGTAATTTCTAGGAACAAGTATGACGTCACAGCGGACAGACCCAGTCGCTGACATTAGTATGTAAGGGCGTCTTTCGTCTTGACCTGATTGTTGTGTCCTTAACCATGCGCCGGAGTTTTCCATGTGCGCAAATGCACAAAACAGACACATATGTGCAGAAGGTTTATGCTAAACAAGCCGTGCCCCATCGGCAAAAATGACGAACTTTCACCCCTTATTTAACCCCTTAGGGGATGAATTTCAGGAAATCCTTCCTTAGTGCTTACTTTCATTATATATAACCCCTTAGGGGATGAATTTCAGGAAATCCTTCCTTAGTGCTTACTTTCATTAATGAATATGCTTCTTCAATATTTTTGTTAAGAATTCAGGGTTTGTCGTAATGTGCGAAAATTTACTTACGCTTCACATTATACTACTACTATTATTGACACACTTCTTTACCATCTCGTGTCTTCTAAACAACTTCGTTCTTCTGAACTTCAGTTCAAAGATTAATATTAGCCGATGATCGAGTGTCCTAAACTGAGACTGTTAGTTTCGCTTCTTATTAGACCTTGATGCATCCAAGACTTACTGTTGAAGTCCTCAGGCCTGTAGCCAAATAACGCAGAACCATGTACAGTGCGTTCATTATAACTTGCCCCGTGACGCGATTGGAAGCACTGTTCTGTCAGTCGCCATTTTGAACTCTATTAGTATGGAAACTCAGCTTGACAAGCAAAGGTGCCAACATGACTTCAAGGGAGAAGTTATAGTGAACGGTCTGTAGTTTATTCACGTGACATGGTGTGGTTGTATCAGCTATGCGGTTACTTTTTATGTTCTTGTAGCGTATGCACTTCAGAGGGCCTACCACCACCGCTTAAAGCAGTATTATTTTAATATTACTTCAGTGTAGGAAAGAGATGAAGCTCTACAGGACGTATAGCTCCATCTCTTTCCCCCACGAAGTAAGATTAAAATAATACTGCTGTACGCGGTGGTGGTAGCCCCCCTGGTATTATGTCCCCTTTGCGTCCAGTAACTTTCTGCTGCTGATGAGTATGATTTGTCTCAGAAGGTAAAAGAAGTTGCGGGCTTGGACAAGCAATGAATGCAATTTGATTCCACGCTTTTTGCACTCTGCTACCTAGAAGATGTGGACCTTCTGAACTTTCTTACAGCTTGTCCAGCTTAACTCGCTCATTTATTAAGACGGGATGTTGCCCATTGCGTGTCATATAACAACACTGTTTAATTAGATAAAAAGAAATATATGGAAATACTACTTTGTTGAGTTTTTTGTTGTTCTTACCGGTCCCTTTACTGTCATAAGTCTTAATTGAATTAATTGCGTAAGCGCAGGTTGCTTTTACTTTAATTTACAATAAGCCAGTTTGTTAAAATTCTCATTACTTTATAAATTATTTCTGTTATTTTTCACGAAACATGTATGGCCCCAATATTGTTCCTTGCAAAAAATTCACACCAAGACTCTTGAAATAAAAACCATAGGTTGATATGCCATATATAATTACGTCCCGTGTTACACTAGGTATAGATATGACCAATTCATAATGTGGCCATGAAAACAGAGGGTGAAAACTTACGACTGGAGCCGAGTATACCTGATTCAGCATTTTCGTTCACTATTCAGAAAGAGCGGAAAATGCGCCTAAAGATTCAAAAAGTGTGACATGCTCCTGTAGTTGATGTAAGGTAATATTAAAAGTTAAAACACCGATACAAATACTGAGTTCAAGTCAATAGCATTGACTATACCTACTGGTGGTGATAGCACAAAATACAATTAGCTCCATTATCCTTACGAGTGATAAAAGGAGTGAACAATATACCTACAAAGGTATTTGTTTAAACATCGGGGCGCCGTAAATAGATATTCTGTAATTATTACTACGCACATTAGTAGTAGTCGTTGCTACTCGCAACCGGCGCGGCGTGCGTGTTTGACCAGTCGATCTAAACTGTCAAAATCTCACCGTGAAAACTTAGGTGAAGTGAGCTGTCATACCACCTGATGCTAGGGATTGTCACTATTGACAGTTCACTTCAAGGTCACATCAACTAAGTTTTCACGATGAGATTTTACAGAATATACCGGCTGATGTATGAACGTAAACGACGCAAAAGGGGTATGTAAGGATCTTAGCAGGTGGCTTTCTGTAGTTTCTGCCTACCCCCATGGCAAGGAGTGAGTTTATGCATGTATTAGAAGTAACTGTGTTTGATAAAGTAGCTTTACAGTAGCGTTAAGCAACGTTGTTATGGTCAGTTCCGTTTGATTTTGAAGCGACTGCCATCTGACTTTCGCTATTAATTCTGAAGCTAGGCAGCTTGTTAAGACTTTCGACGGACGAACAACTTGTGTCTGTAATATAACTACAGGCACAGGGTTGCGGGAAAGTCCGAAAGGGATACCGGGGCCCTGGGCAACAGGCAACTGAAGGAACACGGGTGGGTTTTAGTCGCTCCGCCCAGAGCAGGAGAAGGCTTTTGATGATTTCCCACCCTCAACGAAAAAAAAAGCACAGGAGATACTTCAACTCTGTCTCTGGGATAGTAAAGCACCTGGGAAACCTTTGGTATTGGATAATGGCTTATGGACAGTAGTAACCACTTACAGTTCGTTTTCGTGCCTATATTTTGGCACCAATTTTCATTTTCCATTGTCTGCTGGTCTTTCCAGGTCTTCTTCAACACAATATATTATACCTACTTCTTTTATTTAACTACCATGTCTTGGTTACTACATGACATTGATTTCAATGACGGATCATTGAAAATGTAAGCCATCTAACGAGCTGAGGAATTTTGTCGCCCTATCAAAACAACCGCTCTGCAGATCCCATAGTAGAAACATGATGTGCGTCACACCATAATGTATCCTATTGTTTTAAGCAACTAATTGTAAGTGTAATTGTTGATTAGTAAAAATTAGACGCAGTTCACACGGTCGAGCTGTTACTGCGTCGTTTCGCGGGACCCGAAAATTATGTCCAAGAGTTTCTTCTGCTCTAGTATAAAGTATGAACAATACTTACTTGTAAGTATAGCTCATTCCGTGGAAAAAAATATGTCTCTCAGCAAGGTGTTAATTCCAAGAGTTGTTTTTCAGCAGTTTCCAATGCAAAGACCATTGTAATCCATTTTTGAGCTGAGTTGTTTCTTCAAATCATCATTCTCCTGCCTTTATCCCAATTTATTTGAGGTCGGCGCAACATGTCTCTTTCTTCCATATGATACTTCTCTATTAGCCGTCATCTCGGTAGTTACCCTCTATCTAGCCATTATATCATCTTTCACACGGCCCATCCATAGTTTATTTCAGAGGTGTTTCAAATTCAAAGACCTCTGAAATTGGACATTTGGGTTGAAGGTAATTTCTGTTGCTTGCTTGTCGTCGAACAGTTTTCTATGGTTTCACCGGTATTCCTTCAAATGAAACCGGAACAACAGTAGTTCTTCTGCTCGGAGGCTGGAAATAAGTGTGGGTAATATCGGTGCTAATATTTACAACACTACCTTTCTTAACACACGTGATATTTTATCTTGTGTACCTATAAGTATTTGTACTACCGTACGTAACTAAAAAGCATTATTATTCTTTTCAGGTAGGCTACCATCGCTGGTAAACAATATACCATCACGTGTGGTGAGTTCACTACCGTCATAACACAAATATTACTGGTTTTATACCAGTGTCACGTGTGTGGCTTCAGCTGAAATACTGTCAACAATGGTAAACATTTTGACAGTCTGTCGGAGTTGGCGAAGTTGAGCTTCGGGTAAGTTCGGAGATTGTCTTAAAATTGTTATTTATTTTTAATTTATATTTTATTTCAATATTTGAATAGTTGTTTGATGTACCTACCTAGTAGGTAATAGATGGTGTTGGTTAAACTGTCAGTTATAGTCGTGTGGCTAATGTCTTCGTGAGTCACCTGCGCAAGAGTCATTTAAGCTACAACTAAGTTCAGCTACCTTCGTGTGAAGCCTAGATTTAAATATTATATTCAGTTAATACCTACCGGTATAAGCATTAATTTAGATATTAACGGCTACCACACAGTAGCTGTTAATATTTTAATTAATGTTTGAAATGTTTTAAAATAATTAAATAATTTACCTAGAGTAACTTTATTGGATCTGCGTTATGGTAGAATACAAGCAAGAAGATATAACCACAGAATAAATAGCCTAAATTGATTTTGGTACTACCTCTGTAGGTTCTCCCCTGATAAAGTTTAAGCCTCCCAGTGTTGCAATTTTAACCAGATGAGCCATCTCCCAGCCGAACCGGCAATTTATAGTTACCTACATTTGATTTTTATCAATTTATTTTTTATTTATGTCCGTATAACAACAGTCGAGGGGCCTGGTACACCCGGTTGCTACTAAATTCCTTTCGCGTTTTATGTTTACCGTCACGAACTCAAAATGTTACACTTTTTTCGGTCTAAGGCTGCCATCAGACGGACTGCAGTCTTGCAGTTTGAATGCAGTTTAGTACGACTGCAATACTCGTAATATACTGTAACTGCATTCAAACTGCAAAGCAGTTTGAGTGATTTTGTTTGTTTGTTTGATTGCAGCCTCTCATTTGCGAAGAGTATAACGTACGATAAGGAACTTTGTTCCAAAAACAATTATTTGTTTAACTTTTAATTATGTTACTACATATATAATAGGTATATATCTCACTCCTCAGTCCTCACTTAAATCCGGTGACACACCACGCGGCCAACGAGTGCTGTAGCTTTGTTTTGAACTTATCACGTTATCACATCTGTCACAGTTATCAGGAACACCGGTATATGTATACTCTTAGGCAAATAGCGCCGCGTACTCCTACGTAAATTTAGTACATATTTATTTATAGAATGCTCTGAAAACTACTTATTATGTATAAACAATTTCAACCCGCCCCCTATTACTGGGCCAATGGAATCTGCCTAACCATTCGGGAAATACAGGCTTTATGTTTATGTTAAGGTCAGCCCTCATTCCCAGAGAGGTCTGTGACCCAGCAGTAGAAACGTCATAGGCTGATTATCTTTATGCCGCCCGCACTGGGCCCGCGTGGTAGATTTTATTTCTCCACTAAGAAAATCACATGAAAATGTACTCAGTAGTACTCAGTTGTCTGGATTTGTGCCCCGTTAAGGCTCTTACATACTGGCGCGACTTGTAACAAAACAATTTTTGAGAAACTTCACGGCAGAACAATACCGGCGGCGGCGTCGCGCCAGTAGTAAGAGCCTTTACTGCCCCCCATTAAGAACACGGTGACCGATGAATTCTCCATACAAACATAATACCAAAATCATTTGCAACTTGAGCATATTTTCACCATATTGTTTTGTTATTCGGATTGAGAAAGTATTTATCTAGGCTTCTAAATCCTTTTTTTTTTTCAAAAAACCTACCAAAAGTAAAGTTATAGCGAATTAAATTTCGAACATTTTTACAGCGTAAATGACATGTTTTCATACTGTTTTTTCTGTATTATAAACAACAATATTTGTAATATTGTTTCAGCAGAAGCACAGCCTATATTATCAAGTTACAAATTATCGATAAAGAATTGGAAAAAAATTAAGTTTTCATTAATAATTTTTGGTATTACGGAACACATCCAAATTTCTCATAAAAATTCAATAGAATTCTATTCGCTTCACGCGTGTCAATGTGTGCGTGGTCGTGGTAGCTGTCTGTATCGCTCCGACAGGCACATTAGCGTAACGAACACAAACCCCGCGTGTAGTAGAGGCATCTACTACACGCGGGGTTTGTGTGGGATTCTTTCGGGGTGTTTGTTATCTTATCAGTGAAGTTTTGTTTTGTTTACGGACTTGGAATATTTCTTACGATTTTGATTTGGTTGAAGACATGGACTCCGAACATTGGGATTTGGGATGTACTTACTTATCTCACAGTAAGTATTACCCAATGATATAGGTACCTATTATAACGTTATAGGTACCTCTTTAGCTACTAATTGTTTACTTATAAACTCAGCCTAAGAAAATAAAGACATTTTTGAAGTAAAAACTTCTTTAGGCGCGTTGAGCACTTTTTGGGTGAACAAAAATCATGGAACTCGCGTCATCATCACTGCCAGTGCCCGTCCACACGACGCCGCGACCGCGCCGCCGCCGCGCCTCTAAACTGTTCACACGGCACCACAGCCACGCCGCGACCGCGCCGCCTGCCGCCGCGCCATTCCACTTGATCGCCGGCTGCTTGCAAAAGTGCAAGCTACCGGCAGCGACGCGGTGACGGTGCGGCGGCGGTGCGCCACCGCCGCGCGGCATAATTATATCAAGAACACTACTCAATACTTGACAGTGATGTTTGTCCAGCGTACCCGGGGTAGGGTGATTTGTTTGGACAAGTGCGGCTTTATGGCCTCGGCCTCAGTACGGTTTTTGATCGAACTTTTCTCACAACACTCCTCCCGCGTCGCGTCGTATGTATCAATAGTTATAGGCAGTGCGCCGATGGACTTGACTGTTGTTGTAAAATAAGTCAGTCTAATTGTTGTAAAACAAGTCATTATTTAACTGTTGGACTTTTTTGCATGTTTGTTTACGCATAAAATGATGTCGAAAGTAAGGGAATAGGAGTGCACCTGTGTCTCTACGCACACACGTAGGTATAATAAAACTTCTTGCCGTTTGATTACGGTGGATTATCATCTTATGTAATAGTACTGCAGATAACATAAGGTAACAAGCCAAATCCTATAAATCTGCGTGTTTTGTGTGGATCTTTGAGACTACATTATGTATTCTGATAATTGTATTTTTTGTAAATAATTCGTACAGTCGATAATTAACCCTACACGACTTCATCACGATTCGACTCATATTTTTTAAATTATGAATTATCATTATCTCTGAAGTAAGAACCTAAACAAAAGTTTTGTCTTTTACTAATACTTTGCTAATGTACACTTTTATTATTTGACTTGTATTCAGTATTTCCTAATCACAATATTTAAGTTTAGTAGGTAAAAGAAATAAGTAAGTACCTACTTACTGAAATAACAAAGAAAAGCCTTAAAGTTGAGGCCACCCACCCTAAAGAAAATAAATAAACTTGTACAGGCTTTAAATAAAGACAATAATAATAAATATATCCTAATCCTATTAGTTTATAATTACGCGCCGTGGGTGGTCAACTTTAGCGCCGCCCGTTCGTCTGTCGATTTCCAAGGCCACTCTCGATAACGATGCATAGGTACTAGGTATTTGAATGAAGTAAGTACCTATCTACTTACTAGATTTTCTCTACGAGACGTAGATCTCGAGATCTTAACTTTATATCCATACTATAATATTATAAACTCGAAAGTAACTCTGTCTGTCTGTCTGTCTGTATGTTACCTTTTCGCGCCCAAACCACTGAACGGATTACGATAAAATTTGGCAAGGAGATAGATGGCCGCCCGGGGAAGGACATAGGTTACTTTTTATCACGCGGGTGACGCCGCGGGCAGATGCTAGTATAAACATTTATAATATTAGTAGGATTAGTGATATGTACATATATACATAATATCACTAATCCTACTAATATTATAAATGTGAAAGTTTGTGTGTTTGTTACTCAATCACGTAAAAACGGCTGAATAGATTTGAATGAAAGGCAAACAGATAGTTTATAACCTGGATTAACACATAGGATAGTTTTTATCCCGATATTCCCACGGGATCGAGATTTACGCGGGTGAAACCGCGGGGCGCAGCTAGTAGATATATAAAACTCGTGTCACAGTGTTAGTTGCCATACTCCTCCGAAACGGCTTGACCGATTGTTATAAAATTTTATATGTATATTCGGTGGGTCTAAGAATCGGTCGTAATCTATTTTTCATACCCCTAAGTGGTAGGTAGGCTAGGTAGGTAGGTAGGGTAGGCAGGTACTTAGTGCTACCCGTGCGAAGCCGGAGCGGGCAGCTAGTAATATTATAAATTCTAAACTATTCGAAAGTGAGGTTGTTTGTTTATTTATTTGTTTGTTACTCTTTCACGCTATAACGGCTGAACAGATTTAGATGAACTTTAGCACATGGGTAGACCATTACTTGGAATAGGACATAGGATACTTTTTATCCCGATATTCTTACAGAATCAAGACTTACGCGGGTGAAATCGAGGGGCGCAGATAGTAATCTAATATCTTGAGATATAGACATGGTAAAGAAATTTCCAAAAAACGCATTACTAGTCTATACATTCAATAACGATTCCCCAAATTAGTCAACAAAAATATAGCAAATAATGAACATACCTAATTATTAATAATAAATATAAAAGCCGATTGAACGACTCGATAAGAATGAATGGCAAATAATAATATCTACTTATCTCTTATCTCACCACGCACACATACACGGCGGCGCACCGAACGAAGTTTGCACGAACTCCAAATTGTAGTTGAGAGCATCATTCGGTGGCCCCTTAAGTGTGGCTCATATGACTGGCGAAATGAGGTGGAAAAATACATACATACTACATAACATCACGCCTGTAATCCCCAAAGGGTTAGGCAGAGGTGTACCTATTATAGTACACCCACATTTCGTCTCATGTAACAGGGGGCGAGCATATTGCCATCAACCGGGCACAAATCCAGGCTGCTACTGAAAAATTACTTATGTAAAAACCCTATAATACTATGCCCAAACTTTTATTTTTTTTTAGTGTGGGAAATCATCAAATGGCTTCTCCCACTCTGGGCGAAGCGGAAAGGCGTGTCAGACTTTTACTGACTAAAACCCACCCGTGTTCCTTCAGTTGCCTGTTGCCAAGGTCCCGGTACCCGTTTCGGACTTTCCCGCAACCCTGGCAGGACTATGCCCAACCTGGGAATCGCACCCAGGACCTCATGCTCGCGACCACACACCATCAGACCAAAGAGGCAGTCTGAACAATAATACATCTATTCACAAGAACTCCTTCAGAAAATACGGGCGCGACATTAGGTGATGGTATGTCTTCAACTGAAGGTCTACAACTAAACCACCAGCATAGCAACATGTAAACATACTCTGCGACGTTCAAGTCGTGTGAGCACTGTGAGAAACAGGTTACTATGGTTCACGTTGTATATAAATAACTATTATAATGGCTCATTTCAATAAGTTTGCAATTATGATTCTGTTGACGTGGCTTGCATACCGTCTGTGGGGTCTAACCCATCCTTGTCATAAGAACACAGTAAATATTTTAATAAAATTAAAATATTTAACAAAATCCAAACCAATCAAAACATGCTTGAAACATGCTATTTTATAAGCTCACTAGTCTAAGCTTCTTTTCTATTATCGAAACGAACTGAAAAAAAAAAAAAACTCATATCGTATAGGTACATTGTGATACGAGTGTGCTCTTTTGGATATTACAGTCGAGGCGGTATATTCGCGTGAGCCACAGGCGAACGCGATAAGGTAGCCGAGAGTGTAATAATCAATGCACACGCGTTTCATACGACGTTTTTCAACACACTTGCGAGGAAAAAAACAGACTTGTTGTAAGAACTTATGCTACAATAACGTACCTAACTATAGAGATGATAGATTTATAAATTTTAACTGACCTTTGTTGCCAGGTACTGACTATCCGGAATTTCTTTTAAAAACTTCTATGTCGGTTGGTGGCGATACTTTAGATTTTGTATTTTTGATAGGTAAAACAAACCACACAACGAAAACTATAGTAAATATTTAAGGAAAATGGCGCGCTGGCCGCTTGCTGGTTTTGTTTTTCCATAGGTGTAAATAAAGGCACTGGCAAAACCGTTACAAAAAGAAATGATTTGAGAAAAAAAAATACTATCACTAAACGTACCATGGCGGAGTCAAATCTATTTATTATTATTTACGCTCTTCTCCTACGTGAAATCGACATTTTTAATAATGATTACAAAAATGTTAACAAATATTTATTATAATTTATTAATATTTGGCGGCTGGTTTTGTTTTTTTCCGCTAGCGATGCGCGCGCGGGTGTAAATAAAGGCACTGGTAATACCGCTGAACAGCCTATATAAAAATATAATAATGTTAATAATACATACGCAAATGGGTTTAGGGTAGTGAACAATATAGACTGAAATTGGCACAGACGATATAAACTCTTATTTAATAGTACAGATAGAGTTTTATTCCGCGCGAACGCGGTGACACACGGGCAGGCCAGCGCGATTCGTCTAGATGGGCAAGTGGCCTGCGCGCGTGCCACCCGCGGTCTTACCGGAAAAAAGCGCAAGTTTCTGCTCGGGTGTAAATAGAGAATGCTCATTTATTAGTAGGATAGTTCATACTAATTAATGTATAGTAAGTATCCCACTGACGTTTAGTTATGGTAAAAAAAAATCCCATGAGTATGCATGGGATTTTTTTTACCATAGCTAAACGCCACTGGTTTGCTTATGGTTCTTTTTTTAAATAAAAACTTGCTTTTGAGCGCTTGTCTTTGGTAAAAAGCTTCACTAAAAGCAATTTCTATTGGATACAAATTCCATGCTACCGTGATAGTACTTACTAATTCCATACTGCCATGTCATTACTCCGACTAGTAAATAGTTATCTGTGGCGCACATTACCGCACCAGTGTGGTAATGTAAAGTAAAAAGCACGCTTCTATAATACACTGCATTATGAACCTAAAAGCGGTTCAATAAGAGCCACTTTACGAGCAAGTGTGTTGAAAAAAATCTTTTATAACTTCCTTCAGGCAGGTAAGTGTTTAAGTACTTTTCATTCAGCTAGCGGGGCTTGCTGACCCAGACGCCGGACGAATCTACATTTCAGTATCGTCTCTTGTGAAGCTGTAAAGGACCATATCTTTTAACACCATGGTCCGGGTTGGTATCAGAATGACTGGATCGCAAATTGACCACGTCGCTCTTAGTCCAAATCTCAAAATACCTGTGTCGCAAAATGACTACATCGCAAAAAGTCCGAACAGTTTTGTAGGTACATACGGGGTTGATATCAGAATGACTGGATATTGTTTGAAAAATTTAGTGGTATGGGTACCAACCCATACCACTAAATTTCATCAGAATATGTATTAACTATACCCAAAATAGGTGATTATAATTTTTTTTTTCCTTTTTCTAGGCTTCTCTGTTTGTTCAAGCCTCAAAATGGACCGATTTGGTTCAAGTTAGTTGTAAAGGTAGAGTGAATCTTAGGGAAGCACATAGGCTAGGGAAAGTAAAACATTTACGACATTTAATTTATTTCAATTATATTACTTACTGAGCGAAAAAAATAAAAATAATTCCCTTAAAATAATAAACAGAAAATACCGACGGGAGCTTACAAACTTCCCTATTAATATTTATCACCGTAAACACAGGTTAAAATACAAATAATTAATGTTAGAAATATGAAGAATAAAATGGCAGCATTAATAAAATAATTCTTTATTTTTTTCTCTCAGTGAGTAATATAATTAAAATAAAATTAATGTTTAATTTGGGTTTAGTTTAAATACATATTCTGATACCAACCCATACCACTAACTTTTTCAAACAATATCCAGTCATTCTGATATCAACCCCGTATGTGGGTATAGGTACCTACAAAACTGTTCGGACTTTTTGCGATGTAGTCATTTTGCGACTTAGGTATTTAGAGATTTAAAAAAAAAAAAAAAAAAAATGAGATTTGGTGGAGATGTGCTTGAGCGGAGCACCGCCGTGTCCTCGTGGAGGCGATTGGCGGCACTGACCTCTCGCGTCCGGCCCTGGTCCAGGCCATGGTACGGAGCGAGAGGGCATGGGAGGCGATCACCTCCTTCTGCGAAGCAGTGAAGCTCGCGAAGGAGGAGGCGGAACGCGTGAGGGAGAGGCAAGGCCTGCGCCCTCACGCCACGACACACCCTGGGCGTTGGGAATCCCAGGCGGATTCCCGGCCACCATAGGCGCGGGCTTGCGGACGGCGAGCAATGGGTAGCTCGCCGTCCGATAAGGACCAGGCCCGGGTCGATGGCGCGTCGTGTTCCACGCGCGCCTCAAAAAGATGTCAGCACACCTGACGGGGTCCGTTAGGACCGATGCCTGCCAGGGTTGCGGAATAGTCCGAAAGGGATACCGGGACCCTGGCAACAGGCAACTGAAGGAACACGGGTGGGTTATAGTCAGTAAGAGTCTGACACGCCCTTCCGCTCCGCCCAGAGTGGGAGAAGTCATTCCCACCCAAAAAAAAAAAAAAGGTATTTTGAGATTTGGACTAAGAGCGACGTGGTCAATTTGCGATCCAGTCATTCTGATACCGACCCCATGGTCCATGAGAAGGAAAACACATAACAACGACAGACCAACCGCTTAATAAAAAGTTTAAAACCACAAAGCTGGCACCGCCTGGAACCGACGCGAACCAGTATCAATAATCATGAGGAATGTTTCACTAATCGTGATCAGTGGAGGTCATTAATGTACGTCTGGAACCCTTGGGCTGTTCGTGGGATTATATTGATGATTAGTTAGATGTGGGTACCATTTTGTTTGAGAAACTAGAATAATATGAATACAACAATTTAAATGATGATGGATGGAGATGGAGAGGGAGAGGAAGGCCAAAGAAAAGATTGTGCGAAGAATCGTATGAAAGAGAAGGGAGTGAATGATAGCGTGATGGTTGACACGGGAAAATGGAAGAAGAAAACGTGTTGCGCCGAACCCATCAAGTAACATCAAATCAAATAATTTGTTTGCTTGAATATGGGTAGGTACATACATGATTTGATACAAACAATAAAAGTTCTTCGAACCATATCCTACCTAAACGGTTGTGCAAATATCTATTATAATAAAAATATTTCTTACATTATTATTCATTTAACTATTACAAATATTAATTAATATTAGATTATTTATATAATAGTATTATCATTAAGTTCTTAAGTTACAAAAATTACATTTATCATTTAAATAAGTAATCCTTAACTTTACAATAGCACATCATAACATGGGACAAGGACGGAATGATGAATTACTTAGAAAGAATGAAAGAAAAATTGTGTATTCTCCGCAATTACACTTTTAAAAGCTCCTCATAGAAGTGCTTATAATTATGTAAAATCACGGCTGTGTCTGTACGTAGGGGTAATGCCATATAACGCTTCCTAGCTGTATATGACATTTACCCCTTACCCCTATAAAATAAAAAATATATAGTATAAAAGATTCTGTGGGTATATCAGTCTGGGTCAAATATAAATTGCCTTATTTAGGCCACACATCATCATCTGCCTAGCCTTTTCCCAACTATGTTGGGGTCGGCTTCCAGTCTATCCGGATGCAGCTGAATACCAGTATTTTACATGGAACGACTGCCTATCTGACCTCCGCAACCCAGTAACTGGGTGGTGGTGGCTTATTTAGGTCACACATACCTAACCTCCATGTTTGTACGATAATTATTTAGCTTGTCGTATAATAGAGATATATGTATTTAGAAGAACTCGAGACGGATCTGTGAACCGCAATCACAATCCAAACACACAATTCTACGAAGTAATTTTTTATGTGACGTATACAATATGTACATACAAATATTAAGTATGTGTACATATTGTACATACAGTGGAACCGTGATATTTTATAAAAATGTACACAACACACGTGAATATGATTCATTAAATATATTTACATGTGAACTTAAAAAGTCACTGACGTTGAATTGAGATGCGGCGCTCCATTGCGGCGGTCAAGCAGGCCAACACTGGTTTACTCTAATGCAAGTTTGTAGCAAAGTATGACTATACCTAATAAAGTAAATAATGATTGTGTAGATGATGTAATGACTGCGGCTAATAGGCTATAATTCTCTCGACTCCTATAATTCCAGTCCTAAATGTGCGCTTACCGAAATTAGTCGTGTGTTCTTTTGCGTTGTCTTATCTCAATACTGCTAGCCCGATTGTAATGTAAACACCATAAAAATATTCATTCTTACGCCATTTGGATTCATGGAACTACAGTAGAAAAGTGTTGTTTTTGTTATTTATCTATGCTTCATTAGGGTTTTAATAGAAATGCCAAGGCAAGACATGGTCCATTACGCGTTGCAGATGTAAATTCAACAGTGGGTTTGGCGTTGTACAAATATAGAAATAGAAATATAATATCTTCGGAAGCTGCACTGACTATGACCACTTACAAAAAACTTTATAATTATCTATAATTATTTCTAGAAAAATATCTTATCGAGTTTATTATTATTATTTGCTACACATACCTATCTATATTTTATTTAAACATTTACACACACTATAAAACTGATTTACATCTGTAAGACGTCCTCATAACATAAGGTCTTTCTTTCTACACAATGTAATGTGTCACTGTTTGTTTTCCCCTAATAAATAAATAAGGTGTAGTAGAAAACCAGCGTCAGGCACTAGTTGTCTGGCATTCATGCTGAACTGGGCCTGTTTGGCGCAGCCAAATTTATTTTCTTTCTTTCAAAAAATCAATCTCTATAATCTTGCAATCGGGTTACTGATGACACGTTATAAATCGAGAAAGAACACCCTCTCATAGACGTAGCACATTCTGAACAAGGAACTGTTTAATAGAATAGTATATTTTCCTATCACTACATCGTGCGATCCTGCATCTAATTTTACCTTCTTGCACTCATCGTACATTCAGTGACGTTTAGCATCCACAATTTCGTAAAACTACGCATGTAGTCCAGTCAAAGCATCACGACCAGCTAAACAAAGAAATGTTTTATGACACCGCCAGTCATAACATGAAAGCTTAACCTCACTTCTAAAATTATGTGCGGCGTCTATTTTTGTTAGTCGTCTCTTATACGTCACTGAGTACAAGAGTAGTAGCGTAATGGTTTGTTCTGACTTGGGCTTTGGATTACTCCTTTCTTTTATCTTTTTCACCTTATAGTGCTTTCATTAGGTCCTATTTTTCGTCAGTGTCATATTCATATATCGTGGTGAGGCCAAGTTAATCCTGTCGTAATAAAACACAGAAAACACTTGCATGATTCTTTGCAAAATTTCTAACAGCACTATAAATCGCTATTCTTAAAGCACAATGAAATGGTCCACACTTGCCTCGGACCCAAATAGATGGAAGTCGTGGCCTGCATCATCCCACTGCTGGACAAAGGCTTCCCAGCAGTGGGATGATGCAGGCTGGCAGTAATCAGTTTTGCAAAAGCATCCCTAAATAAATGATAAATAGGTCTATCATTAATTTCGGAAATTCTTCTTTTGAAGCTTTTCAAGTTATGCTAATTACCAGACCACAATGCTGAACCAGACAAACCAACACAATTACCAACGCATCATTCTTATTAGGTGCAAAGTAGAACATTCGTGACGCCGGTATTCTCTGACGCGTCCCGACGTCACAAGTCCGAGTGCAAGCTAATTTTACTGCGTCTACGCACCGGCGTGCCAGCGCATGTATGCATGCGTACGTCCGAATGTAACCAACATCTGGGAGACGTTCTCAGAAATGACTCTGGGAAATAATGATTCTGTAGTTATAATGATTCCAGTTTCGTTTGGATGCTGAGGTTGTTTTGAAAGGGGATAGTTTTGTTATTGGTCATGTTTGTGTGATTCAAACTGATAGTCAACGTTTGCTTTGCTTCATTGATCAGTAAATCATTTGTCTTGTCTTGATTTTTTCTCCTTGAACTTTCATCGTCTGCAATAAATAGTCATGGCTTGTGCACCCGTTTATGGTTCATTACTTAGTTAACTGTTGTAGGAGGAGCTCGTGGCTAAGTAATAACAGCCGCAGGGATCGATCCATCAGGTTAAGCTACGCTTGCCGGGGTTTGTCCGTGGACGGGTGACTATCTTTACACACCGAGATTCCTCCGTGCCTCGGAAAGCACGTTAAGCCGTTGGTCCCGGCTGTCATTTGTGGATCTTTGACAGTCCTTACGGGTCGTCAGAAGCCCGAAAGTCGGACAACCAGTCTTGCCAAGGGGTATCGTATTACCCACCCTTATCATGTTACTGGGTTGTGGAGGACAGATAGGCAGTCGCTCCATGTAAAATACTGGTATTCAGGTGCATCCGGTTAGACTGGAAGCCAACCCCAACATAGTTGGGAAAAGGCTAGGCAGATTGATTGACTTAGTTAACTATTGTAGTTTGTGAATTTACATCATCTGCCTAGCCTTTTCTGTTTAGTCTATGATATATGAAAAGTACAGTAAGTTGATTACCAAATAAAGTAAAAGTAGTCTATTTCCTGGGTGAAAACTTCGCTCTGAGTCAGTTGAGAAAGCTGGTTTAGTGCCTAGAATAGATGCGCTCTTGTATCCGGTGGCGCCAGTACAATTGTAGGGAGGTACGTAAGTATATTATTTAGTGATAGTTAATAGGGATGAGCACGCGCCGCACGCGCGTCAACTGTTGGTATACGCATCAGTCGGTAATTCCGATAAATGATTCATTAATTGTCTTTGTTCTTTGGAACTGGTACATTTTCCTGGAGTAAATGATTTTAATAGTTAGGTTTAATATCATCAATCAATAGTCCATTGTATTTTGGAACTAGTCATGGAATTCTCCTGAAAATATTCCTCATCATCAAGAAAAAATACGAGCAAGCCAATTGGAATGTACTGGATTTGATACCACTTATTTGCTATAGCAAAGTTTAGACAAAACTTTACTACTGCATGTAACCACAATCTAACTCAAATTGATACTTTTGATTTTAGTTCTAATTGGGATGTTGTTCTATCTACACTACATTAGATATTTACCTAATTAATAATTACAGGTAAAAGAAAGGTTTCGCAAAATAGGCGAAAACCCTTAGCCACGATTCCACAACAAACATTGCATCATGTCCACAAGTATGGTAACGTATAAGGAAAAGGGAAAAGGCAATTTCAAAACAGAAAATGCGTCTCATGATGTAACGCAGGCGCTTCCTTCCTCAAACCTCGTCCTTATTGGTCCTTAAATAGGATTAAATGGTACATAGAAAATTGATGAACTTCTTACCCAAACCGAGGCTAACAATTTCATTGTTTACCTCAAGTTTAACCAAGATTAAAAGCGTCATACAGCCAAAATATTTGCATTCAATGTTGATGCACTATTAATCTTTCTGAATTAAGATCGTCTGAAGGATGTTGTTTGGTTGGCAACGGGCCAAGAACCTGTCATTTCTTCATTCTTGCAGTTATTAGGTGGAATACCAAGGTTTATTTTGCCTGGAAGAACGTGATGCTCATATTTTAGATGCATGAGGAATTTTCGGTTAATATATATCTGATATTCCGTTGGATCCGGTTAGACTAGGAAGCTGAAGCCAAACAGATTAGGCAAATGGTAATTTCAGATGAAAAATTCCAAAACCGTTTGTAAAAGATGATAAGGTTATAAAGGAGGTGACTACTAAGGTGCCAGCTACAGATGTATGGAAGACGATGGATGCTGCACAGACCTAAGATAAATTGGGGCAGGGGACGATGATATTCATGCAATGCGTAACTATTGAACTCTTCAATTAATGATTCTAACTTGTAATATATCTGACGCTAGAACACTGTTATCATTTAAACCATCACTAAAGATAATGACACAAACACTAGAATGCACTCGATAGTACAACAGCTCCCACGTGCAGATATTAACGATTGGTAATTGGTATCATGATGAGAGGCACGGAACACGTGATCGTACACGAAAGGCTTTGTGTACAAAGTGGATAATGATTGACTACTTGAATGGGGATTGTGGATTTTTTTGTATTTTGAATTCACATGAATGTAGAGTAATCCGTATGGATAGTTTTAACTGAATGCCAAGAGAAATTCCATTTTTTTTTAAAATGAATATATATAAAATGATTGCTATCTGCTTATCGATAATGAGACTATATATGGCAGGGAAAGAACTGGGTGTTAGGGCACTTTTTGATAGATGTCTGTTTGATATGTTCATCAATGATTGGTTGATACCAGTTACTTACGTCCAAATGCAACACATATATGGGATAACGTATGCCGTCGCCAACGTATGCCGAGTTACTTTAGAAGATACTTAGACAATGGTAGGTATGCATTATTTGATGCCTAAATTCTATGCCTGTCATCAAATAGCAGAGTGTAAGTCCAAGTCCAATCAAGTGGCTGTCCTCATTTTAGTTTCGAGATAAAAAAGAGTAAAACTTAAACGCAATTCTCAAACAGACATGTAGTCTACAATAGTCCTGCATTCACGACGTTCATTCGAGACGTTTTTGTGCCGAATCGAACATTACTCAATGTTATCGAAGGAGTCTTCTTAAACGCTATTCACAAATCCGAAACCCGAAAATTTTGGCAGTAGACGACCACTATTCTTTCGACGGCTATTTGCACTCGGGGGCTAGGCAAAACAGGTAACCGAAAATGTGTAATTTTCGACTCGGAAGCCTGACGAATGATTGTGAATAGCTATGCTGACGGTAATTCCAAGCAAATTAGCAATAGCATGAATGCACTGACCCTTAATTTCACTCTGTTTTAAATGCGCCATTTGAAATTTTAAGAGTTTCCCACGCGACTGTATTATGAGACTCCACTGGAAATAAGGTAAACACAAATCTAACGTAACTTTTATTTTTAGGGCTTTCGCTCGACGCCACCTTGGACGAGTGCGTTGAGATTTGAATCTTCGCGGATCTAATACATAATTTTAGCTTCAACCCTAACCGTCTGGCCGTCTGGCCAATTAGTTTTTCTATTTCGGACCAGACCGCTAGTACGTGTGCGCGACGCCGACCGTCTCCACAATCGCTAATAAACCACAGTTAAATATGAATAAAATACGCTATAAATCTGTAACGAGCGGTTTGAAAATAAAATGGCGGATAGTGACATAAATTTTCGCGCGTTCTACGGTTTTGGCGCGGGTTGGTTACGCGTGAGTGCCGCTATTGACTTCTCAAGATCACCCTAAAAAGTGATTTATGTCAGTGTTGTTAAGGTTGAAGTTTCAGTGGTATTGTGTAGTGTTATTGGACTGTCTGTGCGGTCGTCGACTTTTTGTTATGATGCGCAAGTCGGCGCAATTGTTTGTTTTGGACGGAGTAATACGCGCAGGCGCACCATGAGGTTTCGGCATGAGTGTGTTTTTGCACCGATTTAGATATTCGTTATCGAAGTTAGGTGTTACAGGTAAACCTAAACGGACCTATCTGGTTTTTTAATGATCGTCGTTTCATTGATAATTGAGCTTTGAAGGTCATCGTTTTTGTTGATGTTGCTAAATCATTTTATTGCAGAAATATTTGATTAAAATTAATTAATTTTCCATTATAAAAATCAAATTGATTACATATAAGAACTCATAAAATAGACTACAATTCATTATAATTCAGGAAACTGTAAAGAGAACCTTGCATATTTAGATATTTATCGACAATTTGCATGTTTAAAATTCTGAATAGGTACTATTTACTTAGTAAATTGAAATAAAATATGCCTAGGAGATAAAAACATAAATCTTCTCAGGATGTCATAAGAACCGCATATCAGTAGAAGGTAGTTTTCAAAGCTAGCCAAAACACAGAGGAACCATGAGAGCTAGAAACCGTAAAAAGCAATTACTGGTGCCGCTTTCAGACGCTTTTAAAGAACTAATTGGAGGCACATGAAAATGTAGTTTTTGGTTTCTACATAACATTACATCACGACTGTAGTGTAAGTATTCAAAAACAAAAAATCTAAATAAGTTATTTCACATAAACATGGACACTGATGAAACATCAGAAGGTTAATTCCAATTGGTCGTTTCCCGTGGAGAAGAGCCGGCAAGAAATCCACTGTTACTCTTCAAATCCAGTACATTTCAAATTACAATGTTATTAGATATGGTAGGTCAGTGTAGGTCTATCAACAAGTACCAGGTAATAGGGTCGAGCCTATTGCCACCAATCGGGCACAAATCAAGCCTCTGGGCTGCTACTGAGAAATTCCAGGTGGCAAATCTCAATAACACTTTGCCCTACCCAGAAATCGAACCCAGGATCTCATGTTCAGCATTAACGCTTGCGACCACTAGACCAACGAGGTAGTCCAGTAGATGGTATCTACAAAATAGTATTTACGCGAGTCGAGTTAGCCTATTTTGTGCCAGAAACAGTACTATTAACAGTACCTTGAAGGCCGGGCCTCTTCTTGGCCAGATCCACTAAAACGTAATACATATTACGAGATGGATGGCAACTGGAAGCGTCACACCCCTGGGCGTGTATTACGTCGCAGTCGCAGCTAAACACGTAACGTGCAAAATGTTTGCAAACATCTTTGACATTATAAAAAATGTCTAGTCTATACTCGGAGAATGATTTGTCATTAGCAATAACCGCCCACTCTTGGACATAAAATGGTGTATAAAATCAAGCTGTTTGTTCAGAGACTAGGAGCAATCGCAGTTGATACTGACTCAAAAGAGGATAGGTAATCTGCGGCTCTACTGATCCGATTCCAAAAATTATTTCCCTAATGGGAAGCTACATGCCGAGTATCATAGGGTATATTCAACTCAAACTCAAACTCAAAGCATTTATTTCAAATAAACCAATTACAGGCACTTTTGAATTGTCAAAGGGTCGGTCAGTCAGAAAATATGAAGCTAGTTGCCCATTCCAAAGCGTAGTAGGTTGCTATGGAGAAAAACGGGCAAGAAACTCCACGGACACTCTTTTAAATCAGAATATTGTTACAATATGTTGTTAACATCATTCATGTTGGAATTTTGTTGTTTGAAAAACGTGCAGGTTAAAAGAGTCCGTAAATAAAAGATAAAACAATTCAAAAATTAAAATAAATCAAAATAAGCCGTGGCAGCTAAGAGATGACCAGTCCCAACTGATGGCGTCCGTTCACGAACATGACGCATGGATCAGCACCATTCAGCTCAACCATTTTGAAGGGAACTTAATGATCCAACACACACGCCACCACCAGCGAGACATTAAAGTGAGCATGACATGCTTTCAGCCGCCAGGGCACATTCAAGTCAATGAAAGACGTACCTAGTAAATGGTAGCTTTAAAGTACTTAGGTAAGTACATAGTGCTCACACACATGTGCTATGCAGTTATACAATACTAGGAGATTGAATTTATACAATGTAAAGATAGTTTTTACAATCTTCAGCAGCTCCAACAATATTTTCGTATGCTAATCAATTAGTTGTTGCGCCCTGTGGAGCTGGACCAGCGCTGAGCCAAGCATTTTTGTCAGTGATGTAATCCCCCAATTTATAATATGCTTGGCGGCATAGTGTGCGTTTTATACAAGATTTAAATTTTGTTTCATTCAGTTGGGTATGGTATGTGGTATGTGGGGAGGTATTTTATTGTAACATTTTAAACAGTACCCCATGAAGGATGAGTCTACTTTAGCCAGTCTGAAGCCCGGTTGAACTAATTGGTCCCTATTCCTAGTCCTATAATTGTGTTTTTCACCTCTTTTACTAAAAAGACTTAGATTTTTCCTTACGTACATGATGTTTTCGTAGATATATTGACAAGGTACCGTCATGATGTTAATATCTTTAAACAGTTCCCTTAGAGAATCGCGCATACGGAGGCCATATATTGCTCTGATAGCTCTTTTCTGCAGAATAAAAATAGACTCGATATCTGCAGCCCGTCCCCATAGTAAAATACCGTAAGACATGATACTATGAAAGTAACTGAAATAGACTAGCCTCGCGGTGTCTACATCAGTGAATTGACGGATTTTCCTCACAGCTGAACTTAGCCGTCCTGCAAAAGATGTTAAATGAGGACCCCATTGCAGCCTTGAGTCGAGTGTGATCCCCAGGAAAACAGTCTTATCGACGAATTCTAGTTTCTCCCTATTCAATATTATGTCACAATCACTACTTTTAACATTCGGTAAAGCAAATCTCATGCATTTAGTTTTTTTCCCATTTAATACTAAATTATTAGCAGTGAACCAATTTTGGACCTGCAGTAGGGCGTTATTTACGTCGTCAAGATTTGATGCACGTCTATTTATTTTAAAAATTAAGGAAGTATCGTCAGCAAATAACACCATTTGTGGTTGGTTTTTTAATAAATGGGGTAGATCATTAATATATACTAAAAAGAGGAAAGGACCCAATATCGAGCCTTGTGGAACACCCATTTTTACATTTAAACCGAGTGAATTGACACCATTTATTTGAACTTGCTGTTGTCTATCATTTAAATAAGATTTTGCTAAACTGAGCGCAAGTTTACCTAGTCCGTAATGCTCTAGTTTTTAGAGTAAGGTTTTGTGATTTACGCAGTCAAATGCCTTGGAGAGGTCACAAAAGATTCCTATGGCATCTTGGGCCTCCTCCCACGCAGTAAAAATGTGTTTTAATAAGGTGACACCGGCGTCAGTCGTACAACGTCCTTTGGTGAAACCATACTGCTGATCGTGTAAGATTTGGTTGGTGTTAAAATGATTAAGCATTTGATTGAGCATTACCTTTTCGAAGACCTTGCTGAACACCGGCAGAACAGATACTGGTCTATAATTGTTGGTGTCTTTACTGTCTCCAGATTTAAAAAGTGGTATAACCTTACTGTATTTCATTAAATCCGGAAAGACTCCTTGATCCACACATAAATTAAATATTAAAGCCAAGTATGGTGCTATAGTCTCGATTATGGATGTACAAACTTTGATGGATAATCCCCATAGATCTTCGGTTAATTTTATTTGGATTTCTCGAAAAGCTTTTATAACTATCATAGGGTTTATATGCTTAAATTGAAATTCAACCGGGCAGCCTGGAACGTTCGCTTTTAATAAATCAATTGAGACGTCGGGTGAGGAATTTAAAACTTCCGTCGTTTTAGCTGGTATGTTAGTAAAGAAGTGTACAAATTCTTGAGCTACTTCTAAATTAGAGCTTATGGCACCACGTGTAGTCTCCAATGTGTAATCAGTGTTTCGTATTTTATTCTTATTAATTTCACTATTTATAACTTTCCAAACTGATTTTATTTTATTTTCTGCTGATTTGATCTTGTTGCTAATAAACAGGGCTTTAGCTATCTTGCAGGTATTTCGAAAATTTTTGGAATATGTAGCAACATACTTATTGAAAGTTCCAGTGTTAATGTAAGGCTTAAGGCCATACAGCTCGAACAGTCTTTCCCTACTTATCCTAATACCTCTAGTTGCCCAGTCACTAAAAATAAAATTAGGGCAAATATTTTTTGTTTTCTTTTCAAAAGTTTTATTGAATTCAGTGTGCACTACTGAAAAGAAATCCTCATACAATTTGTTTGCATCGTCCATATTCTGGCCCAGGGCATTTAACTTATTATTTAGGGTACTATTGAATCTATTTAATTTGCCTGTTGTAATCGGTCTAAATTGTATTTGCATTTTTTGCATTGGTGTTTTAAACTTAAAAGTTACCGTTAGTCCACTATGATCAGACGGCAAATAGTTTACGATGGCTTTATCTAAATAATCACAATCGCAGAAGACATTATCGATACAAGTAGCAGAAGTTGGAGTTACTCTAGTCGGTTCTGTAAAAACATTCGATAAATTGAACGATTTAAAAAGGCTTAACATTCTACAGCTATTTGAATTATTTTCCAGAATATTAGTATTAAAATCACCACAAATAATTGCGGGTTTGTTACTGGATGCAACTTTCGCTAGGACATCTTCCATTATTGACTCAAATAAGGAAAAGTTCTGATAATTAGGGGGTCTGTACACGCACACTACGACATGCTTATCCAGCTCAACACAGGACAGTTCGATGCAATGCTCAACTGATAAACCAACTATGTCATTACGTTGCTTAGATTTTAAACAATTTTTTATCAGATCAGAGAACCTCCGCGTAGCATAGATTTACGGTTAAAACAACTGCCCACACTGTAGTTCTTATAATTAATTAGCATTTGGTAATCCTTTAGCTAATGTTCAGTAAAACAAACAATCTCAAACTGTGTTTTTTCTAAAAACATTTCAATTTCTAATAATTTGGAAGAAATACCTTGAATATTTTGATGAAATAATTTCAAGGCATTCTGCTGATCTCCTTTTTGATAATTTAATATAATATGGCCTGTAACCCATACGTAGAAGGTTATCCGTAAGTTCATACCTTGTTATAATTCATCAACAGCATTCAGGGCACCCTAGGTAATGACTTTGAGAGAATTTACAGTCTACCATTAAAGGACCATCCCGTGGAGGCCATTGATATTCGAAGCCAATACAAGATAGTTCCGAGTTGCGTCTGTCGGACAAAATATTCATCTGGACATAGGCCTTGCTGGACATAGGCCTTCCCCAAGCACCGCCACTTCGACCGGTTCTGTGCTTCTCACATTTAGCGCATTCCCGCGGCCTTCACCAGGGCCACTTGCCACTGGCCACTTGTGGGGGGCTTTCCAATGCTACGTCTTCCGGTACGCGGTATCTTTTTACACCAAACAAACCTAAATAAATGACCTAACAAGCTACATTCCATAATTTAGTGAATTCTGGCAATCCTAACCTAACTTAACCATATTAAATTATGAAAACAAATGAGTGATCACTTTCTTATCAATGGATTAGGGATCGTCTGCGCCACAACTGTCGTAGTGAATTTCATCCATATCAGATAGTGATTAGTCAAGATCTATTATATCTGGACTTTATCTCTGATAAACTGATTGTTAAGGTTTTATTATATGTACACACGGCTACACATCAAGCTATACATTTCCAGTTTATGCTGAGCTCGCATTGTATAGGATTTCCGTACAATGCGAGGTCAGCTTATACTGGAAATGTATAGCTTGATGTGTAGCCGTGTGTACCTAGTTCAGAAATGTAATTTAATGGCGATGTGTAATAATAACAAAAACAAAGATACGTGTGCGGCACATTTTAGATGCTTCTTATGCTTCAAGATGGAGTCCTGTGGATATTTCTTTGTATAGGTTGATAACACATGGAGGTCGAGTGATGCTGTATAAAAACATTGGGGCTAGAAGCTTTATAACCCCTGAGACAGCGTAGCACAAGATATCAAGACCCTTCTCGTTGCGTTTCACCTATGCACATTCTCAACACATTTATGTTCTCTCTGTGGTTTTAATCATCGGTAGAAGTCCATCTTTAGCTTACACATATCCCAGGTGGTGCTTCCACCTTGGGTCTATCCTCACTTTAGGTCCTCATCACGAATTTTTTAGGAACTTTTAGCATCATTCCGTCAATTAAGATCGATCATTAAATTAACTGACTTCGTACCTTCATACCTCAAGTCACAAGGTACAAGGCCTTGTGTGCATGCACCTAGATCAATAGCTATAGTGCTATAATCTCATATGTACTTATTAATAATTATGTGGTTTAGACAGAATGTTACCAGGTGTAGCTATGACAAGATATCTATGAATACGGTGTTACTCGCACGGAACAATTTTATTACTCGTCAGTTTAAACGCGGCTTCAATCTGTAACAAAACAATTAGCAATAAAATAGATCAAATGCTTTTTCAGGATATTTTGAAATTGGATGGGAAATGTTAGATTGGCTAACATCCTAATCGAAAGATTATGGTCCAACAACTGATGGAACGGCTACGAATACTGGTATTCAGCTGCATCCGCTTAAACTGGAAGCCGCCCCAGCGTAGTTGGGAAAAGGTTAGGCAGATTGATTGAAGTGATGGAACGGCTGCGATTCATTCTTCGTGGTTATACCAAAATTCTTATTGTAAGTGCTACAATAACTTGTTGCTCTTGGTTTGCTTAAACTTAAATCTTTGTATTATTCTCTTACACTTGGTCGTTGTTCTTTCCTATTGGTTTGTCTCGTTCTTTTATCGTTTTCTTTTCTGCTCCATGACCTTCTACCAAACCGACCTTTCCAAATATATCTATCTACATCTCAAAGTTAAAATGTTATCCCTTATCCTTAAACTGACGAGTTGCTTTTATTTCTTTACCAGTTTCTGAGAAATGGTCAGCGCGCCAAAAAACAAAGTCGGCGAGTCTCCATGGAACGCTGGTTGTAAAAGTTCATCTTCCATTATACCATGGTGAATTCCAATTGATATTTTATGCATATACGACTAAAGTATATGTTGTATGGTTATCATTATCTTGTGAATCATCTCAGGATAATAAATGGGAATGTTACAACTTATAATATGGTTATGCTTTGTTGTCGTATTCTAGTGATTTCAGAATGTTTTATTTGCTGGTAATTTTGTTTGATTTGATGAGTCAGAGAACTACCGTACTTCCCCCTAGTAAGGACGATGGCCCTGACGCTTGACTAAAGTATATTACAGACTGGATCCCGGATAACATCACGCCTGTATTCTCCGAAAGGATTGGCACATGTGTACATCCACATTTCGCCAGTTATGTTTAAGTGCCATGTAATAGAGGGCGAGCCTATTGAAATCAACCGGGCACATATCAAGACTCCGGGGTGCTACTGAGAAATTCCAGATGGAAAAACCTGACACGGGAATGAAACCCAGGTTATCATACTCAGCAGTAGCGCTTCCGACCACCGGACCAACGAGGCAATCTTCTTTAACTTCTATTTTACGTAATTAGTTAGTAACTTATTTTGTATGGGCACGAGATTAGCTCGATATCATGGTTTAAACAAGCCAGTGAGGGCAAAATGGTAGCAGAGCTGACTGCCCAGTATTCGCCAAGCAACCTTGAACATCCTGATTCGTGGAAGCTTAGATTTGAGCACCTAGATTTGGAGAATCGACATCCACACTAAATTAAAGGTGACCTAATACGCAGTATCACGCACTTCAGAGCCTTAAAAGTGACAACGATACATTAACGGTATATTGTTACAAGACTTGATCGTATTTCGATGATGTCATCCAATGGCGAACATACAAATACAAACAGTATCAGTGCTGTAATATACGTATTAATGTTATGATACCTAAATATTTATATCTTTTTATGTCTGAATCGGACGTTTTTATTATTATTTTATGTCTAGGAGCGGAATAAACCTGGTAGTAATCGAAAGTTGCATGAATCAGTCCGGGGAAAACGTGGTTGATATGATAAGATACTTGAAAATAAAATATAATGATTACCTATAGTACCAACTATAGATACACCTCTGCCCAACCCTTCGGGGAACGCATGGTGTTATGTTATGTTAAATAATGATGTTTGATCTAATTAAACATACGAGAACTATAAAATGAGCAAATCTGGAACAGAAATTAAAAATGAAAGCCTTGGTTAAACTAAAATACTGGTAACTTTCTAGAAAAAACACCTGTGTGAAAAAGCGGTCTTCATTGATCCAAAATTCGAGATACGTGCATAACGACTCAAATAATAGGTTTTGCTAACCATCCCTTCAAAACGATTTAACCGTCGGAGTTGAGAGCTGAGATCCCTAATGATCACTGGCCGTCACGCGAGGAATAAACTATTGCCGTGCGCACGCGCAATGTACTAAAACAATTGAGTTTTATTGTGATAATGGAAGTTGTACTCTCTCAAATTTTTGGCTAAATCGTCAGCCAGCTGTTGTTGTCCCACTGTAGGTCAGACATGTTTCTATACACTGACGGAACGGGGATAACCACACATTGATTCAAAACGATTAAATAATAAAAAGTGTAATTTTTTCAGAACTCTTGGATCGTGCTATTCAATAAATGATCAAATATTCACAAACTTTACAATAGTATCATCTGCCTGGTCCTTTTCCTACTATGTATATTATGGTAGGGTTCCAGTCTAACCGGATGTAGCTGAATACCAGTATTTTATATAGACTGACTTCCTATCTGACCTCCACAACCCAGTTACTGGGTAACACGATACCTCCTGCAAGCTTGGCGGTATGACTTTCTGGCTTCTAGCTCTAAGACCGGGACCGACGGCTAACCATACTTTCCGAGGCACGGAGACGTCTAGGTATGTAATGGCTGGTGATCCATGGATCGACTTCGGCAAGGGTAGCTTAACCTGATCTATCGACCTGTGCAACCATGAGCCTCTATGAGTATCTAGTAGATACTCATAATCTTATGAATCGTTCAGTTAGTGTATGCTCGCCCTAATGATCGACTGGCGACACGCGAGGACAGCGTCGCACGCGCATCGTATTGAAACAATTGAGATAATGGATGTTTGAGCGCTTGATCGTTTTGGGTTCGTAAGGTCTTCGCGTTGTGGGACTGCGCTGATGTGTTATTTACTTCTTGTTACTACGGTAGAACCATATGTTTCATACAGATAAAATTATCTTTCATTGACATCATTCCCCACAAGTTTAAGGATGATGATCTCGATAATTATGATTTTGGTAACATCTTACTCTTAGTGACTAACCACTAACATATTTGGGAGTAATTCCGGGGCTTGCGCAAAAGCTGACATCTTACGAACTTCAGTATTGTCCAAATAAAACATAACCGAAGTCTCTGATGAAATTTTAAGTGATGCGAAATTGTCGGATGCCAAGATTGAGCAACAAAACTTAGAAACTTAACCTACCAGACAGAAAACGCCTCACGACAGACGTGATTAAAGTACAAATCCTATAAATAAAATTAATCTTAGCGCACTTGCTGCAGGGGAAACACAGACTCCAAATAACCCGTTGTTTTGTGACGTGGAATGTCCTTGTCTGACGTCACGACGGTATCCTTGGTTGGAGAGACATGTCTGAACAAACAATATTTGTATATGAAGAGGTTTATCTCATATGAAACATTGGGTTTGAAGAATATTCTTGCCGTCCCATTAACACAATATTTTCCAATGAGTTGTTAATGTGCATCAATACAATAAGGTCGTAAAAAAAACAATTGAAGAAGCATTACGTTTTTATTATCACATAAGTTAAAACCTCTCATTGTTTATTTTTCAGCATTTATAATGAGGCACCTTATCTCATGCATTTCCTTTTGTATATCCATAAACTTATGCCTTCATTTCATCGCACCTTACTGCCTCAACTTTCGATTTCATTCCATTCAGCGCACGATCACTTCTGGCATCTGCTTTGGCTTCCACCTCAAATCAAATATAAACAAATGCGAATCAAACAGTATATCATGTTCTCAGAAGGATGGTAAAGAACAGGCATGGCGATTGCATCACGCATCTATATATATTTTCAGAGGCAATTTACCTGCTACATACCTGATTACAGTGATAAGTATGCGCGGGCGCCGACTCTGATCCACGACCATAGCGTAAAATACTGTCAGTGTCACTGTGAACGCCGCCGCGAACGCACGCGCTGCGCCGCGCTACATTGTACCGCCACGTGTTTTTGTGAGTAAATAATCAGTGGTCACCAATTACAAACAATTGGTGTGGACTGTGTTTGTGAACAAGTGTCCTGGTTCTAGTGACACGTTTGGATTACACCTAAGGATTTAGTTTTACGGTACGAAAATCGAGTCGCTTTGTTTATTTACGACTTAAGGAAACAGGATCATCAAGTCCTTACGAATTTTCTCGTAATATCAAACGGTAATGATCATGAACATCGCATAAGGTAGTAATCAATTCGTCTACGCCTGCTTTAATAGCTTCAAGTTGTCAATGAGTGCTGCTATTAAATTGCCGATGTTCTTACGACTGACTCTTAAGTCTTCTCTATAAGGGTGACAATAGAACAACATACATGTTCTAGGTTTAGATAATACAAGTGAGCAACTACTGATAGTGCTGTATCAATAATCAATGGAAAATAAACGGGGTTGAATGAAAACATGGTGTAACAGTTATTAGCTGAAGTGGCTATTCAGTTTAAGGTCTATTACAAAGGACAGGGACTTTTTCATTAATCAGAGTTTAATCTTAAAGAATCAATAGCCTTGGGTTAGTTTGTTTTTTCTCTGATTGCAATAGACGGTTTTTGCGATCCGTGCAGAGTAAGACACGGCTGATTATTGAAGTAGCCATAACAAACATTACCTTGAATGATTTTGACTTGGAATTCACGGCTAGATCAAATTGATCTGTGAACGTAAAGTCAATCAAAGGAACAATAACAACTACTTTACTACTGTAACAACAGGTTGTCATTCATCATTAATTACTGGTACATCTACAGAATATTAAGCCTCCTTTAAAGATAATTACAATGATGGTACATGAAGAAGATAATGTTGTTTTAGATGACACTAGAAATAAAGCTCATCCTTATGTGATTATTCCCAAATCTAATCACAACTAGAACCAAGAGAGAAGAATCGATATAAACATTCGTCGAACTAACTAACAAGATCATAAACTCACTAAGCTTTTTCAACAACACCTACGGAAAATCCACAGACTTAAGATAATTCAGATACACAGACAGAGTTCAACCAAATCACCTTTAGACAAAAATGAGATGAATCCTCATAAGTAGTGATAAGTTCAACATCAAGATCTACAAACCTGTAATTACACCAGTCACACGTCATATGCACTATAATTACATATTACCAACATGTGATCCTAATGATGCAAATAACACAACACACGGTTCTGCTTACATCTCTCATAGCCCGGAAGAGAAAACTATAACAGTAACGCAGAACGAATATAAATAAACGCTAGAATGTAATATATAAGCACAAGTGTATTAACATATGAATAAACACACCGTAATGTCAAACTAAAAAAAATAGGAATAGTAAACAAAATTATGAAATGCTTCATCTCATTCTGATGAAGATCATTTTGGATATTTTAATGGACAGATGATGTCTAGTCAAATTGAGTATTTATATATTTGGATGTTATTTTACTATGTCATGTCTTGATAAGTTATTGATCGTCAACAGTATCTTCATGATCAAAAGTAATGTTTTCAACTAGTTGCATTTGTACTAGATTACGATAAACTGAATTAGCTAGTGTCAAAACTATAGTCATTAGAATTTCGGCTTAGCTCATTCATCCATCTTTAGATTCCCATATTTCAATATTGTATTGCACTTCGCTTAGGTACTCTGTATTTTTATATCTGCAGATTTTTCAAAGAAGAAACCTTCCTTCATTAAAAAGAACAAAAAGAAAAACATTACCCAATGTTGTTGCTATGTTCTGTTGAACCCTGTCACTTTCCAACACAAACTTCTACACTTAGTTCATTGCCGTTACCGTTATCAGAAGCAATTTTTCACGTTCTCCACATAATTCTAACGTCTATAGTATGTATGCCAAATTATCTTTATAGTCATTCAAGCGTTTCAAATAACATTTGTGACTTTCCAATCAGTCAATGACACAACCGTATCATCAGGTTTGTATACATACGCTAATAACTTTAAAACTGACAACGTTTTGCCGTTTAACTTGCTGTTAACTCTCTAATTAGAATAATTACTTCGACAAGTAAGTCATTGTTTAACAGAGACATTATAATTCACTGTGCCTGCTCAGTGCTAAATGTCCGTTATTAAAATATTGTGCAGTAAAGTGCATAGATCTACGTTAGGTTTTTGAAATATTTTGCCATGAACTTAGCCATGAAATTATAGTTACCTGTACGTGGTTTATCAAATCCAAAAGTGCATAATGACAAAAATAACAACATAACATCACTGTTGTTTCTCCGAAAGATTAAGCAAAAATGACCAAAATGATCACGACATTTGCAAATTAAATTAAACATGACATTTAAGAGCTGACAAAATCGTGTTAAATACAGGAATGCGTGGTCCACTAAACAAAATGCTTCATCAACATTATCAAAAGCTACTAAATGACACCAGGCCGGCCATATTAGTTCGGCTACTAGAGCTAACAGTTAATTATCTAAACAAGCTAAATTAGCTATATAATTACACACGTCGCCTTGTTGCTGCGACTGCTGCTCTAATTGTGTGTATGGTGTATTTATTTTATGGAACTGATGTTAATTTTCCTGTTAAAAACTTGAGAATTTTAGGAGCTTTGAGTTTGTATGAAAGCTTCTGTCGGTTTTTTCATCACAGTCCAAAAAGTCAAAATTCTTGTCTCAATTTAAAAGGAAATAGAAATCATATCCATAATTGCTATATGACAACGGTGAATAAAGTTGCTACATGAGCTTTAGTTGGCATCAAAAATCAAAACAAGTAAAAAATATTGCAAGACGCTAAACTCAAATGACTAGATGCCTAATGTAGTTTGACTGGTATTTGATGTATTTGTATTTGACGTTCAAAAGTGCCTTTAATGTGCCTACTTGAAATAAATTATTTGACTTTGACTTTGTATAATAACATAAGCCTAACTTCAGCGATGACCAATCCGAATAAACAGTGTAACATAACTGTTTTAAAGACAAACATATAGAAAGCTAGACAACTTTTTCAATAAGGATGTATTCGAAAATGGTCATCAAGGTTGATAAACATTTTTTGATTTTGAAATCATAAAGGTGGATTCGAAGCTACGAATTCTCGGTTGACCTTTGCAATCCCTAAAATATAACATGATTATTTGGTAGATCATCATCACTACAAAGAAACACGTCAATTTCTAAATTTCACACCACATATATTATGTACATGATCACCACGTTTGTATTCTATTCACTTTACGAGACATACCATATAACCTCCCTTTTTAATTTGATTGTATATAAAATCCATTAAATCGGAGACAATAAAAATCCATCTGATGTCTTTAAAATTCTTGTTAGACCTAAGAAATGTTCCACAGAGCGACCTCCCAGTGGCCTTGACCCACAGTAACTCCGTGTAAGAACCACAGTAACTCAGTGATAGTAAACAATTGATTATGATCTGTAACCTGTTCTCAAGTTTATAAGTCAGGTGCCCTTTTTAGAGCATTTTGTTAAGATTGAAAGTGATAGACGCTATGTATGATTAATGACCCGAGACAGAAATGATGGAGTAGGAGAATTTTGGCTCTGAAATTCTCATCATACTTTAGTCATCGAAAGCAAAGCCTGGTCTGGATTGTTTGAAAAAAAAAACAGAAAAAAACAGAGTTCTCTAATGTGAACTGTCAATTAATTTGTTATTTATTACTTCTATTTTGAGTCACAAAGCCATAAACAGAGTTGTTAAACTAACTGGACTTTTAAGTTAACACCTCTTCATCGACATTTATCAAGCCATCTTTTCCGTTCTAGTTCTCAATTACTACTACTATATTGCATATATCTTATTCGACGATTAACTTACTTATGGTTTTTTTGCACAGGATGATACGTACATCTGTTAAGTGCTTTATTTTCCTATCGCACGTCATAAGACCTTACATAAGATGTCACAGCGAAAGGACTCCGTGTGCTAAAGCCTTAGGCTAAAGCTGGTTCACGATAATATTATCAACCTTGAGTATGTGGGGTAATAGCTTATAGCAATAGTTCATATGTAACAAGCGTTATATGAGACAGCTGATTGTGGTTTGATAATGAAAGTTGAAGTGACTGTGGAAGGAGTTGACGATGATGATGATGATGAAGAATGTTTCTGTGAAGATCGTAGGAATCCGTTGGATGCGGGAAGAGTAGCGGTTGTTGTTAAAAAGGTTGGCCCATGTCTAGCAGTGGACGGCTTTGGACTGAATGTTGATGATGATGATATTTATGTGAATGTTTGTTGTTGCCAAGTCCTTAATAGATATTCGCAGACATGTATAGACCTCGAAGTGTGTGTGATCTTTGTATCTATTGTAGGTATACAAAATAATACACCAAAGTCCAAAATATTCCACGATGACCTTATCATGGAAGGTTTTATTGTATTGTGTTTACATATGTATAGTATGTTTTAATTTTATATAAAACGTAATGGAAAATGTTTCTATGTTTGCCATGGAATGCTGTTTCCTTGCTAGAAAATTATGCACAAAATTAACTTAATGTTTTAACGTTTTGAAAATATCACCCTTTAATTTCATAGCACTCGTATCTTCTTCATAATCCTCTTCTTCAAAGTTTGTTTAAATGACAATGTTACAATGGAAAAAACGCGACATAAAATGAATTCTACACTTTTTATTTGCAAGTGGCCTGGTCGGTTAATTCCACGTCCGATGACTAACAACTAGTGTCCATTAGTAACCTACTTATCTACACTTATATTCCAAAGTATACACAACAACTCAACAACATTCTCACTACAATATTTTTTTACATCTTCAAACAAAGTAATTCAAGAATTTATCTTTTAAAAATTACCTACAGTATCTAATCGATTAACACCATTCGAAAATGTAGGTACTTAATTGTAAATATTGAGTTTTACTTCTATTGCAGATAAATGGCGGCCATGTTGTGTTGTGAATCATTCTCAATATCTGCGCAGGAGTCGTTATTCCCCTTGCACAGGAAACTATGGATATGAGACTGGGTTCAATGGAACATTGTAAATTATATTTAAGGAGGTCTAGACTTTGAGCCTAAGGAAGGAGTTTGCGTTGGTGCTAGTTGGTTGATATCGTCTGAGAAAACTACTATTATTTTAACTTTTCTCGTAAGAAAATAAGTTGGAGAATTAGGTCAAGAGACACACGATATTAATAATCGCAGATACGTGATCTACTCAGTACTGCAAAACTTGGACACCAATAATGGATATAATGGTAATCAAAAATTTAATTATAAAGCCTGTAGAAATTTCAGCATCAATCATAATGATAATTTTTTGACAAATAAACCTGTTATTATAGGTATGCTAATTGTCATCTCATGTATAATATAACAGCTTTATAGATGTGTAATAAAATAGTTTATGATTGACTCATAACGGAAACACGTAATCGGGAATACACACTAATTCTCTTGAAAAGGAAGTTTTTGTACGGTAGATTTTGTTTTGTTGACAAACACAATAAAATATACAGAAACCTAATTCCTGACTCATCATTGAATAAACACAATGATTGTATTATGATGATACGCGTTTGAGGTATTTAAATTAAAAAATAAACTAAGTATTAATTTTGAGTTGAATGCTCAATTTTACTTTTAGCGGAGATATTAAAAGTGTAGTCAAATAAAACCAGTTTTTTTCGAATATAAAATCACTGTGACTCAGGCAAGTAACCAGATCGTTGTCACGATCTTATTACTGACCTACAAACAGTCATCACAAATAAAATATTTGCTACTGGACCTTAAAATGTGAAAGGATACCTAATTCCACATACAACGGACATTGTGTAAGCTACTTTAGTCTTTTTAAGGAAAATGTCGTGAAATAAAACGGAGTAGGCAGTGGGTGGTACAAACCTGCCAAAGATTAATTTTTAATAATGCGTTTAACCATTACCTGATGATAAGCGATGAAGTGGTCGATGATGGTACACGCTTGGCTATAGAAGTAATCTATCACTCTTGACTTGAAGACTTGAGAGAAAACAGACTCCAGTAGGAAATGTTGCTCTTTAGCTGTACGCACCATAAATTATGATGATGATGGAATACTTCAAAGCAAGTAATGTAGGTAGACAAGCCCTCAGCAGTAACGTTTACAACACGGTGACGTGTGATCCAGTCAGTGTCCTTAATGTAGGTCGTTTCACACATGGAAATAATTTGTAGAACTTATGAGGAAAACGTGTTGAGCTAAATAAATATAGCATAACTTGATAGGCAGTTGTTTCAGTCCAGATAAACTTGGATTATATTTTCTTATAATTGCATTTTGTCTGGCTGGCTGTCTGTCTGGGTTCCCAGATAAAACATGAATCAAATTATTCTTGTCAGTTTGAATGCAAAAAGGACATTGGGTGTCGGGCTAAAACTCCCCGGCACTGCATTTATCTTTGTCCGAATGGCCCTTGGGCTTCCCCTAAAGTGCCTACTATATTTAAATGACATATGATAACTTTTGTCCCAGCTTGTGTAGGTTTAATTAACTTAATGATGCATAATATTAATTAACTCCAAACTTATTTATGCACATTTGTGAATAATCAGTATAAATTAAAAGTTAAATAACTGAGTCCAAAAACGGAGTGAAATGTGATTCGTCGACCTTCAATTAGGCCTGATCTGGGAACCGACTTTCGTTCTCCTATCAATTCACATCCTGCACATGGATAACAAAGAGAATATATATCATTATAAAATTAATAAATATAACAATTCCTGTAACATTGCAGATGTTGGATTTATTGACACGTGTCATCCAACAAACACTGACAAACTGTCTGATACCGGTTTCGATAACCATCTGCTTCGCACCCAATATTTCAATCGAACTGGACGCGTTTTGATCGAGAACTGATTCAAGTATCTCTCAATTAAGACTTGTCTGACAAATACATACATCTGCTACTGTTATTGATTTCTCTAGATTTTAATTTGTGAGGTTAAATAATTGTCGCCTCTGGGAATACTATGTCCATGGCAAGATAAATGCTCCATGTGCATAATTTATAAGGAAAACCGCAATGTTCTCTTGAAAAGTGAACTTTACTACTAGATACGCTATCATCTGGCATTGGATACCCAAGCCAGTAACACCAGTTTTTCATCAATGTTTCCAATGCCCTTAACCAATCTAAGTTAATATTTATGTGCAGGACTGAATATGCTATGTAGAATTTCTTTTCCACTAGTTCAAGTTTGTTGGTCTATTTGATTCTCAGCCTCTTCTATGTAATCGAGTTCATTATCTGATATACTTGCGGGTTAATTGCGTAACACACATAAAATGACAATTGATCGCAACGGGTTTCATTTTGACAGTTCAGGCACCGTTCATTGTGTTTCATTTACGTTGTTGAGCAGACGAATTGTTAAACTGCAGGAGCAATGTAACAGCAATATCCTTAAAAACTCCCGGATTGTGATTGAAAGTGTGTTACGTAATTAGGGTACTGGTTGCTAGGAAAGTGTCTGTCTCATGTGCATCTGTCTCTTTTAAAATAGTTTTGTTTAATTTTTGTCAAATGTAGTGCGGTCATCCCTAGTTGCTTATCATTATTATCATCTACTTATGCACACCGTCCATCTCGAGCCAAACTTTAATCAGTGCCGACATCCTGTAAACAATTTGCATTAAGACGAGGTATAGATTTTTTTATCTCGATAAAAAGCAATCACAGGTTGTTAACCCGTCTCATATGAACCTCTTTGCTAATTCCAATCATGCGTATGATTTTCTAGTTGATCCTTAGCAGTTAAGGCGTTTGCTAACGACCGGGAGCTCTGAAGAAGATTTATGCGTCCTGCTTATTTACCGTAGTCGGGGATATAAGCTGTTCATGTGTTCATTTTATGTCGTTTCTAGGTAAACCATGCAATCTCGGGTCCATTAGGCACAGTAACAGAACTGTCAGTTCCTGTGCCATAGATTTGGGTACGATTACTGCACGCTTTATTTATAAAAATATTTGCATATAACCAGATATGTAGTTTTTCTGGTCTAAGTGTTTTGAGTTTTGTGTCCGTCATCATCAGCCTATAGCAGTCCACTGCTGGACATAGGCCTCTCCAATTGCACGCCATTGAGCTCGATTCTCGGCAACTCTCATCCAGTTGCTACCAGCCACCTTGCGGAGATCGTCGCTCCACCTAGCCTAAGGACGTCCTACCTTACGTACAATAAATACCAAATTCCTTTGACCTTCTGCGTTTTTATTTCTTTAATGATTACAGAAACACAACATTAAGAAAACTAAATCAAAAGTTTATGTGTCACTATTTCGTCACAGTACTTATCATACAGTAACAGATTACAGAAAATAATGAATTGACCGTAAAGTTAAAGATAAATCTAACCGATCAAACCATTCAATAACTTAATCTAGTAACTTAAATCGATCGAAAGTCATACAATCTCAATTTCAATATTAAAATTCCGTACAGATGTCAGTGATACAGTTCACCCTGGCTGCGCGTACGCTTGTCCTTGTGAGCGCTTTCGCCGAATACTTGTGCCACCATGTTGGTGCCGTGTTGCGGAAAAGCCAACAATAACTTTTGTACCAATCTCTCTGATTTGTTGTTGCGAATTGTATTTGTTAAGAATGAAGGTACTTTGATTTTGATTATGTATTGTTTGGCGTGTGTTGTGTTGTGTGGGGCAAGTGGCGTTGATGAATTTAAGGGCAGCGTTTGTCCTCGTATGGTAATTGATCTCCGAATTCGTTTGGCGAGTGGCGTCACGTTCATGGACATATTTATGACGTCATAACTTACTGTACACTGCTTTCCGCAACTGTCTGTAAGTACATTCTAGTTTTCTTCTTCCGGTCATTTGTTGATCTGGTTTAGGACATTTGTAATCATGATTTAACGTTTCCATAATTATCTTCTCTTTGATTTTGACTGGCCATATTTTAGGAGTACCACTTTTAAAGTTCTAATCACCCGAAATCTTAAACAACCCGAGATTTAATCAAACTCCAAAATCTAATTAAAAATTTCATCATCAAATAATCCTTACAACCATTACCAAATCCTCATTAATATGATAAATAGATGAGGGTAGTCATACTTCGCCAAAGTTAACTGACAGGTCGCCGTTATAGCCTGTCACTTGTCATATACGAAAACATGTGCAAGCAGGATTTGTTTGAAGCTGACGGATAAATGGGTAACATTGGATTAATCGAGTGTTGTTATTAATTATTTTTATGGCGACGGTGTTGCAAAGTAAGACGTAATTTGAAGATACATACTTGGAATTTTGATTGGTAGTAGTGATATTAATCGTGTATAGCCTCAGGTGTCTTCAATAAGACTATGCCCATAATTGGATTGGAATCATTATGTCCCATGAAGTAATTTTATTGTGCTGTAAGTTGTTCTAAGAAGACTAATGGCGTAGCTCCAAGAAAAGCGGAAAGACTAAATTTTTACAAACTTCAGCGAAAATGCTTTCTGTAGCTTTATAAACTGTGAATGTACACAGTTTATAAAGCTACAGAAAACTGTCTTGATAAAGATAAACAGAAAAAACCTACTACCATTATATCTTTAATTGTTGCCAAATCATTTCTACAAAAAATGCGTCCCAAAGCCATCGACGTACTCCAAACAGAATACAAATACGTTTTTGCACAACTTCAACGGCACGAGTGACTTAACCTCAGTACCATTTGTAAACAAGTTTGACATAATACGTATTACAGTTGATAGTCGAGATAACAGTATTTTCGGTGACACTAATTACTTGTGTCCATAAATTATAATCAGTATCGTAATGTGATTCAATACTGTAGTATGTAATTTTCTTATATGTTTCAACTTTCTAATATTTGTTGATATTGGTAATCGAAAGATCTATGGATTTTACGATCTAATTTTATTATTATAAACTGTTACATTAGCGTCCCGTAACGTAATAGTCACAAGAGATGTAACAGTTTGTTACATATGCTCGGATCTCCAATCAGCTATAGTTCTAGTTAGCTATCACTCTGTACCATCTATTGGTTGTTTTACCAACATACGATAAAACAAATATTACATCCATTACTCACTGTTATAACAAAAGAATTTTCCAAGAAACTGGTGAAGTAGCGATGGATTTAGATCAAATGTCGACGTAGGCTAAATTGTAGTAACATTGTAAATTCGTGACTACGCATCGGCATCAGACAACGTCATTAGAAGACAACCAGCTGATATCTATCCCGATGACATTATGCGGTGGGCGTCAGTCGACGTCAGAGTCGAAAATAAATTGCGTTTTTGTTAGTAATGTAATTGTAGGCACAAATTAAAATACCACTCATATTTTCCAAGTTTGGGGTTCCCAAAAACAATGCAGTCATCTAGGCGCCTAAATTCATAATTTATTCTGGTTTGATTTATTACCTTGCAGTTTTATATGAGTATTTCAATTGCATTTACACAAGCAGTCCTCTGTTTATTTTTTTACTGATTATTTGATTAATCATTCCGAGCGCAGTGTCATGCTCAAGGGCAAACATAAAACGTTTGAACTTTTTTTGGCTATAAAGTATAAACTTTGCACAAAATGGAGACTGTTATCTCAGATTTAAGATTACTGGTAATTTTGCAATTATTTGGTTGTAAACTCAAAAAAAAAACCGCAAAGATAAGGAATCCAAATGCAACAATGATGAAGACTAGTACTTACCTACTTGAATTCTGGTTATATTAATGGTATTTGCTTGTTTTAAAGGCTATGATGATGCAGTTAGTCTGAAAGAACTCTAGACGAAAAAGGAATAATCAGTGATTCCATCAAGGAAATCACTATTAAAATGCAACTTCATTAAACTCTCAAGAGTACGGTTCTGTAATACTACCAGAGCAGGGCCAAAGTTTCTACTCATAAAAAAAGGGACGTGAATAGTATGTATAAATGACGATTTCAGACCATAATAACTCTAGCCGATGAGTTGTCGTTCCACCTGATGCTAGAGATTGATATTGGCTCACTTCACTTACCTACGTTTTCACTGTGAGATCTTTCAGAATCGACCAGATTTCCTCACGATCCTATCCTTCACCGTGAGTCAGTGATGTCTATCACATTAACTATTTTTCAACCAATTTAGCATTGTTGGTAGGCGGCACCAAACAATATTTTTTACTAGAATTTAAGTGTAATCTCTGTTAGATTTGCTGTCCTACTGAGCCATTGTCAAAATGCGAAATTCGTTACATCAGTTTTTTGTTCGCTGCGATTAAGACGCGACCTTTGCTCAATAACTGATTTCTGTCGATTCTTGCGAATAAAAAAGGATTTTTATACACCGTGACATTTTAATCGTCTTACAAAGGTGGTCCACTCAATATATCCGACATAAAATACCTCCAGACACGATTTTTTTTTTTACCATTAATTAATATAATAGGTACAAAGAAAAATAAATATTGCATTAGAATTCTGAAACATCCTGTTATTAATGTTTACGTATCAAACGGTAGAACATACCTACGCAGCGCACGGGTCGAGTAGATCATTCCAATACCGAAAGCTAATCAAGCATAGTCCACGTGGACTGTCATCCAATGAGGAGCTCTAATGCTATCCTTTGAGTAGAGCCGCGCGTGTCACGCCCCGCCCCTTTCACTCGAAAAATAAGTGAAGGTCAATCTCGCTCGCAGCGTCTCAGTTGCGGCCGAATACCGGAAGTGGAAGTGCGCGCGCGCTACCGGATATCAAACGTTGTTCGCGATCGTTACAGTGCAAGAAGTGAATAGTTCCTCATAATCATTGTGAAGTAGGTATTCACAATGGTTATGAGGAACTATCGATACTCGAATATCGAGTACCTACAAATGGTGCGCCTGTACGCAGTGAGTGGTGACAATTTACGGGGAGCAAGGAGATTGTACGCTGCGCCAAATAATCTGAAAATGTTACGCAACCGAGGTGTGATCAACCCGCAAGTGCCAGGACTGCAATTTCAGTAACTACATATCTTTTGTTTGTTATTTGCTAGGTTAGTAGACATGAGTCAAATTTCTATCTTCAATAGGGTCGAACGAAGACAAATTGATCAGTTATTGAAATCGGCCGTATGTTTGTAACTTTCTTTTTTATTAATCTGCACTTACTATGTACCTATACCCCATTTGAAATAAGATTAGATATTGAAACAAACCTTTATATAGTCCGTTCAACCGATTTTAACTTCTATTCCGTAGGCATAAGGATGGCATTAAAAGAAAAAAAGGTTACACACATTTTTGCAATAGGGGGAATGAACTCTGTTAAAGATGCCGCCGCTTCAGTCCGTGCCGCCTTTGGAACGCAATGCTCGGACCGCGCTCATAACAGGGTGTTTCAAACTACGTCATGCGTCTTACTATTGAATTATTTTTTATTTTTTTAATTACTCAAATGTTCATAAATACCTATCTTTTTTTTATGAATGTGTAGTAGTCATTGGATACATGAAGTGGGCTGCGGATGAAAGACGATTAAAATGCCACGGTGTATAGTTGTTCTTGTTGAAGCTATGTCTGTCTTATTGTATATTTTTGTTTATATTTCTACATTATGTTTGCGTAAAATATTTTTTGGAACAGATGAGTCTTAATAAGTTTTAATCATCCAAAAAAGCTGCAACAAAAAATTAGTAATACAAATGCACTCATATAATAGCAAAGCAATCATAACCCATAATTTTGAAGTAACATGGAATTACGTACCTATACGAAGACCATACTGAGGGTAAATGCAAAATTATTTCGAAAAATTTTCCTCATACTTAAATAAACTGGTATCCACAATATCTAGATTTTCCTGTACTAGTACAACAACTTGAATTTTGATGAAGCCAACGATAATCTTATAATTATTACTTTGACCTCCCCGTTTCACCCCGCAAGGACTTTCCTCTTAATATTTGGGTCACGGAAATCCAGTTTCGTTAACTGAGAATTTGCAGATGCAAACAAGTGTGTCATGCATACAAAATAGAAAAAAAATCTGCAACTCGTACTTAGATCACAGATAGTCGAGTAGGAACGTGCAGTTATCTTGTGGATGACTCGTAATGAGAACTCAAAGGATTTCTTATTGTAATTTTATAGCTTCACAAAAGAGAGTTATTCAGGGTACGCCACTGGAACCACTGTTGTTCACAAAATCAAATGTTCAAAATTTGGAAATATTACTGAGGCATTTTTACTCTTTAGCTGAGTAAACTGTTCAAGAATTTGACAAACATAAAGTGCTTTATAATCGAATGCGCAGTTTCTATACATTAACGATCTGTTTTCAAACATCACGATTTGTGTGAAGCTCGTATTTTCAGGATTGTACTAACTAAACTGCTAATTTTGTCACCTGTCTGGTTCACTTTACGAATACTACAAGTACGCAGTAAGAATAACATCATCTAGTTAGACCGAAGAGAAAATATATTCTTTAATACACGTACAATGATACTTAATGTATGCAGATTATATAGCCGGGCTTAGGTACCTACAGCAATGCAAAAGTAGAGGTTTTTGTATACATTATTATAGAAAAATAAGCTAAAATTAAGCTGTAATTTCTTCGTTACCTAAACTAAAGAGAGCATTGACAAAAGGGAATACAATACAAGGATGTCCTATCACTATATTTCTAAAATCGCCTTTCTAAATCGCATTTGCGCCTTTCCACTTTTACAATAATGATTCACACAATTTGTACAAAACGCGTTTAAAACCAACACACCGGTGTTAAGAAGTGTTTGTTTTCCCGACACATAGTCTGGTTAACATCACAACGGACCATATTTCATTATATACCCATAAATTATTGAAATAGATCTCGCTGTCAGCGCTTTAGAGCTCCTTCAAATTCTTGAGATGATATGAGAGCAGGAACTGTTGATGGATGTTCAAATAATACTTTAGGTTTATTCGAATTTTTGTAATCAGTCATGTAAATTTATACATATTTTCTGATTTTTTTTATTGAAAAATAAGAAACTGCTTTGAATGCCAGCAAATTATCAGTATTGTCTTCTATAATTGGATGCTCATTAGATATCTCACGACAGCCAATGGCGGCTCATATTCCTAATAATTATATGGATGTTATTGCATATTAAATTACCCGCACCTATTATCACGTTATGTCAACCATTGTTACCACGCAACTTAACGTTTACACGTTGATCGACAAATTAATAACAATATTCAGGAAATTAATCAAAATGGCGGAATCGATGATAAAATATAACCCATTTTACCTTTTACAAGTTTCCTGTTTGATAATGAATAACGAGTTAATTATGATAACTATACCGCATTAAGATTCTGACGTGTCAATCGTACGCACTGCAGAGAATTCGGAATACGGATACAATTGTATTTTATCATAGTATTGTTATTATATTGAATAATCATTGGTGACGTCGTAACCACAGTTTTTGATAAAGCTGGGGGGCGGCATCGCATGCGATACACTCATGTTTTTTAACTGTTTGTCTTCACCCTTGCTCTTGTAGAGTTTTTTTCTATTATTTATGATTAAATTATCTTAATTACCTTTGATAAGTTATGTTGCTACAGAAACGTCAAATGCTCGTGTATCTTTCAAAGCATCTGTGTATTTAAAGTCTTATTTACATCAAGCTCCCTCTGTTTAGCTATCTTTTATAGAGATGGTGATTCCTATATCGATTAGTCCTCTATTCTGAAGTTCATGGACTTTGGCTCAGTACCAAATAATTATACCTGTTATATAATATAGTATAACAAAACCAAAATAATAAAGTGTATGTACCGAACATGATCATCAAACTTAGGTTTTCCCTATCTTCACAATTGTTGTTTCCGGTCCGTCAGTACCATCATTACCTTGCGTCATTTTATGTACTATTGTTCCCAGAATTATATTAATTTACGAATTGACTTGGAAAAAAGCGGATTTAGTATTCATAATAAGTCAGTTGAGTGTTAAAACTGCGTTAGGTAATACTGAGTCACAATCAGTTCGTGCAAATGATTTTATTGTGTTTCCACTGTCACATACGGAATTTTAGTAGTAAAGTGTGTCGCTGTAGTAAAACTTTATTGGTTTTAAGTTCAAATTGATCATGTCATGAGATTTGTTGGAATTTCGTAAGTATTTTCATCGATTTAACACTTCCTAAGTAAGACTTTCAACAAGACGATACACGAACAATCGCATATTATCTTATTTCAATGATGAAATAATTTAAAAATAGACCAAGGGAAGTAGGGAGACAGTCCGAAAACAAGTATATTTTATAACTTATTGGGGTTACCTCTAAATTTGTTATGCAGTTTAATGTATGAGATTTCAATATAAAACTTTTTAAATATATTATTAAAACATACACAATATTATTATTCTCTAACCTTATCCTATCTTATTTATCACAGTAGGCCACAGTCCGTCAATTTCCCGTATCGTATCAAACAATGTGTCCGCACGCGCCATTGATTGCACACAACAAGTGTAGTGTGCACCGTTGCGCCTGCGCTGTCAACTGGCCCGGTTTCTTTAAGGTGAAGGTTCGATGCCGGCTCAGGCTCAATAACTTATAAGATATAAAACGGGTGCTAGGTTTTATCATATTTAAAAATAAAAAAAACCCTAGTGAAAGGATGTAATATTTCTCTTCACACTGTAAAGTACCTATTGGAAACCAGCTGGGTCTGGATAGACTGGACAGGTCCACTGAAATCGTTGTAGTTCTTCCCCCAAAAGACCATTTCAGACGCTAATCTACATGGTCCTCATATGGCCTGACCAAGAGTATGTCTGGACTTTAAAAGAGACTGCGACCTCTGAGTTTGTATCGGCCTTTCTTCTCAGAGTAGTCAGATAGGAAACGCCGACCTCATCTAGCTTATTTTTAATATTTTTTAATAAGACGTGTTAAGTGATTCCAATATCCTATTAACAGAATAAACAATTTCATTTCATTTCATTTCTCCAACATAGTTAGGGATAGGATAGGCAGATGATAATCATGATGACTTAAAGACGCAGCCTAGCATGACTTAAAATTGATCATTCCATCCCAATTGTTATAGTTTTATCATCATCTTTAATCTGCCTGTAGTTACATTTAGCCAAAGAAGCATCGACCCATGACGCAATTTGACATCATCGTCTGTAACATAGTAATTAACAAAACAGCTTGTTATCATTCTAAAGCTAATTAAAATAACGATCAATAATCCTAAATTCATAACGTCATTAGCATTACACACAGATTTGCCTTTAAAATGCAAGGTCACTATACAAAGGATTGGAAATTCCAAACTAGGTAATTTACCTTATTAAAGCTCAACGTTCTTTCTGCGAAAACCACGTCTATATGAATGAAAACCTGGTTTAAGGACTATTCAGATATAAGCGATATCGCGATACTGGTCCAAAGTGACTTACCAGAAGCCGGATCAGTACCGCGACCGGACCGAGCGCGACAGCAATATCGCTTATATCTGAATAGGCAGGCCTGTATATTGGTAAAATCCATACTTCCATAATAATATTACAAATGAAAAAGAAACTGTCTGTCTGTCTGTTTATTGACGTGTAAAAGTGTTTGTATAAACCTACTTACAGAAATAAAATCATTTATCATTTACATTTCACGCCTAACTAAACAGCTGAACGGATTTGTATAAAATTTAGCTCACGGATAGACTATGACTGGGTTGGGACATAGGATACTGGTAGCAAGTTCCCGTGGGATAATTTTTGACCTTCACGAAAAAGTTAGTGTTCTATAATATCTTGTAAAACTTCTATTATAATAAATATGTGAGATAGGGGTATCAATAAAGACTAGTCAGTAATATGAACCGTGATTGTATAGATAGACTCTGTTAAATTGATATTTGAGACAGCAGCCAGGAGTACTTATTAACATTACTTATGTACATTATATGTTATGGTGAATAATAAAGCTGTAATTATGGCCACGCTATTGAATTAGGAAATTCCTGTAATGATAGTGATGATGAGTTAATAAATAAATAAATAACAGTGATCGTTTATTATTATGCTTTATTGAACTACTTTTGTTTCATAATCTGCGATGCTCTTGGAATCAAAAAGGTGGTTCTTAACTGTATAAACCATTTTTTAAAGTTATCGGTACTTTACAATACCGGTTCAATGTTGTGAATCACTTTTCAATAGTACTTACTTTGTTGAAAATAAACAATTCTAATAAGAACATTAACTTTATCCTCATCCAAGAGCTTACTTCCAATACAAATGACTGACGAATCTCCACTGACATCAAAACATACATAGTTGAAGAGGTCAACAATAAACTTGTACCCGTCATACGCAAGACTGCTCTCATTCTTACATCTATCACTCAGACAACTGCCAAGGAAATATATTAAAACAACTGAGCAAACCTGCATGGGAACCTGTTGCCCCTGACAGGTTTGGGACCGTCGGTAACATATTGCGAGCGAGAGCCCCAAATGACTCCACTTTCGACGACCTTCGTCATAGTACTGTCCCCGATATGCGCCGATCACTTGTGCAAGAGTTGTTTGCGCACAATTAGACTGATGGCAATTTGATACCTCCGGACAAATTGATCAGTTTGATCAATGGATGGACACATTTGCATAAACAATCCATTGACACTTTACTTGGCTATCGACTACTATCATGTTACAGAGTTGAATTTTGACTACGTTCTTAGTACCAAGCAAAATTGTCTATAAACCTTAGTATTCTTAGATTAATGACAATCTAGTTATTGTTATTGGGGAAACAAAACATTGCACACTACATTAAACCCTTATCATGTAATAAAATGACAAAAATTAAGTTCATAAAATTTTGATTACCATATAATTCATCATTAAAATGCCATCAATGGATGTCTGGTGGTTTCATTTCGTTCTCAAAGAATTCCGCGGACATTCATTCATTAATTAAGCCATAAAAACAAATGGTAAAGGTCGTTTTGTTTCGTGGTTTCGTTGTACAGTGTTACCAGTTATATTTAAGGAATAACCAAGGCCAAAGCTACTATTTCTTTTTCAATTTCTCTAACCAATTCATCTTTAGTTTTTAGTCCAATAAATATGTACTCAAATGCATGAAGATTATCATCGTTATCAGAATATAATCTTACTTGAACGTCTAGTTCCTCTCTAGTAACAGCCTTAGCTTCACGTTCACCTTCATCTCTGAAAGCTATTGTTTCTAAAAGATGTAACAAAATTAATAAGTAATCTATGCATCGTCCGTGTCTTGAATACTAAACAGTCACCGCGACCTTGGTATTGTTAACGGGTAAATTAGTTCCGGCGTAATGATTCCCTTCCATTCTTAGTTTTATTTATATTACTGATACATATACATTTGTCTCCTAGGAAAGTCTATTTCATCATTGATTAGACCGCCCCATATTTTTATGGAAGCTCTTTAACCCTCCAAATCAAAAGTGGATCCCGCGAAACACAATGGCTTTTTCATTATTTCTGTAATTACGGCATTCAACGTGTTAAAGCTTTTAGAGATTTATACCAAAGGGGTGACCAGCAGTATTGACGTTGGCATGAATAACTTAAAACTAATCAACGATTATTTCAACTGTATTGATTATAGTAATATAGATCACGACCATTTATTGTGGTTTAATGATGCCCATGTTCAGGAGATGTAGTCCATAGGCTAATAAGGATAGAAAATTAGCATGAAACAAATCATAGAGCCTAGAACTATCTCTATAAATTATGAAGTAATCGTTAAAAGTTTGTCATCAATGCTTCGTGAAAATAATTGCGAAGGAAATCAGACGGTTACCGGCTATTATGGACTACCGTGATTTCTACAAGTTCGGGTTTAGATAACGAAATAAAATTATTTTAAACATTGCTGGTCAAATATGCACAATAGTCTGATATAACGAGTATGTCCTTCGTTAAATTATCCTTGTCATCCCTGAAGAAATTAAAAGAAACTATTTTCTTCCCAAACATAATCAATAAGTTGCTATATTCAGCAATGAGTCAGTCTGTTGAAGATGATAATCATCGAACTCATCAAATGGCTACTACTAAACATGGACTACCGAAAGACGAGGATGGTGATTAGATTCAAATACAATTATGTGGTACTAGACAACCAGAGAACATTTGTTATTGTTCTTTAACTCAAGCATGGAAGAAACCAAAACCCAATTGACGCGGAAACCAAGATCAACAGTTAAACCCAAACAATAAACGTTAAATGGAGCGATAAGCTTTGTTTTTACATGAATAATTGTTCGACGTAAGGTCAGGCCGGCCTCAACGTTTTTATTTATCATAATTTTCAGGCTACATTTCAATAGTCAAGGATGGGTCTTTACTCTAAGAATTTATTTGTTACCAGCTATTGTTGTAGCCTTATTTTTATTATTGGTCACCAAGGCCGTTGTAGATAATGTCTGTCTTGCAGAGATAAGTTCAAGTAATAATTAGTTTGAGGTTGTATCAATAGAAGTACGCTGATTTATCTATGAATTACAGTTAATTGGTTTGCTTTCCGTATAGGTTGGAAGTAATGAGAGTAATTGATTTTATAGTTTTCAATAAGGAATGGTACTCTTCGTTGCTTAATTTGCGGCCTTGACCTCAAAGTATCCACATTATCATCATCAGCAAAGCTCTGTAACTTATTAACAAGAAAATCATCATATTCATCGCTATCATTAACAGTATTGTTACTTTCACTAAATATATAATGTCCTTCCTTTATCCTTTAAAAGTTATTTAACTAAATTTCCCTCTAAAACACTTTCATCGCCAACACAATTCACCTCCCAGCTCCGTTCGATCCGCACTGAATACAAATCCATCGTACCAAACCGTCTAGCAACACAACACGTGCAGGCCATATAATGATATATGGGTTATTGTTTACTCGACCTTCGAACAAGCATCAGATGAGTCTGGACTGGACCTTTTCCTCGTTCGTCATTTAATGATGAGCAGTCCAAAGTCTTTGAGTTAAGAGGTACAAAGTTTTACGAGTATTAAAAAACTTTTGGTAATTGGCCTTTAATGAACCTTTTATTGATAGTTATAATGGATATGATCATTTGAAAAACACAGTTATTAAACAATGATGATTTTTATTGCTCAGATTCAATCACTAAAAGGTTTCATAAGAATGACCAAGTTAAATATTCGATAACGGCGACATGAATTCAGGTTCAACAAATTAAAAAAAAAAAAAAAAGTTAAAACAGAAAGTAATAAAGTTGGATAAAAAGTTAGTATGATGGTATCTAACAGTTGAGAAGAACTCCTTCAAAACCATGAACAAACTGTTAATACATAGACTTTGATCATTCTTTCGTTACTGAAAATAATTCCAAAACAAATTATTTCAAAGTTACATAACGGTTGGAAATCTCCGCCCAGCAACCAGGCGCAGGCGCCTTGGTTACTTCAGTTACCTGTCAGTGTGATGTGATAGATCACTGCAATCTGGCAGCCTCCGAGAGATAAGATAACATAGTTTAGACAATAGCGTTACAACTGTAACATATTTTTATATTATCATGAATAGAGATAAATTTAGAATCTGGGTTTTTTCAGAAGATTTGGCGTTTGACGAACTCTGTTTTGTTGAGGTTCATTTTGGTCTTAGTCAAAAAGCACATACTCTACTCGAGGAACGTTTTGAATATAAATGTAGATGTAGGCTATAATAGTGAAGTAAGCCCAAAGAAACGACGGATAGATAGTGTGAAAGATGAAATGACTTGAAAGGAGATTGATAATGAGCAGTTAAAAGAAGAAGTCATGGTTACGACTCCAAATAAATTGGGATAAGGGTTGAAGAATGGTGGTGATGTTGTAAACCGAACACGAGTATAAACTTAGTGGTTTTACGGGAATCTTGCCTTTTATGAAAGCTACATAGCTTATAAGGATCTCTTTTTTATATAAATACTTAGCAGAGTTTTAAACGTGTACCTAAGTTACTATTTCGTTAATAAGATCTCACGTCTCTTCGTGAATTACCTTATCACGAAGTGTGTAATCTTTACGAATTGTCTTAAATAACTGTTGACAGTCTTAAATGTCTGACCTAAATATAAGATTAAATCCAGACTGACTGATTACAAATCTTTTAAGTTCTCTGCGAATGATAACTGCATCTGTGCTGAGCGTAATACTAAATATATCTCGAGGTTTTATGCAATTAAATAATTCATTACCTTTATTACATTTTTTTTCCTGAATCCGTCACTTATCATGACATGTTTTCTAAATCAGATGACCTACGCGGAATAATTATCACATCAAGTATGTATGACTGCCTCGTTTGTCTAGTGGTCGCAAGATCTACTGCTGAGCATGTGGTTCTGGGTTCGATTCCCAGGTCGGGCAAAGCGTTGTTGGGTTTTCCATCAATAGTTTCAGTAGTAGCAGCCCGGGGTCAAGATTTGTCCCCAGTTGATGGCAATAGCCTCTCCCCCTATTACATAGGACTTACTTATAACTGGTGAAATGTTGGTGTACTATAGGTACACCTCTGCCTAACCCTTCGGAGATTACAGGCGTGAGCTTATGTTATGTATAGGCACTTGATGTTTCTGCCGCCATTTTTGTCTTAGTAACCACCACAAATACAAAAAAGCCAGAACAATGTGCACAAGACAATATTAATAAACATACATTTGTATCTCACCCCATAAATTACAGAGATAGTGGACTTCATAAGAAGAAACGAACAATATGGCACAAGGCAAATATTATTTACCTGAACGTGAGGAGACGGCGCTGGCGCATCTGACGTCATTACATGATACATTTACTATTGGACGGTAGAACAGTTAAAAAAATAAATATGTCCGACTCCATAATCATCTTTAATAAGTAAATGAGTAACTGTCCGTACGTAAGTCATCTGCACGAAGTTTTCTTTACATAAGACTCAAGAGTTATCTACAAACTTCAGCATGGCTGCCAAACTATTTCAAAAAGATGACTTAAAACACATCTCTTGTCTGGGGAACTAAAAGAATAACCTATGGGGAGCCTTTCCCGTTTTTCGTGGAAAGGAAAATCAAAGCCTCTCCTCTCACTCTTCAAATCTCTCGCTCTTCACTTACTTTTTTCTCGTCTCGTCTTTTTTCGTCGTCAATCGGAGAAGATTTTCTGTATGTATTGGTTTTCTGTTGATTGTATGACGTAAAAGTACTACGAAAAATCACTATTACCCATTTATTATCTCATTTTGTATGAATTGTCTTATATTGTTAAAAGACTGTTTCATAATTTGCGATTTGTGGTACTATATCTGTCTTTGCTTTCTTGGAGTTTAGGATGCTCATCTGCCTTTTCCTAAATAAGCTAGGTTCAAATGGATTTATCTCCCATACAAATGTCTGGATGATTCTGAAATTATTCTTGATGTAGTTTATATTATTTTCGGGTCCCGATGAATTCTTCCACGTATTGTAAATATTGACCTAGGTTGTAACTGACCTTGTAATCTAGTTGATACTATCTTGTATTGTGCAGTTACACATCTTTATTATTGTTTACCTCAACAAATACCTATCTGATATTGTTCTCTAATATAACTTCCTCAAACCAAACAGTTTGACAAGCCCTGCAAATATTTACGTTATCATTTATCGTTTCTCTTGACACGTACAGGTACACGTTGGTACTTCAGTATATACACACTAAGAACAGCAGAGTAACTGATGTAGATACCTTTACCTACGTGAAACAGTAGTTTTAATACCACTTTCGGAAGCATTGGCATTCAATAGTATATGTTTGATCAGAAATCTGGGAGGTCCCGTGTTTGGCTATGACAACTTGGGACATAAGCTAAACTTTTCATCCCGCAAAGTTCTTGCAAAGGTTGAAACTGTAACGATGACGGACTATGCTAAGGTAAATCTATATTATAATAAAATATAAGTAAAAATCTTTTTAAAAACAAGCTTTCAATCAACTAAAAAGTACTAAATAAAACTGTCGTTAACCTAGAACTTTAATATTTTCTTAAAACCTTGAGGCTTATTTTCAAGTTTAGTATAAGAAGGACATATACGCCTCAAGCTTTTAAGAAAAAGTTAAAGTTCTAGGTTAACGACAGTTTTATTTAGTACTTTTTAGTTAATTCAAAGCTTGTTTTTAAAAAGATTTTTACTTATATTTTATTTTCTACTTTTTAGCATAACGATTTGTTTAAATATCTGTTCTATCACCTTCTCAAACCAACGAATTAGGTTTTCTCATGGCCACCTTCTGGCTCCATCATTAGGCCCTGAACACCACCTAGTGTCAAAGCACTTGTCAATACATAACCACCGCGTCCAAACACGATGGTGCTATCTTGTTTGATTGAGGAGTTCCCATGGCCACCTTCCAGCTCCATCATCAGACCCTGAACACTACCTAGTGTCAAAGCACTTGTTAATACATGACCAATGAGTTCAAACGCGATGGTGCTATCTTGTTTGATTGAGGTTTTCCCATGGCTACCTTCCGGCTCTATCATCAGACCCCGAACACCATCTAGTGTCAAAGAACTTGTTAATACGTAACCAATGAGTCCAAACACGATGGTGCTATCTTGTTTTATTGAGGAGTTCCCATGGCCATCTTTCGGCTCCATCATCAGACCCTGAACACTACCTAGTGTTTGTTAATACATGACCAATGAGTCCAAACGCGATGGTGCTATCTTGTTTGATTGAGGTTTTCCCATGGCTACCTTCCGGCTCTATCATCAGACCCCGAACACCATCTAGTGTCAAAGAACTTGTTAATACGTAACCAATGAGTCCAAACACGATGGTGCTATCTTGTTTTATTGAGGAGTTCCCATGGCCATCTTTCGGCTCCATCATCAGACCCTGAACACTACCTAGTGTTTGTTAATACATGACCAATGAGTCCAAACGCGATGGTGCTATCTTGTTTGATTGAGGTTTTCCCATGGCTACCTTCCGGCTCTATCATCAGACCCCGAACACCATCTAGTGTCAAAGAACTTGTTAATACGTAACCAATGAGTCCAAACACGATGGTGCTATCTTGTTTTATTGAGGAGTTCCCATGGCCATCTTTCGGCTCCATCATCAGACCCTGAACACTACCTAGTGTTTGTTAATACATGACCAATGAGTCCAAACGCGATGGTGCTATCTTGTTTGATTGAGGTTTTCCCACGGCTACCTTCCGGCTCTATCATCAGACCCTGAACACCATCTAGTGTCAAAGAACTTGTTAATACGTAACCAATGAGTCCAAACACGATGGTGCTATCTTGTTTGATTGAGGAGTTCCTATGCCCAACTTCCGGCTCCTTCATCAGACCAGCTATCATTTTTTCAAAATATCTTGGTAGTTGTGTAAGTATGCCAAGTTACAGCACAATCAGATGCCAGGAAGTGGTTGATAAATGGATGACAATTGGAGTTACTAGAAACACATATGGCTATCTTCCGGCTCCATCATCAGACCTTGAAAACGACCTGGTGCCAAAGCACTTGTTAATACATAACTAATGAGTCCAATACGATGGTGTTATCTTGTTTGATTGAGGAGTTCCTATGCCTAACTTCCGGCTCCATCATCAGACCAGCTCCATGGTATAATTTTTTCAAAATGTCTCGGTAGTTGTATGAGTATGCAAAGTTTCAGCTCAATCGGATGCCAGGAAGTGTTTGAAAAATTGATGACAAAAGGACCGGTAGTAACCGGAAACACATACGAACAGAGCAAGCTAGTATAAAGCTTGTAAAAACATTAGAATAGACTTAATAGATACTACTCATACTACTACATAAGTAGTAGGCACCTATATGTGCAAATAAATCTTTTAACTACATCACGAAGATACTCTACCGGTACGTGTGTACCAAAATGAACTTACATTGAGTACATACATCACCGAACTTGAAGCAATGTTCACTGTTTCTTAATTTACTTTACTACACACACATACGTACATACAAACACTTGTTTGAAATTATCTCAACGCTACAATGGCGGCGTGAGGTACCGTTTTACGTCCTCATGTCACAAACGTGACTACGTTTAAAAGGTTGTATTTTTGCTACAGACTTGTTATGTCATCTTTACATATCGAGACTCCTCCGTGCCTTGGAACGCACGTAAAGCCGTTGGTCCCGGCTGTCATTTGTGGATCTTTGGCAGTCTTTACGGGTCGTCAGAAGCCCGAAACTCTGACAACCAGTCTTACCAAGGGGTATCGTATTACCCAGTTACTGGGTTGTGGAGGTCAGATAGGCAGTCGCTCCATGTAAAATACTGGTATTCAGATGCATCCGGTTAGACTGGAAGCCAAATCCAACATAGTTGGGAAAAGGCTAGGCAGATGATGATTTGTTATGTCATGAAATGTGTAAAAAGTTCTATTGAATCGGTACATTCGGTTGTCTAATTTAAGAAAGAACTAGATCTGATTAGAGCTGGTGTTATTTCAGTTCTGAGTATCATTTGAAAGAAATCACAAGGACTGCAGGAAGGAAGTTAGGAATTGATTGAACAAAACCGTTAATTAATTGAAAGAAAGGTTAAAAGCTCCGTTACTCTTTAAGTTACTTATAAAAAGTAAAATTACTTAGATGTAGGTTGAGGTATTGAGATTTGAAAACTGAGAAAACTGTCCGTCTTAAATCGAAGTTCAAAACCAAACATCGTTTCAACGTATAATCCTAAAACTCTAAAGACGCGTATCCAATACATAAGTTACCAGCTAATAATATCATTAGATACATCTGCCAACCTCAACCCGAATCCTTGATTTCTTCACTTGTGACATACAGACTTACAAATTAGAAGCACACGACGCGTACGCGCTTTTCGTATTCATTGCTAACCGATTCTATCACGATTTTCATGATTTTTTATTTGAATATGAAATATCAATAATGGATGAATTTCTCTCCATATTACGAAATATAGCCTCAAAACAAAATCGCGCTCTCTTCTACAACAATTTTAGTCTGTGCTAAATAAATGTATTTTCATTCTTTCTTTCGTTCTGCTATGTTACCTTTTCTTATCATTGCTGTTTTATTTAGACTAGTTACTTAATGCTTGCTTGAGGTCTATGTCCAGCAGTGGACTGCCATAAGCTGACTTAGCTTGCTAAAAGTGCAATGGCTGCTCTTCTCAAGGTACATAATGGTCTACCCAGTGACGCTATATTAGCCTGATGTTATTCAACGGCTGTAGAAGAAAGTAATGTTAATTTTAAATGGTGTAAAATAAAAAGACAGAAAACTACGATACTATCACAACATTAGGTGTAATTAGAAGCACACATGTAAAAGATAACCTAAAAATATCAGCAATCATCGACAAATAAAATGATAACCATCACGATTATCATTATTTTATTATTAACATCATAAAATTAAATGTAGGTGAAGTTTCACTTAGCGTTGCGCCATTGGCAACTGAATTTAGGTCTAAAAGAACTGGAAAGAAAACAGTAGCTCACGTTTTCATTAGAGAAAGGAAGAGAAGAACTAGGAGCTTTTAAAGATGATATTGTAAGGTCAAATTAGACAATATTCTCAAAAACTTATCAAATATAATGCGTATCTTCGTCATTATCACTGACGCTTTTATCTTTGGAGATATCTGAAAACATAATGTGATCATTTATATTTTAATCAGAAATTAAACGTATATTTTGATGATATATATTTCATTGATATGTTCATTAAAATGGGGGTATTACATGTAAAATTTTTGATTCTCTAACAAATTATACTGGACAATGAAATGTTTTATGTGAATCCAGTTAAGGCCAAAAAACAATGATGGAATGATGATGATGGGATGTTCAAGTTGGATAAACATCTAACTCCACAATAATCTAGCGTTCTGTTAAAAAGGTGCTTAAACCACCTGTATAACTTCTGACACCCCTAACAGCGATCTATCGGTGAGCCGGTGTGCAGGCGCACGCGAGTGTCTCCGTCTCCGCAAATAGCTCACTATTGTGCAGCACGTTATTATTCATGAGCGACGGATAAGGACGACTAATTACCGTAAAATATTGCTGCTTATTCAATTGACCGAGAATACGGTATTTTTGGTCATTCGTTCTAAGACGAATAAGAAGATTGTGTATAGTACCTACCTATCTTATTGGGAGATTTAGGAATCAAGTAGGAGACATTATGGAAATAATTCAGGCATTGCGTAGGTATTTCGTTTTAAAGCAAGTAAGGATATGACAATTGGTTTGAAGAATGTGCAAATACCTGACCATTAAACAAAAGTTTTTATTGGTCTAAGTAAATTCAAAGTAAGAAGAAACCTGGAAGCACCTGAAAATATCAAAAGATCCTATATGAGCTTCTAACCAATACCTGATGCTAGTCCTGTTTACCCAATATAGATATTATAGTATTAAAAAATTCAAAGCAACTGTAAAGTTGTTATACTGGAACAAGTTTACGTTGTTATACTGTTTCCATATGAACCTCTGACGCCTATTATCAAATACTTACAAAACATTCAAGATATGGCAGTGACAAGAAAAATCTAAATACCCCAAGAATTACTGTTGACACACGAAGACCTTGACGGTTCAACAATTCCATTACTTATATTATTATACTATTATGTGCTTCATACCGATTTACTTTTATATCTCCGTAATCTTATTATTACGTGATTATAGCTATAATTATGTTTTGATAAGGTTTGTTCTTTCCTGCGTTTTTCTTTCTGTGGTAGTCTGCACTACAACAGAAAGAAAAACGCAGGAAGATAGTCAGATACTGTATCCAAGTATGATTGATGCTTGCTGAAGTTATTGTATAATTAGTTGGATTCTAAAACTAAAGATGTGAAGTGGCCTAAATTCTGAAGCTTCAAAGGTGCTTTCGGGATAGGAAATATACTGGAATTCTAACTAGGTATTGATTTTGATAACCCAAATACAAACATACTGCACACACAGCTAATAAGCTGAAACGAAAATGAAATTCCTTCAATGCACGATAAGAGTAATTACCTAACAGACGTCGTAATTCAAAGCGTAGTAAACTGTATTATTTCATTTAACGTTTATTTGTTGATTCTTCTCCGCATGGATAAACAACTGAACATAGTATTACTCTGAACAACCTTGATGATCTAGAAATATTGTCGCGACCACCTCATTAACACTTCATAGATCCGGACCTCAAAATATAATCATCTGAAGTATTTACACAAACTATTGAGTAATGGCATTGACAAAACGTTATTTAATCCAAATAAAATCTAACAGAAAAGGTTCAAGAAGTAAACTCGATTCTAATCCAAAAACGTAAGAAGGAAATACCGACCTCAAACGAGAATCCTCATTCAAAAATCAAGTTTCCAATTTCAAATGTTGGTGTAGAGACGTGCGTCTGCGCGCACTAACTGTCCTCGACTGGCGATACCTGTGGTTTATCACAACGTCGACTTTTATTTGTATTTTTTACGCGATAATAGCAACGCCGTAATCAGTCCCACTCGGGTTTCAAGCGTGGATTGACGTAGCGCATCTCTATGCCCATTCACTAGTGTTGTGATTTCAATACATATACTATTTTACGCGAGTGAGTTTTTATATCGTGTGCCTGGACTGAAAAGTTATCGACTGGAGTCGACCGTGGTATACTGAATGGTACACAACTTAGAGATTTTAACTCATGATATAAACTTATAGTAAAATCTATACTTAAAGGATTTGATGTAATAGTAAGTACGAGTACCAGGAGTATAAGTGAAAATACTATCGAAATGGCACGTGGTTCAGTTAATTATTTACGCATTTTACATTTGATTCATAACGCATATTTTACAATTAAGCATTATTAATACCTTGACTGAAGTATTGGAAATACTGACGCATTCATCTTTGATTTAAATCATGTCGCTAACTGTGGTTGTGATGGATGTGATGAATCTACAGGAATGAAAAGCCTTCAATTCATGTCAAAGCTTTGTCTTAACTTCAATATTGTTTCCAATAGAAACAATAATTCTTAAAAGACAAACTATTCTTATTAATGATAGCAATAATTTCCAACAAAACTATTAATATAGGCATGAATGGCCGCAAAATGTTTCACGCACTAACAATTAATCACGTGTATGCGTGTTCTGTCACGGTATTATGTTCAACGAGTTAAGATTAGACGGCGGTAGGTTTATGACTGAAAAAATAAACACAAGCAAGTGAATTAATATTTCTGTCCTTAATATGCAAAAGTATCTTTCATAATATTAACATGAATTTACCCTGTGCAATATATGTACTACCCTGACGTAGTTATGAGTTTATGAGACAGTCCTCACTGATGCATCGTTTTCTTTGGATCATTATGCCCCTACTACTATTATCAAATATACCTTACCTGAAAGGCTTGGACACCTAATATGACTTCTTATCAGTTAGTATTCAGAAACATTTGCAACCCAGCAAAAATAGGGGCGTTCTGTAGCTTCATTTTACCGCGTAGTTGCTACGAAAGTTGTAGCATAACCCTGAAATATGTTTAGGTAGAACAGTTTATCGCTTTCAGTATTCTTCAAGTAGGTATATACCTTTGAGTTATTCCGCTATCATAGGCTATTATCATAGACCAAATTATTGAGATGGATTGATAGCTACGACATGTCGTAGCTATCAATCCATCTCAATAATATCCCTAGCAATAACTTCGAACTGTCGCGACAGTTCGAAGTTATTGCTAGGGATATCTGTTGAAACTATACCTTTACTATCAGAAAGCTTATAGTGTCAAGATTATAATAGTACGAACAGGTAGTAGATACAATTGTACTGTAGAAGGTAACGTATCTATACAATTTAAAAAACCTTTTACAGCTCTCATTATAGTATTTCCTGTTTCAGTACGTACTATAGTTTTATTATCAAGATTTGTATAATAAAGTCTGATTGTCATAATAATAAAAATGAGTGCCTTTATGATCTCCATTGTGGTTATTTCTTAAAAGAAGGCACTTTGCGATTTGAAGGATATCTCAACAATTCATATAATAAATGTTAAAAATTTCACAATGATCATATGATAAAGCTCGAAGCACCATTTTTAAGTTTAGCTATATCCTTCGATAACTTTACTCGTGAAGATATTTCATTTTACAAAAATCATTCATGAGTTAGTAGATCACAACATGTTTTAGAACAATTGCTAACACAAGCTTCCTCATCATATCTTCAGATAATCAAATCTTAAATTTATCAAGGATACGTATGCAATTACCAATTAATTACTGTAAAATACTATAATCAATGAAAAGATATAGCGTATATAACCTACTTATTAATTACAAAACAGATGATAATCTCGGATAATATGCTAAATTGTGATAATTTCACTATCCTGTGATGACGTCAGACTAGTGAAACATAACTTAGGTTAATATTACGTGGCTGTTGGCAACGCCTTTCATATCATCTGCCATTTTATCGTCACAGATATCTTGTTCCTTTCGTTGCGTCAAACGTCAAAATCCGTAATTTCCCATCCGTATCAGCCCGGCCACTCGCGTGTTAATCACGTCATTTCTTCTTGCTTCTATATTGATCTCCATCATAACTGTAACAAGTCAAGAAATCATCAGGTCTTTGATTAGTACCCACGTGTTGTTTGGGCATCAAGTTCTTATAGTTACCCATTTTCGGCTTATACCCACAGGTACCAGGGTATGTTAATTCTTCTTCTAGGCCGAAACTTATCTTTATACCTATCCAGTCCAGTGGTAGAAATAAGCCTGCCCAAATTTCGTTTTTCCTAACAACTTCTTTCTGGTCCATATTCCACTCAATCGTGTTAACTAAGATCTTCTAACTAAATAGCTAGTTAATATTGTCTTTAACTTCATAAAGTTTTTCACCAACCTTGTCCGCTTTCATGGTTGTCTGCTCATCATCGTGTAATTGATTGCGACCTTTATCGTCTTTCGTTACACGTTAGTTAATGAGGGTTACCTAGATGAAGTGTTTCTTAGTCATTTTCTTGAATGGGAAATATAATAAAAGTGTGGTAAAGCCAGGGTTAGATCACGAATAATATAAAATAAAGGGATTTTAAAAAGCTCTCTGTCAACTGTTATTTAATGAGTTTCCAGTCTATTTGAATAATCCTAACCGTTGAGACAATTAAATTGAGTCTTGATGACAATGTAATTATTTCGACAAATCCAATTAACTGCATCGGTTACTCCATCACTAATCGAAAGAGTTAGTAACTTTTCTGCATAATTTTTGCAAACTAAAACCTTTTAGAGTAACTTCAGTCAAGTTGAGCAAACCCATACGTTTTACCAATAGCCTATGTGAATGTATTAGTATACAAGCTACGTCGTTCACTGCTTCACGCTATTTAGGGCAATTAGTTGAAACTTTGACCGACAATACCCAGACCAATGTGGAGTTCCGCATGAGGAAAAATATGGAAAAAATTAACTTAGATCACCATCTTGTGTGTGCATTTGCGTTTGTTGTTGATAATGAGATAAATAGTTCTAGTGCTTGTTGCACATACTCTGTTAGAGAATATGTTCAATCACAGCTGTGTTAAAAACTAGTGCCAGCAATCGTGCAAACGGTTGCGCGGTTGCGTGTTGAGTTAAAACTAATGCCATCAGAATTCAAAGGAAAATATTGAGGAGATTAGGTTGTAGATGATAATAAAGTACTGAAAAAGATAGAGCAAACCGCATAACATGAAGATTTTGTTTCATTTGTTCCATCAAAATTGGGGAAAGCTTCAGGGTAGCTCGCAAAATTTCGCGACCATAACAAATATGAATTTATTTTATTTTATTTTAATAAGTACAGTTGACAGACTACAGACTAAGACAATCAACACAGTTAGTACAAAATTTACCGAATTATGAACATTAGAATCAGCAATACAACTCTTTTACATTATAATTCTGTAAAGCCATATTTGTTACGGTCGCGAATCATATTTAAATCAACATAAAACCTGAGACTGACCTGCAAATTGCAAAATACGTAAGAAAATTGAATTTCGCGGGCTACCTTAGCGCACCCCCTTAAATATAACCAAAAACATAGACAGCGTGTTCTCAAAGTCACCAAAATCAACAACCGGGATAGTAACAGCACACTCCAATTTGATCAAAATGATGACGGTGAAGCCCGTTACCACGACGCCATCATATCACGACAAAAATATGTGTCAATGTGATAAATTGATCACGTAGTATCTGTAGTAACTAGTAACCATTGGAATTCGTGACGTTCATATTACAAAGTCAAAATCGTGCCTTTGAATTGATTAGATATTTTCAGGGTAGTCCTATTCCAAGTATCTGATGACGTTAGTAAAACAAATAATAGTAGGAATACTAAACAGGTACATGAGTTTAGGAGAGAGTAAGTTTAAGTACTAAACACTTCAAATGTGATATAAAGTGAATTGTGTGATATCCTATAATTAAGTGTTTTCCAAGCTATGATTAAAAGGCTTTCTAGTAATTTCATCATAGATGATAATAAAGCGATTGTTGTGTGAAATAACAAGTGAAATACGAATCTAAAAGAAATAGAAAAGAAAACATGAATAACGTTGCCCATAAAAAACTACTCTTGATCAAAAAGTAAAGATTTTTTTTATTGAATATTAGGTAGACATATTGTTTATGCAAATAACTTCTGGATGGTAATAATAATAGTAATTTTGACCATACAGAACCTCACAAAAAAAACGGAGACACCTCATTCGAAATGGTTACAATTCCAACAATTGCCCGGGACGCTATTGTACTGCCTGATGACGTAATTTCACAACGATGTTACGATTACGATCAGTAGCGTCTCCTTGTTCATAATTATTGTTCTAATTGCTGTTTGCCACTCTTTAACTTGTTACACTTAATTATTATAGGCCCGGCGCCCCAGCCAAGTGTTTATTTTTAATAGCTAATTAACGTTTTGTTGGACACAATTGCACAAAGTCAAGCATTGTAGGGTGATAATCGTAAAATATTCCAGTAATCTCCTTCTTTGTGTCCTATGTATATGTTGGCATTAAAGAAAATAACGATCTTTTGACGCTATATCTGTTTCGTATATTCTTTTATAGATCTAATATTCCATGTATCTAAAAAGAATACCTGTTCGAAAACCTGTTTATGGACTCTAAAAATAGCGAAAACTAAATTTAAAAACAGAATTTATTGAGAAGAAAAAAGTAACGGAAACATCCTCCGTATACTCGTAACACATAAGGCACTTATTGCGTAACTATTCTGTAATGGTAACTAATAGAAACCTATTTGGAGACACAAAAATGTTTAAGTAACTAGAGTACTACGCTGTACTACGAATACTAATTTGCAAACTCATTCATAAAATGTTTGGACGAAAGATGGAAACTGTACTAAGATGTAGACTTTATGATTTTAAAATAGCAAAGCTCTTGATGACATGAAATTCCTACATCAACTATATTTAATCGTCAAAGACACACCAAAAATAATATTACAAAGTATTTGTCAACTTTATTAATTTATAACATCTGACTTGTGAACATAGTCGCATCACCTTGAAAGTACTCCTATCAGCATCTATCTTAGACGTGACAGCTTATCACTGAAATAACTGCTCCATCTTCAATAACTTGTCTAAGTTCTGATAACTGTGTCACAACTTATCAGACACAAATCCCTTATAAGATGTTCATATAGTCAGTATTTTGATATTTTCATTATTTGCTGCATTGAGGTCGTGAAATTCGTTTCAGTTTTTAGAAATTTTGTAACAAGAAGCATCTACGCTTCCTCATTTAGTAATGCTACAATGATGAAAATTTAAATAAAACTTTAAATTCCAAAGAAATTCAAGAAATATTATTTCTTCTCTATTATATTTCAGTTATTAGTATTCAACATATTGCTTAGTTAAAATCAGTTTCCTCATCAAACCATGAAGAAAGATAAAACAAAAATCCTAAATGACATAATGTATGTAAGAAATTCCGATATTGTTAAGAGTGATAATAAGAAATTTACACAAGTAATCCTTGTAAATAACATTATACAATGGAAAGCTGAAAGCAGATACGTACGTGTTACATAATGCAACAACTACCCAAAATCAAAATCTTTAAAATCCTCTTATCGACACGCGATAACGATAAAAGTACGCAGTTTAAAATCTGTCGGCCGAGCTCTTGTCAAGATAAAACTGATTGTAGCTGATGAAAGACCTCGCCAAGACGTTAAACCTTTAGGCGTGAAACAACCATATCTATCCCTTGAAATTACGATCGATACGATTACGATCTGTAACCGTACCAAATAGTGTGTCATTATTTAATTAATGATTGAATTCAGGTTCCGGATCTGAAACTAATCTTCCTTGTCATTGATGACCTTTTTCAAATTAGCTTTGAAATATCAGATAGTTGAAGAACACAAAATATAAAACTATATTGAACATAAATTTTCGTACTGGTTGTAACGCAGACGAATTGAATTATTCAACATGTCATGTAGACATGGAAAGCACATCAAAGTATGACCTTTCACTTAATTAGCAAGATTATTATTATATTGGTAGTTACAATGCATGATACAACAGATGTAAAGTTTAGAAAAGACGGTACTGAAAAGAATGGGAAAAAAAAAGACGATACAGTCAATAAAGAAAGAACACACACATGATTTGGATATATTCTATACCAGTGTTTCTTGGCTTAAGCATTTGTTGGTGAAAAGCTTCTTCACGGAAAATTAACTGTTTGCGTCTAAACGATTATTAGATTTTATTAATCGATGGTGCATTATTTATTTTTTTATATATGATGTAAGACTTGTGTCGACCTTTTCCGTTTTTATTTAATGTTTATAAGCGTAAAATAGTAAATGACCTCTAATTTCATATATTTTAAGAACACTAATAAGTTAGCTGTAAGTTTCCCGAAGAGAATACAATAAAAAAGGGCTGAAACCAGTAGATCCTACTTCTCTTATCTCAGTAGTGTTTGTAATTGTTTTCGCTCCTTCATTACACAATGTAAACATAAAACAATAAGATTATCAATTACTTGAAGTGTGAATCTTGTCATTGCAACAGCTTGATAAAAGAAATTGAAGCCAGAAGTGATTGATTCACTGTGAGTAAACAAAGGTATCAATGCGTCTGTCTATCTATGGTTTCTAGGTTATATGTGTGTCGGGTTTTCAAGCAAATGTTTTATAAAGGAATGTACTCATTTTACAGTCTCGTTCCCATCCATAGATTCATCACTAAGGTTGTTGACATTGCTAATATTATGCAACGTATGTGTTAACGGAATCTAGTTCAGTCCTCAATGATAGTCCTCTGTCAAAAAATAGAGCCTATTCATCAATGTCTCCTACCTTCACAGTCTGAATCAGGTCTCCGACATTTCGGGAGGAATAATTTTTTCTGGTTAATTAGATGCAAGCTCTAAAAAGTCTAGACATGTTGTCTAGTTTGTGTGATCCCAGACGATCTGGCAACTAACCCTGTCTATCTTTAGTCGCGTTTTTTTAAAACTGAAAAGAAATCGCACAGTTTATTCAGTCGCCACGCCAATAGGTCAGCGAGGTGAACATTTGAGAATTTCGGATCCGTTTTACTAGGAATTTGGATGATTACTTAAATATCGTCAATTCTTAGATATCTTTACTAATTCAGTCATTACTCTTGTCCCGTGCTGCAGCTAGCGGCAGCTCATTTTCTAAAATTGATTCAACCAATCTAGATTATCTAATGGAATTAGAATGTGTTTCCAAATAATTGATGTCTGCAACAACATTAAAAAAAATGAATGTCTACGTCGTTGACGTGACAGTAGAAGAGTATTGACCAGAATAATTATTGTGCGTTTAAGCTTAATATTCTGGTACCTCTCTTCTAATTACACGAGTAATAAGACACTTATTGACAATGACACTTCGAATGATATTGCTGCTTCAGCTCAAATCTGACTAATTTACGACTGCATATCATTCAGATGCATTTATCTTATCTCGTCATATCATGGAGCTGTATTTATTTGCCTATAACACGTTTTATCTGTCGTTAATTTAAATATTTGCGCGTTACACTTATGATGTTATATTTTTTATCATTAGTCAGTGTAAATTATAGTCGCAATCATTTTATTATATTGTGTGGATTATCTTAGTTAATTCTTTGTCCTTTTATTTACATTTGCATTTGCAACCTGAGCAGTGGTGGCCCAGTGGTAATGGCCCCCTTGACCGTGTTGTAGGTAGTGAGTTCGGACCTAGACAGGTGTAATTCATTTTCATCACCACTGCTCTCAAAACTGTTAAGGAAAACATTGCGAGGAAACCGGCATGTCCTTGAACCAAAAATTTGAAGAAATTTGACATCCAGCAAGGCACACTGGGCCCACGTGGTGGAAAGAGAGGGGGCCTATGTCCTAGCAGTGGGAACATGACAGGCTGATTATGCTTATGCAGAAGTGCGTGAACTGTCAAATATTTCGAAATCCGATAACCAAACTGACGTTACTCAGTCATCACCAGCTTTCCTAAAAAGGGCATTCACCTCTATCTATTCAAATAAATAAAGCCACGCATCATACATCACAAACAAATCCACTAGATGACACCACAATACACAATTGATCTTTTCAATATATACCACAAACAAAGTCTGTTCCATTGTCTCGTTTTATAGTGACATTATTGACACCGTTTGGCCCACTAAATATACTAGCAATTTGTTGATGGTTATTCATCTGTTGTGTGATTTTTCCTGTTTACTGTTTGTACTCCTAGTTTTTTTTGTGGTAACAATAGATTTGTGGATTAATGTGTACGTATTTCCATTATTATTATTGCTTAATACTAAGTTACCGCTATGCTTTGATTATATTGTATAGACTTCTCTATAATATCTGATAATTATCTGGAGTAACTGCAAACTCATTATCGACCACCGCTCAATTTTGCAAAATAAATATGTATAAAAGTAATGTGAGCTAGTTAAATATGTTCTACTACGACTTTCTAGCAAATAACAAAAGCCTAAAGAAGAATAGTTTCGACCTACTTGTGCGTGACTAATTACCCATTATTATTCTAAATTCCTATGTACTATTGTTCTAACTTAGGTTACACATTAGAATTTACACATTAGAAAATATCTGCTGGGGAGTTTTTTGCGCCACTTCTTCTTCCCAGCTAAAGCACTAGGAAGTGGTGAAGGGTGGGCGTTTTAAGGGATTGTCTTATGTAATTTTGATGTTCGAAAAGTGCTGATTCTCGGCCTAGTTTGAATAAATTACTTTTGATTTTGTTACCTATTCTATTTCTCCACCAGACTTTTACCTCCACTTACGCACTAAGGAAAGTATTAACTTACCACACATATTGGTTTCCATTCCTATTACTAATTAGAAAGCCCTAATGACAGTCATGACATAAGACTGTGATTTAGTACAATAATAAAAATGTTGAAATCAGCAATGGCCTGTATAGCATCGCCTTGACCAATTTCTTTTATTTTTTCCTCTAATCGTTTATCATCAGCTTTCGAGCTAAAATCATGGCCATGGTTTTTGCTCTCAATAGAATCTAAAAGAACATTATTTGCAAAATATTTTCGACCTTGCTTTTTTGTAGACCTGCACTGATTACCTCCGAAAAAAAAATTGATGACAAAAATATAGGCAACAGTTTTTGTATCACTAACTATATCGATATTTTAACGATCTCCACTCAGATCTCCTCTTCGTAAGAGGGAGGAAGACTCCCAGCAATGGAAACATTACCTTTAGTATAGGCTGATCATGCTATGCTGGTTATACTAATATCAACGCCTAAATCTAGTGCTCCTACTAAATTACTACTATGTTCTACCTTCAATATATCCTATATCCTATGTCTCTTGTTCCTTAATGATTCAATCATTGTTTACAATAACAAATCGTTTACGTCTATATCTATAGTAATCACGTGCACTGAAACAATTCAGTCCTGTTAACACTTTCTCACATAATAAGATGTAATTGTCTTTATCACGTGGTTTTAGTCACATGGCTATTTGCTATATTACTGTAATCGATTTGAACTGTGCTTTGTAAGATTGACAAAGTGGGATAGATAGGTCAAATCTTTTAGGACGTCAAGTGCTTTTCATTTAGGTACTTACCATAATTCGACCATAATTATGCTGTGACAGGAATTAGTTGTGCACTTTGGTCAAGTCAAGTAGAACGATATAAATCGATTAGAATCGGAACCATAATAGCATTATGAATAACATAATATTGTCATGCTTACTTTGTAACAATCATATTATTATTTATTTGTAACATCTAAATATAAAGCCACTATCGCTTCTGTTTCATCCTTTTATCCCAAAGCAACACTTATCGTGAATTCGTGACGAACATCATTCATCAGCTGAGCTGAAAACATGCTGAAAAGCACAGTCACATTCTTTATCATCATTTATCTGTCAAAACTTAATCAATGGTTTAAACCGTCTGTGTTTGAGCCCTAACTGAGACTGGTAAGTAGCACGAATAAAAATGTTATTTATTTGAAAATCCTCTTCTGTATTTCTGTCAACTGTTATTTATTTGAAAATCCTCTTCTGTATTTCTGTTATTTTTGAATTTTTGTTCTTTCTTTACGTCATGTTTACCGCAAAGAAAAAGAAAGTTAAATTCGTTTAATTTTTTTTTCTTTTTTTCTATTTAGATCCTTATGAACTAAGTTGGAGCTTTTTTCATCTGATTTCTCTTCAACTTAAGAGTAAAAAGTTTATCGTGTTTCCTTTTCCATGTCTTCTTTCAACACACACAGTTTCGGGCCAACCAAATTTAACTCACTGTCGTGCCATCGACTCGACGTAACTCTAGTGAGAATTAATGCTTGCTTGCTATTTTGTAAGTTGCAACAAGTTGTAAGGGTCCAAGTTCAACAAAACCAACTCTCATGCAATTGACTGGAGCACTGAGCATTGTCAAGGTCATTCTATTAAACAATATTCACTTGACGCTGTTAAATAGTTTACATCTGTGAGTTCTCTCACATAATATTTATCAAGATTGTATGACAAGTTATATTTCATACAACTTTTCTTACTTTATTATTCGTTATCTTCATCTAATCTTAGGTATTGTCTAGTTTGATTCGATCAATCTTGTCATTCTTATTTTTGGCTTCTGAGATCAACTTTTCATTCAAAAAATATTGTAGATTTTGGCTGAAATTGGTGTTATTACTCCCAATGGTGCAATCTCTAGGGTAATGGTGGATAATGAGGTCAAACTATGTTATTTACAGCAAGCTATACTGCTGCACACTTGTTAGTTTTGAAACTACAAATTCATTTACGTGGTTGCTGAAATGCGAATTATCGTTGATGATATGACCAAAAGAATGACGTTACGCTACTAATTTTAAAATTCTATTCACACTACTTTTTCAGTCCGTAAAACAAGTTACTAGGCAAACAATTGTACTGGAATTTCAATTAACAAACGAGCATAGTTAATTTACCGTCAAACTTACGCACAACCATTGAGCGCCAACCAATCACAATTGACATATGTATATGTTTAACGTGGCCAATGGGCGGCCATCAATGGTGTTCACGGTAACTTAGAGGGCTTAAATAAGGTCAGGTTGGAAAACTAGGGTAATAGAAACTGTAACATTGACTTTAGCATTTTCGTTTAGAGGTTTCCAAATGATAGTGTAAGAATTTTGGAGGCTGACAAAGAATAAAGGTTCAGTAAGCCTTAACCTGATAATCTGTATTAACTCGGTAATGCGGTAAAAGAACTTACTAAAGGAAAAGTGGTACTAAGCTAAAAACCAGTAAACGGAAAAATCCATTTAGCCCACATAATTATATTATCTTTGTAAGATTCACTTTCAGTGAAGTAATCGTAAAGATAACAGACAATGTTGATGGAAGTCTTGATAAATCGCTGGAGATACACCTGGAATTCAGAAAGAAACATAGTGAATGAGCATACAGTGAACGTGAACATGCTTGATGAAGGATTTTACGACAAAGGTCTCTTTGTGAATAGGGATAAAAGAGAAGATCTTTATCCTACAGTGACAGACGCAGTGCATAGTTAAAAAATATAAAGGTAAAAAATAAAAGGAAAAGAGATTGCTCTAAAAATAAAGAACAGCATTTTCGCAGAAGTCTTCCGTCTTAGGCAACACAGTAAAATGCCTATCCACAAACTAACTCAAACGAAACAATACAACTAACCACGTCATTCTAGAACGTTGCATTACATAACAGAGGCACTGAAAGACAAACTCATGAAGCTGAAGCTAATACAGTTAAAGTAATTCTCGTTATTACACGTATAATGCTCAGAAATGACGCGTTACTACATTGTATGGGACTGTTATGTGCATCATTGTAAATGCATGGGATCTTAGGTACGTCAATTGTTGTAGACTGCATCCTTATGTTAGACATTCAAATGCTTTAGGCAGATCGGAGAAGATCCTATTTGTGTTTGCGTGAGGTTACAGGTGCTACTGCTTTCATAAAATGTTGAATGTGTTTAATAGGCGTATCGTTTTACATAAAGCTTTTTCCATTGTAACATTGTAGTCATCATTATACACAGGTTTTAGTAACGCAATTTAAGCTTCCTCCCTTGCTTTAGTTGAACTATGTTCACCTTACTTACTATCTGCCTTCACATGCTTCTCGTTCTCAAACTTGGCCACCCACGGTTCCATTATAAATCTATTTCCCGTTACCATAATTATTTGTTATGGTAAAAACGGCTTGCTTATCCCGATTTGGTGAATATATTTTTTATTAGCCTTTAGTGTGTCCCGCTGCTGGGCATTTAATCGATCTAATCATGTCTGCGGGGCCAACATGGCAAGAAATCGTACAAAATAGAGAGATTTGGAAGGAGAAAGGGGAGGTCTTTGGTGAAATATTACCGGGCATAAAATTGGTCAGCAGATCCTGTAACTAAATGTATATTGGATCCTCGGATATTTTGTCCTAACATCGTCAGTCATATCTCAGCGATCACCATTAGCAACAAAAGCGTGCATACTACCTTAAACATAGTACTTACATGTCACTATCTACTTATAACGGAAAACAACAAGTAATATGATTATTTAACTACCTTCACTGAAGAGAACACGACTGCTACACAATAAGACCTATAGAAATCATTGTGAGGAAACGGCGCCAGTCAATATCTAGATAAGTGCATTTAACTAAGATAATCTCCATGTTATCGTAAATGTAAGTCGGCGAGACGCGATAGTAAGGCAGTTTGGATTAAAGCCATCAATCAAAATGTATGAAATGGTCTTCGTGACCTGTTTGATGGGAACTGCTCACGTCATCTCATGAATGGGTCTTGAAAAGTGATAATTATGACGATAAGTATACGTGACGTTATTATAAGCTGTCAATACCATCACCACCCAAGATTGTATAGAAAGAGTATGCTGAGCTTTCAGTATAATAAGATGGGACCGAATAAAGTTACTGTGTTTTGCCTTCAGCAATCCATGTTCGTGTACTTAGCTTGTATAACTACCTATTTAGTTATGAAAACTTTGAAAATGAGATTTCAGCATTCGAACATTTAATTAGCTCCTGATTGTTTTTTTTTTAAAGAAAGGCCATTAGCAGCAACTTATTTGTTGATTTTACAGATAATATAAAATCATGAAGTAGACCAAATTCCTATCAGTTCTTTAACCCACCTTCTAGAATATTTTTTATCGCACTCGACACCTCGTCGTCACTTCGACGACTAGCCTCACTCAAAATAATATTTACATTATTATTGTTTGTGATTTCCTTTGCATGTACTAGTGACACATTTATCACAATTTATCAAGCTTCTGACATAATTGTGATAAGAATATCTGACTCTGTGATAATGTTGCCTACAACTTGTACTGCTTACGGCTAATAAGGGACTTTTGTACTAGTGAAGCTTACATTGTCTATGATCAGGGATATTTCACTTGTACTCACTCTTCTAAAAGTCCTCTTCTTTCGTAACTGTTTTACAATCTTGGTTTTCGTTTTCATTCATGACACGAGCAACCCCCTTTCCATTAAAAATATCACCTAGTTCATCATGATGGTAACTGTAACTGCTTTGGTTGCATTCACTTTCATCCTTGATATCTGTACCTTTCCGACGAAGTACGCATTGATCATTCTTTCAAAAATCTATGCATGAATGGAAATATATCATCAGGTGTTTCTCTATCAACAGCGTTAATCTTTCCGTAAGCCTCACAGTACTAGTACTCACACGCGGACAATTACTGCAATTAATCATATGCGCGATCAGGTAATCAATACTCTTTTGTTTATCTGCAGAACACGTGTCGAGAACATGTCTTAAGACCTATACTCCACTCGGCCGTATCACGCCATCAATCACGGTGATATGATATCTTTCATATCGTATACGCACTAAATTCAATGCAATTGTGAACACGAAAACCTTTATTTTGATTTGAAATTATGTCGGTTATCTAGGTAAAGTTGTATCTGACAGCTCGTATGTGGCTTAGTTGTTATCCACTGGATTCAACTGTTTACGCACCGAAATATTCGTATAAGCTTCAAAATATTAAACAAAAATACGTTTGGGATTACCTACTGATTTATTATTAGTGCTTTTAGAATTGATATTATTGTTTTTTGTTAGAAAATCTGTCTAATTACCATTTTATTTTTATTGTCTATGCGAGCAACGTTATTTTTTTCTGTGCAATTCTATACTGGATTTAAAGACTCGTTATCTTCTCAGCCGTCTTTTTCTCAAATCTTATTTTATACTAGCTGTGCCCGCGACTTCGTTCGCATGGATGTCGGAAAACAATAATATGTCGCTTAGAAAAGTTGTACCTTCATTTAAAAAGGGGGAATCTTTCGACCAGGGCTGGTGATTTTTCCTAGTAAGAAACTGCCAAAAAACTTGTGTTTTTATTTAAGAAAATGCTTCTCTTTATAAAATATTAGCGGTGGAACCACCTGGAGCGTACACAAAAAAGTTGCTAGGGTTGCTCACACGCGAAAGAGCTACATAAAGTTGGCCGTGGGAAAAGCAACCAATACTAAGATCCACCCCCGCAACGGATAATGTCTGGCCCTGAGCTTTGTTAATGGTCATGGCGTAACACAGGCTGACGGGGAATTGCACACGCTTAAAACTAAACGGGAAATTATTGGGAATGAGAGGAATTCTTGGAATAAAAACAACATCACCGGCGCCGCAACCTGTTAAGATTTCGGCTTCGATGACGTTTTGTTGGTGATTGGTGACTATGAGCCGAGTGCCGTTGCAAAGTTTGGGAGGACTTAAATTTCTGAGAAGAATTATTGGCACTCCGACTTTTAAACAAATTTTGTGTGCTGAAAGACCGGGTGTGTTAAGGGATTCTAAGAACTCTACTGGATAGTGTGTGGCATCTTCTTCTTCGGGAACCGTATTTATCGATGTATATTGTTGACTTTCCCCAGAAACATGTGCCAATATTTGTGTATTTATTGCTGTCCGATAGTCGAACAAATCGAATCAACCATAAGGCCTCTGCCTCGAACCTTGCGGGCAGCGGGGCGGCGGCGGCGCGGGCGCAGCAGGATCTTATGCGTAAAATCAAATGGACCGGTTCTCGAAAACAGCGGCGCGGCAGCGGCGAGGCGGCGGGCAGCGAGCGGTGCACTCCATTCAAGCGGTGACCGCCCGCGCGTCTGCATTGCAGTGTTGTTGCCCACAATAAATTGAGCGTTAGGAATAAATTTGAATCAAAAAGATGTTGCCGCCATTGTTCAGCCATTTCTTTCGCGAATAAAAACAAATATCTCGACGACAAAATCGTGAACACAACACTACGCGGCTATAGTGACGCGCGATCTGCCCGCTAGTTTCGAGAACGGGTCTTTGATGCCCGCCCCGCTCCCGCGCCGCCGCCGCCGCCGCCCCGCTGCCCCCAAGATTCGAGGCCGAGGCCTTACACATGCCAACAACGATCGAATCGAATGAGCGATGGTCACGAATCATACGAACAAATTACGAAGTATAATACAGTTCGATTCAAACCTAATGGCGGCTCGGAACATGAGGCGAGTCGCTGCGCAGTAACAATTTCATGTGACAGCGGGGGTGAGGGGTGGGGTACTGCGCAGCTAAAAGTTAACTTCCGAGCCGCCATCCGCCCCGCTGCCCGCAAGATTCAAGGCCGAGGCCTTACACACGCCAACAACGATCGAATCGAATGAGCGGCGGTCACGAATCATACGAACAAATTACGAAGTATAGTACAGTTCGATTCAAACTTAATGGCGGCTCGGAACATGAGGCGAGTCGCTGCGCAGTAACAATTTCATGTGACAGCGGGGGTGAGGGGTGGGGTACTGCGCAGCTAAAAGCTAACTTCCGAGCCGCCATTAAGTTTGAATCGATCTGTAACGACTCGTTTCTTGACTTCTTAATTTGAACCTAATGAACGAAACCAACCAAAATACCAAATCAAAACCAATCAGATCAATTAGGAGTGAGGCGTATTTATCATCACAGATAGAAATCACAGATATTATAAAATAGCAGATAGCAATTGCTCCTAACGAAAAAAATATATCTGTTACTTAAAATCACAGATCCTCAAGACTGTTACTGTTAAAACTTCGGATACGATTTTCGACTTTAACGAAAAGAAATAAAGAAGATATTCAATTGAGTCAATACGTATTTATCGTCTGTACAAAAATCACAGGCTGTGATTTTATAACAGATAGATACGATTTTCGACTTTAAATCAAAAGAAATAAAGATGATATTCGATTGAGATACGTATTTATCAAAAATCACAGGCTGTGATTTAATAACAGATATTTGGATCTGTTATTTTTTGTCACAGTCACAGTGATCACAGATATCGTGTTTCACCTGTTACAACCCATCTCTAAGATCAATACTTTCAACGAATGACAACCCAAACCAACCAACAATTTATTATTTATTTATTATATTATATTATTATATTATCGACACTAAAGAAGTCAAAAACAAAGATACCTACACTAAAAATTATTTGAGATATCTGGGCGAAAGTCATTCTTCGACGGAGACTATTAACACCGCGATTCAGAAAATGACATTAAACGAACAACGCCATCTATCGAGCACGAAATGATACTGTCAAAATATATGGGAAAACGTTCGAACACTCTGTAAGCTAAATAAACTATGTAGAAAAGTGAAAAACTAAAGAATAAATACCTATATTTTTTAAGAAATTAACATTTGTCACTATTCTTTCATGATTATCAAGATTTGAAAGATAGGTAGCGCCACCTATCGCACTAATACTAAACTAATAAATAAACAAAGCATCTGGAAAATTTTAATTAATCTAACTTTAGAGTTATATTCTATACACAAATACACAATGTATCGCGTTAAGTTTCCGCGCAAAGAAAATGACGGTCATATAACAACACACGATCTCACAAACCTAGTAATTAAGAAGTAAGTATCATTTCGCGTCAATAGATGTCGTTACGTGGATGTACATTACGTAATGAAAATTCCTTCTTGAACACTTTAAATTCATATATCTTTTGATATTTTGAAGCGATTGCGATGAAACAAAAACTAATTGAAACATCGAGTTACACACAATATTTGAGTATAAAAGTTAACCATATTGATTTCGTACTTTTTACGTGATAGTGGAACAATCAAACTAAACAACATACAAACAGACAGACAGACAAACAGACAAAAATTCCAAAAATTGTAGAAATGGAATCTGTTGGTTATTCTTGGACAACCAACCAATTTTTTTTTTTTTTTTTTCATTGTACAGAATCGCCTCGTCTACAGATTTATTATATGTATAGATAAACCACTAATTATAGGCACTTTTGAATTGTCAATTTTTATGATTATCCTAACTCTAAATATCCTAACTTAAACTACCTATTATCAATGCGAAAGGGAGTTTGTTTGTTTGTAACGGTTTCACGCTAAAACGGCTGAACAGAGTTGCTTGGTGTAGACCATGACATAGGTACTCTTATCCCGATATTCCCACAGGATCGAGACTTATGCGGGTGCAGGCGGGGACCGGGAGCTCCTCCTGGAAGCCTCGATCGTGCAGGCCTGGGTGTCATCACCGGACAGGCCTGCCGACATCAACGACGAGGCGGAGTGGTTCCGGGAGGCCATGTCCAATATTTGTGACGTGGCAATGCCCCGGGCCCAGCCCGGACGTGCTTCGCGCCAGGTGAGCTGGTGGTCGCAGCAGCTGACGGCTTTGCGTCATGCGTGTGTTGCTGCGCGACACCAGTACACCAGGCACCGCAGGCTCCGTATCCGCCCTCCGGATACGGAAGCCATTGAGGCGGAGCTGTATGAGGGGTACAGAGCGGCGAAGACCGCCCTCCAGGCGGAGATCCTGCGGGCCAGGGCAGTGGACCGCGAGGAGATGCTGGAGACTCTGAACAGAGATCCGTGGGGACGCCCATACAAGATGGTGCGGGATAAACTCCGCCCATGGGCTCCCCCGCTGACGCAGAGTCTCCGGCCTCAGCTTGTGGAGGACGTGGTGAGCGCTCTGTTCCCTTCGAGAGGGGAACATACCTCCCCGCTCATGGCTCCGCCTACTGCGGTGCTTGATGCGGACCACAACACCGACGAAGGCGACGATGCTCCGGAGGTGACCGAGGTAGAAATGAGAGTGGCGGTGCGAAGGCTGAATGCCAAAAACACCGCCCCAGGACCTGACGGCCTACCTGGGAAGGCCTGGGTCCTGGCCATGGAGGCTCTCGGGCCTCGACTAAGGGGTCTCCTAAGCGCATGCATGGAGAGGGGCCAGTTTCCACTTCGTTGGAAGACGGGGAAACTGGTCCTCATAAAGAAGCCGGGGCGCCCTGCGGACTCTCCCTCCGCTTATCGGCCCATCATGCTGCTCGACGAGGTGGGCAAGCTCTTTGAAAGAGTAATTGCAAACCGCCTCGTCGGGCGGCTGGTGCGGGTGGGGCCGGACTTGGCGGAGAGCCAGTTTGGTTTCCGCAGAGGGCGCTCTACGGTGGACGCCATCATGCGCGTACGGGCCCTCACGACGGGGGATGCTGTGGCCCGGGGTGGGGTCGTCTTGGCGGTGTCTCTCGACATCGCCAACGCCTTCAACACCCTGCCCTGGAGTTGCATAAGGGAGGCACTCCGGTACCACCGGATGCCGACCTACCTCTGTCGTGTGGTCGAGGCCTATCTGACGGACAGGGCCGTCATCTACCCTGGTCACCAGGGAGTGTGGAACCGGCGAGAGATGTCGTGCGGTGTCCCACAGGGATCGGTCCTGGGGCCGCATCTGTGGGACATCGGTTACGACTGGGTGCTGCGCGCCGACCTCCCCAGTGGCGTCAGTGTAGTTTGCTACGCTGACGACACGCTGGTCCTGGCACAGGGGAGGTCGCACCAGGCGGCGACCGAACTAGCGACACGCGGGGTTGCGACAATCGTCGATAGAATCCAGCAGCTGGGACTCGAGGTGGCCTTGCACAAGTCCGAGGTCATGTGTTTTCATGGCCCTCGGAACGCGCCACCGTCGGGTTCCCAAATTACGGTAGGAGGGGTTCACATCGGCGTCGAGTGGACGATGAAGTACCTAGGACTCGTCCTCGACAGCCGGTGGAACTTCGTTGAGCATTTCCGACGTTTGGCTCCCAGGCTGGACCGGGCTGGAGCTGCCTTGGGGCGTCTCCTGCCCAATCTGGGGGGTCCAAACGCCTCCTGCCGGAGGCTCTACACGGGGGTCGTGCGGTCCATGGCCCTTTACGGGGCACCGGTGTGGGCGCGTTCCCTTAGGCTACGGCCAGCCCGCCGGTTGAACGCGTCCCAAAGGGTCATGGCCATTCGGCTGGCCCGGGGATACCGCACGGTCTCCCGCGAGGCGGCGAGCCTCCTGGCCGGATTACCGCCATGGGATCTGGAGGCGAAGGTCCTCGCGCACATCTGGGAGTGGCGCGAGGAGATGAAGCGCCGGGGCGTAACTCCGCTGCCGCGAGAAATCGCGGCTCAGCGGACAGAGCTCCGGCAGGATCTCATGGCGGCATGGAGAGTGCGATTGTCGCAACCCAGTGCTGGGCACGCCACAATTGCGGCGATAAGTCCCCTCTTTGAGGAGTGGCTAGAGAGGCGCCACGGCGTCCTCACCTTCCGCCTGACGCAGGTCCTCACCGGACACGGTTGCTTCGGGAGGTTCCTGTTTCGTATAAGGCGGGAGGAAACGCCCGGGTGTCACCACTGTGTGGATCGCCCGGAGGACACGGTGGAGCATACGGTGGAGGTCTGCCCCGCTTGGGCGGAGCCCCGCCGTGTCCTCTTGGAGGCGATTGGCGGCGGTGACCTCTCGCGTCCGGCTCTGGTCCAGGCCATGGTACGGAGCGAGAGGGCATGGGAAGCAGTCACCTCCTTCTGCGAAGCAGTAATGCTCGCGAAGGAGGAGGCGGAACGCGTGAGGGAGAGGCAAAATTTGCGCCCTCACGCCCCTAACTGCCGCCGCCGCTGGAGACGCCCTGGGCGTCGGGAATCCCAGGCGGATTCCCGGCCACCATAGGCGCGGGCTTGCGGACGGCGAGCAATGGGTAGCTCGCCGTCCGATCAGGACCAGGCCCGGGTCGATGGCGCGTCGTGTTCCACGCGCGCCTCAAAGAGATGTCAGCACGGACATGATGGATGTCATCGGTCCGCTAGGACCGATGCCTGCCAGGGTTGCGGGTTAGTCCGAAAGGGATACCGGGACCTGCAACAGGCAACTGAAGGAACACGGGTGGGTTTTAGTCAGTAAAAGTCTGACACGCCCTTCCGCTCCACCCAGAGCGGGAGAAGTCATTGGATGATTTCCCACCCTCAAAAAAAAAAAAAAAAAGCTAAATAAACTATGTAGAAAAGTGAAAAATTAAAGAATAAATACCTATATTTTTTAAGAAATTAACATTTGTCACTATTCTTTCATGATTATCAAGATTTGAAAGATAGGTAGCGCCACCTATCGCACTAATACTAAACTAATAAATAAACAACGCATCTGGAAAATTTTAATTAATCTAACTTTAGAGTTATATTCTATACACAAATACACAATATATCGCGTTAAGTTTCCGCGCAAAGAAAATGACGGTCATATAACAACACACGATCTCACAAACCTAGTAATTAAGAAGTAAGTATCATTTAGCGTCAATAGATGTCGTTACGTGGATGTACATTACGTAATGAAAATTCCTTCTTGAACACTTTAAATTCATATATCTTTTGATATTTTGAAGCGATTGCGATGAAACAAAAACTAATTGAAACATCGAGTTACACACAATATTTGAGTATAAAAGTTAACCATATTGATTTCGTACTTTTTACGTGATAGTGGAACAATCAAACTACACAACATACAAACAGACAGACAGACAAACAGACAAACAGACAAAAATTCCAAAAATGGTAGAAATGGAATCTGTTGGTTATTCTTGGACAACCAACCAATTTTTTTTTTTTTTTTCATTGTACAGAAACGCCTCGTCTACAGATTTATTATATGTATAGATTACTTAGATGTTATAAAGTCTTATCCTGTAATTCAAAGACCCTCCGTAGTTTACATCCGTCATAATAATTAAGTAAGCACACATTTAATTTTATCTCAATCGTGCAAGAGAAAATCTCTGAACTCAAGGTTGTCACTGTCAGTCTAGTAACATAGTTGTATACATAATGGTATTTTAGTTATCTGAAAATGTACATACATGTCCATTTAGCCATGTCAAAATGTATGTATTTCTAATTCTTCCGTAGTAAGTTTTCCATAAATCCCTGTATAGTAATGAACACGTAATTCGTAAATCACACTCCTATATTTAGAGGAAATAGATTTTTTGTAAATACATATAGAATTTACAAAATTTTGTTGAAGGCTAGATTTTAGACTCGAGTTTCCAGTAAAGATCGTCGTAGATTAAGTTAATTATGTTATGACAGAGAGGCTATTTAAAGCCCAGGAAAAACCAACCTATGGATGCTCTGTTGTAATTCAGACTGTAATAGTCACATAATTACAAATTATGTATGTATTTTTTTTTTATCTTTATAACTTGAGGTACTCGAAACTTTATCAAAACCTGACGATCTGAACTGTAATCAATTGATTAATTACAATTTCGTCGCTCATTAGTTTTAAAGCATCAATTTTTCAAGGTCTTCCTGCTGCTATTGATAAAGCTTCTAAACATTTTTTTCAGTAATTTCTTACCTTCGTAATTACTCAAATAAATCTAAACATTATATTTGATTGATAATTTAATGATTTAGACTAACAAGTCACGTGTGACTTTAATCTGATATAAAAACACGTCTACGTTTGTTTTCAGATAAAAACTGAAAATGTGTAACGAGATAATAGTTAAACAACTATGTCATTATAATATACAAATACATTTCTGTAAAAATTCAAAGAAAACCACAATTCGGTAGAGGATTTACGTTATCATTGTAAAAATATAATTTCAACTTAATCGTAAAATATAGTTTTAACACTATGTCAATTTGCCGTGTAGTTATGATTTGGATATGCGGGCAATTTAAGTTTGTAGTCAATTTGCGAAACAATTAATTTCCCTGACTCGACATGTCGGTTGCTGTATCACCAGTCTGTATTGCAATTGTTTTAATCTATGACGAGTGAAATCTGTTACTATACACTCTAGAATACCTACTATAATATCAGATTGGCAACAAGGTAAAAAATTATTTTCGTTCTCATATAAATGTATACCTTGTGTACTCAGGGTGAATATCACCAATACATCACCTGGTTGGTCTAGTGTTCACAAGCGATACTGCTGAGCACGAGCTCTTGAGTTCGATTCCCAGGTAGGGCAGTGTTGGGTTGGATTTTTCCGTCAGGAATTTTTCTGTAGCAGCCTGGATTGTGCCCGGTTGAAAGCAATAGACTTGCCTCCTTACTTACACATAAGTTGTGAAATGGGGGTGTACTATCAGGTACCTACACTTCTGCCTAACCCTTCGGGGTGCGCAGGCGCGATATTCTGTTATGTATAAAACGATTTACGTTCAATTTTTTTCTACTCCCAGTATTTGCACTTATTTCAGTATTTTTATAAAAAATATTATTTTATGGTTCCAATTTTAATCTGACGTAGATTAACACGGTTTAAAAGATAAAAGGAATATTAATGCGTAGATTATCTTTTAATTCTTAAATCTACCCTATGATAGGTACTGTCTGGCAGCTAGATATTATGATTTACTACCTAGGCTTATTTTTGAGTTGGAAAAAAACATGGGATTGTAGAACATATGTAGGAATTTGCTATTAACTTCCGGAAAAGGCTATGGCGAAAATGTTCATTCTGAATGCAAATGCTTTCAGGATTGACTAGGATAATTCTAAAGTCTGTTCTAGAAGGAGGTTCTTTTTGAGAGCGTCGATCCGTTGTACGATCTTCATTGACAAATCATTGGTCCTTCGAACCGGATCGATATATTTCGCTACTTCACTCAACACTAAGTGCCCAAGCTCTTTGTCAAGTCAATGCAAATTCGGTGAAAAAGACGTAACACAAATCTCAAATACAGGGTGCTAAAAAAAGGAAAGCCCTAACATTTTGACGTTACAATAAATATTTGATCTTAAAGTTAGAGATAACTGTTATCAAAATCTTCATAATCAGCGCCATACATCATCATTCATCATCTTCTTGACGTCAAACTGAACTGTTTCTGTAGGCCATTTCGTTTAACAATCTGGTCAGGTTAACATGTGTTTTTTTTACTGTAAGTTTGTTATATAATAAGTGTTTTTACGTAATTCGAGGGTATTATTGAAAAAGTCATCATTTGTAAGTAGGTAACGCTAATTTGTGAATCTCGGTTTTGTTACGTAGTGATTTGTGAATTTATTATAATAATTGTGTTTAGATAATAGTATTTTTTTTGAGAGATTATTTATTACTTCATCAAATATTGTTTTAAATTTAAATTCAGTTGTATAGTGTAGAATATTACACGTGTGCTTAAATCATATCTCAGTGTTTGATTTATATATTTATCATACTTTCTTAATTCTGACTAATAGTATTATGTATAATAATCACTGTTAATCCTACTATCACTACAAAACCAAAAAAAAAAGCATCAATCAAAAAAAAAATTCAAAACCTCATAAGTAATTAAAAAAGCGACTCGATTGACGATAACTTATCATTTCAGCAACAAACAGTATTCAGTATATCAGTGGACGTGATTGAATCAGTATTAAATGGACAAAATAGTGAGTTTTTTATAAAAATGTGTTTAAAAAGGAACAGTGGTCGACAGAAGTGATTATGTCAGTGAGGTGACGAGAACCCCGGCCGGTCGGCTGCGGCTGTGAAGCTGAAAACATTCCCCTATTAAAAATTTTATCCAAGGGCCCACTGGATACTAGCAAGGATATCTGCAAAATGACCAAGGGCCCTCGGAAAGTGAAGCTAGTCATTGTAGTCAACAATAAGAAAGAGTGAGTATTTCATTTGTTTTCATTTAGATTTTAAGGGCTAGTTTCCACCACTCCGCTTTAGAGCGATGATTTGGCTCAAAAAAGCTACTGATTTTCGTTTAATTTTATTTCTTTTCTCCTTGTCGCTTTAGTGGAAACTGGCTCGTTAAGTTTACAGCGTCAAACTAGTAGCCATGGGCTATAAAAAGGTTTTATTTTGCAACAGACTTATACTGTGGAAACAGTCGCATCAAGTCGACTTGCTGCAAGTTTCTACGAAGCATTTCGATTAACGAATTAAACTTGCCAGTTGACACCGTACTGAAAAGCTATCATCATACCTATAAGAAAGATGTCTGCGTTTACCTGTTTCATTTTCCTTACGAATTTCCGTCCCTACACCTAATGCGTATTTACTTACAACGCAGGTCATAATTTGACCCATATAGGGAAGGAAATTTGTCTTGCTTTGCTAACACCTGCGCGATTGCACACCTTGCAAGTCTTGTTTACACTGCACTTATTGTAGCTTACCATGCAGCGTGGAATCTATCTTCCCAGAGTGCATCCACATTGTTTGCCCACACTTTATGTACAAAATTGATTGTCATAAACAAAAATGTTTTAGCTTATTGTTACCAAGTACCTCCATTTAGTACAAAACTTAGGATATTGTTCTCGATTCTAGTGTCAATTACGTGTGACTAACTGGTATCAATGAACGAGTAATGGCCGAAAACTTTACATTGTTACAAATGCTAGAAACAATCTGTACCTACACGTGTTTGTTATGAGTATAAAGATATTGTTACAAATTGTAATACAACGTATAATCCTTAAAAGGCTTACACTTTGCGATATTCAGGGACCCTTTCCCTAAATTGGGATGATGTAATAAGTGAAAGGGAGGACGGGTCCCAGATATTTAAAAAAACACATCAGATAAATCGGTCCCTAAATATCGTGTATAGATACTACACGATATTTAGAATCTGCCATAAAACCTCTATATGTTTATAGCAGATTCTTATACTCCCTTCAGCTAAGAAAAGCGGAACTGTTAAAAATCTACAACAGAATTAACCATAATTAACATCTTTGGAATTTTTGGCGAGAACCTGAAGATGTATCCAGATCCACAAACGTACGAAAGTCGAGGCTCTCTCAAAGCGACATAAAGTTAATTAAATTATCGCAATAAGCATTACTCTCATTTTGGGCGCCGCCGTTGGGTAAAAACCATAAGTACCTACTTCCTTCGCTTCAATATCTTAGTGATATTTTTGTGAAGTGAAAAATAATAAATCAATTTATCATTGTACCTATTAGCATAACATAGGTCTTTGACGCAGCCTCGCTTATAATGCTTAGCCTTATTGGACGAGTCTTATCTGACATTATAATTCTAAACGTAATCATCCGAAGACGTAAATAATAAAAACCAACCATTTCATTACAGTCTAATTACAAAAAAAATACATAATTAAATAAACGACAAACCAGTCACCCTTGGCGGTAGCCATCGCAGCGGATACAGGCTATTTTCTCCCTATTGTGGTGGGCAATTAAGATGATTTTCCGATAGCATTAGCATATAATGGGCTACGTCGGTTCATTCATGGTTTCCATTCAAGATATTTTATAGTACTTACCTGTGTATTTATTATTGTAAAGTAAGGAAACTAATGCATTTTGTCTTAACAAGTTGCACTGAATTTTTTCATTAAAATGATTTATGTCCTTTAAAACTTAATTTAAGTACAAGCTACTACAGTGGGTGCCTCAGGGGAATGACTAAGACATTATAAAGGAAAATAATAAGGAAAATTTAGACCACAATGGTTCCTTAGGTACCTACACAAGTGATTTTGGAGGTAGTCATACCTTTGGATCAAAACGGTAAAGGAAATCATCGTGATTTTTAGGACATGCCGGCCGGTTTCCGGCATGCCATAGAACCAAAAATTTTAAGAAAATGGGACATCTTCCAAACCGCTCTGGTCCCGCGTGTTGAACTACGGCGCAATCCCTCTCACAGAGAGGAGGCCTGTATCCCAGCAGTGGGAACATTATAGGCTGATTATGCATACCTTCAGATAATTCATATTCTGACCACGTTAAAATATTAAATACTAGCTGCCGCCAGCGGCTTCGCCCGCGTGTAATCTTTATAAATTATAGCCTATGTTACTCAGGGTGAATGTAGCTTTCTAATGGTTAAAGAATTTTTGAAATCGGCGCAGTAGTTTTAGAGTTTATTCATTACAAACATACACACAAAAATACAAATCTTTCCTCTTTATAATATTAGTGTAGATTTTCCCTATAGGTAGGTACCGGCTCTCATGGTATAGGCATTTAATTCGGAGAAATGAAGAAAATGTCGTGAGGAAAGTTTTGGGTATGGATGTGGATTGCAATAAGAGTAGGGAAAGACCAAAGATACGATGGATGGACTGTGTGAAAGATGATATGTGTAGAAAGGGGGTGACTACCGAGATGACGGCCAATCGAGAAGTATGAAGGAAAAATACATTTTACGCCGATTCTACATTATTATGAAGGTGATTTCAAAGTCATTAAAAATGTAATGTTAGAAATCAAACGTTGCTGTCAATTAAAATCACATGAAGTCTGTCAATGCAATGCGAATTCTTGAAACGCACAGCATTATTCGTATGTATAAATAGTCTGTGAAATTACAACTGCTTCCATTAATCTTTGTTCACATTTTTATTAAACGAGGTTATTCTACGATGCAATGTCGTTTTATTTTATGTTTACTATTATTATAAACATACTTACAATAAAATTTCAGAGCGTGCAATAAGTATTTTTTTGAAAAGACACACAGGAATGTTAACATTGTTAACCCCAGATAGAGTTTATTTCAACTGAAAAGGTCTACTTTTGCTCCCAAGACTCAAGGAGCCTTTAAAATCATTTGAATACGTTGTTCCTGGATAATAGAAAATAATATTCCACTTTATTAATGCCTCTAAAATACTTCTCATAAATAATAGCGCGTCGGAATCCAATGGAAAATGTACCGCAGCTATATTATGGGGGTACAATGTGGGTCTAGGCCCCATTCAGGGCCAGAGGCCATAAGTGGTGCTTATTTAATGAGGGAAAAACGTTGTTGTATGGAAGTGAATGAATCCTCATAAGCCGTGTGCCCAAAGCGATTTCCCATTGGCAAAAATTAAATTCCATAGAAACTTTCATCCCCTGTTTAACGGGGGTGAGTTTAAAAATCCTTCCTTAGTCCTTACTTTCACTTATAAGGAACTCTTGCGCATTTCATGCTTCTAGACCCAGGACTGCGTTGTCAGTCCGTAAATGAATGAATGAATTTCAGATTTTCTTGCAGTGGTAGAAACAGTTTTTTAAACAAGAAATATTTTAGTCATCAAAAAATTCGGGTAACTTTAAAGACCCTAAATTCGGTCATGTTTTCTTGAAATGTGATTTGGATATCAATGTGTATAGGTTTCACTTTTATATTTTCCGATGGTTCTCTTCCTCTCAATGTAGGTACAAATAAAGAATAACTATTTCATGTGAAAAAGTACCCTCATAAACCCAAACTCAAAGCTTTTATATCAATTAAACCAATTACAGGCACTTTTGAATTGTCAAGGAGTTGGTCAGTCAGAAAGATAAAACTTGTTGCCCATTCCAAAGCGTAGTAGGAACTTATGGCGATGAACGGGCAATAAACTCCACGGACACTCTTTATCATAATATTGAGTAGCTTTTTTCCAGGCTTCTGAAAGCTATTTTACGCGTTTCATATTTATTTATTTATTTATTTATTTATTTATTTATTTATTTATTTTAGGACAACCAACAAAGCTTACACCAAAAAAAAGACATGTTAATCTACCCATATTATTTTTACAATATATAGTGTAGCCTTAATTAAAGGCTGCCACGGCATGCATTTATTTAACATAGGAGTATGAAACCAAAAAAAAAAAAAAAGCAGTTTTCACATAATTAGTTACTAAAACACTGACAATTGTTACATGAATCCAAGATACAAATACAAAAAGATGAAAAACTTACAATGAAATGCTGGCTTGGTGCGATTATTTCTATAGATTCAATAAATTTTAATAATTTAAATATCACCCAAGTGACATAAGCCTTAAGCGCCACATTACCTAACAACAACAAAAATATTTCAAAAAAATATATCGATGACTAAACACTAGACTATAAATCAGATAGTAAAATTATCACCATCAAACATATTATCAGATTTTAACAATACTCTGATTAGATGTAATTAGCTATCACAATATTATAAGTTTCAAACATTTACAGGAAATCGTTTTGGTCAGTCACGATTTGTATTTCGTAGCTTTTCCCAACTATGTTGAGGTCGGCTTCCAGTCTAACTGGATGCAACTGAATATTAGTATTTTGCATGGAGCGATTGGTGATCTGTCCATGTTTTTTGATATCGAGCTACTTTATTGACATACGTACTAATGTATTATCACCGTTTTGATATTGCGGAACCGAGCTCATGTGTAATTGTAGGAAAGAGGAGAGGATGGGGCGGATTTTTTATAAGATTGACCGTGTCTGGCTACATTTCCCACGACCTTCTTCCTTTTTCATAATTTTTTCCGCACACAAAATGGCTGCGTCCCGCGTCGTTCTAAATTTCGATTCGAAGGTCCAAATTCAACACTTGTTCACTGAGGTGCAAACACCTCTTTCTTACCCTGACAATTGAAATTGTTGCACTTTGCATAGTGGAAAAGAACACTTAAAACGTTTTAGCCAAACTAACACAGCTTTATGAAGAAGTTTGCCTTTTCCCCCGCCAAAGAATAATGTATGATAATCTGCAAAAGGTGTCGTAGAAGATGGCTAAAAATGTTGTCAAGGGGTTTAACGACACTAACCAAAAACTGGAGATCCATTGCCTAGAAATGCAGTTTTGGCAATCTTTAACGGTACCTAGCAGACTTTTAAGCTATCCCATTATAGATCAGTGAAAGTTTCCCACAAATTCTATTTAATATAAGACCCACGTCCGCTACAGGTGTTTACCAAACACTTTGGTGCGTGACGGCACAAGCAGCGCTGGTGCTACTAACATTGTCTAGGTGTCTAACATGAATGATTCATTAGTATTCGTGATGGCTATCGTGTAGCTTGAAGTTACATGAAGTTGCAAACTGATTGTGTTTTGTTTCGTAACCACATTCAAGTTGAAGATGACTTGTCGCCGTAGAAAAATACCAGAGGGTCTGAACAAAGTCACATTCCACCTGGTGATACCGATAATGGAGAAGGCAAAAATGAATGGGACTGACATAAGCTAACGAAGAGCTTATGACAATTCTGTTGACAGTCGTACAAATACGAAATGCTTTGAAAGCGATTATCATTTCTTGAGGCCTTCTGGACCGTTTTTGATGATAATGAAAAGAAAACATTCCAAAACAGAACAATGTATTATTAAATGACTCAACTGCTTGTGTTGCTTCATAATATGCTTCACGAGGTAAATAAATAAGCCGGTCTACGTAGAATTATTCATCTTTGGTCGAGGCTCTTACCCCTAGGTTTTGAAGTCCCTTATAAGCACACTATATGTATGTGCACATTTTATAGACATCGATTTTCTCCTATTGGGCCCAGCTATACTATAATAGCTGAAGCCATGAGCATGGTGTAAAAATTTGCCAATGGACAAGGTTGAAAACAAGGCTGCCCTGTTTACTACGAATGAACTTAACTACCAACACACGTGTAACTTAATTCACCCCGCTTAGCCATGATTCACACTCAATTTACCATTGAAATAGTAAAACTCAGTTTACTACACAAATGAGCTGTAATGGTTACCGTACGACACGGAAACGTCACGCCACAGCGGAGCGGGTTGTCTCTCACGCGATGTGACGTCCTTGGCCAAAGGAAGAGCGTCATTTGCACTGCTGTCAAGGCCGACTGACCGTGAGAGTTCGGACTATAGATTGATAGTTGGGTAGTAATGCACCGAATTGGCTTTCTGGTGAACGTTGAGGATGGCAGAGCTTTGGTTGAAATTCATGAGCTTTTATCACAATCATGGGCAAGGACAAGTTTGTCAGACAACCAGCCAAATCATACTTTGTCCACGTCACTTGGACAACTGGTTTGATTGGATTGATAAAGTTATAATCGAACTTCTTTAGAGATCAAAGAAATTGCTTGCATGCAAGGACTGAGAAAGAAAAAGCTAGAGTAATAAGCAACTCAAATGGCATGTGTCTTTATAAAATAAACATAGTTTGAACATCAGAAAAATCCTCAATAATAAAGATAAATGGACCACTGACATCATTTCCATCCTTGCATCATAGTAATGCATGTCGTAGACAAAGATTACTCCGATCAATTAAAAGCGATCCGCCTCAATTTATCCAATGTTTTAAAACATGGTCAGTAGGACGAAATATTATGATCGCGTGTGGCTTGTCATTAACCGATTATAACACACCAGACTAAGTATCGGTTCGTAGCGAGTTATTGACTGCGTAAACGGGATTTTCGCAAAATTCTGACGCCATGTTGCAATTTTGGTATTTCGCATCTGCACTTACGCGCGATACAAGTGCGTTTTTCCTTGTGAAATATGCTTCGGTATCGCTTATTAGAGATTAGTTGCATTAGTACAGAGTTGAATCGAAGCGATTTTTTGTCTTGAAAACCCAATGGGAATCAGAATTCGAAAGCTCCAGAACTCATATTAAGTACCTACTTATCCGTGAGTTAGTTTTGACGTAGCCCTAAAAATGGCCCATGTCGCTTATGTCCCTTCATCATCTGACCCTAACCACTTCCAATATCAGAGTGTTTCACTACCAGAACAAACTGAGTGCTATATACAAATTAAACGTAAAATTCACTCAATGCACTACTCCGAAAAAGCTTTGCCTCCGGCCGGACGTAACCGCCTCTAGTTCATCGCATGAACCACACCGCATTAATATGAATTAATTGCCATTATATCCAGCGGTGGGAACTGTACCATTCATTCATGTTTGATCCGTGTTTTTGTTGTTATTTTTAGTACTTGATAAGGACTTGGAAAGGTTATTTATGTAACGAACGAATTACGTTTACAACGAGTATACGACTGGTTAAATAGTTCTTCGTCTAGACGGGTCTATGAAGGAAATAGACAAATCCAATTCTTGTAGAAAGTCAGATTTATAAAAGCAGTAGGTAAAATTTGAAAACGTTTTGGCGCCATTTTCGCGGCTGCCATCTTTGTTGCCGCCATCTTCTTTTGCTGCCATTTTCGACACTAGACGAAGGACTTCTGGCAGCTTTGAAGATTATGTTTAACAAACAGCCATTAGGTGTTAAATCCATAAGAGTGTTACTCTTCTTACCTGGCGGTTGAAAGCAACTGCAACATAGTATTTACAATTAATTAGTTACGTCACGCCACCATGTTTGTCGCACGCCCATAGAGCATAGAGCACCGCTGTGATTAAGGTAATGACGGGAAGCGCTGGTGCCATGGTTTCATGGCTTCCGCGAGAAGCGACCAGTCATCATCGACCACCATTATTACTGGTTTGCAACGTCATCGTCCATCAGTATGTCACAATGTCAGGGTGTTGGGCTTTTGAAGTTTTGTTAACTATTTTACATTATTTAAGTGAAGTTTTTCTTAATTCTATAGTTAGACAAGAAACTACAGAACACCCCGTGTTTCTTCTTCGTGTGGATTACACGACAGGTTTTCAAATCACCCCGTGCTACGACTCTCACAAACCCACTCCTTTTTGCTACTTAATTCCGCGTCCATGTAAGATAACATGTGTTAAATAAATTTGTTGTTAATAAATGCAATGCAATGCATTTATTAACAACAAATTTATTTGCAAAGTTGAACTACCATCCAAAAATAATAACTTTATTTAGATTTTTTGTTGCCCATACTTTACTGTAATTAGGAAAATAACGTTTCGATTGCGACCAATAAAGATATTATTTTAGTAATTTACACATCTGATGGTTTCCTATTTGTAACACGAGGGATTTCGAATATAAACGGGCATTTAAGTTACTGTTTTTAACAAAAATGGCAAAAAAAGCTGAATTAACGTTTTATGTGAATGGAAGGTAATAAGCGCCCCTTTAACACATGTAGGCAATGTAAGACAATCCTGAAATATCTCAAAAGCTGGTATATTCACCTGTAATTAAAACCAACACAGCTGCTTGAGCTGCGACTGAAACAAACATACCCAAAAAATATTAACATTACAACAACCAAAGGTATTGTGTAAAAAATGTGTAGGCAAATACAAAGATAATAACAATACCCAGCTAAATATCTACCGAAATACCGTTTTCCCAACTTTATAGCATCTGTTCTAAGAATGGGTAACTTTACAAACTTTTTTTTTTTGGTTGGGAAATCATCAAATGACTTCTCCCGCTCTGGGCGGAGCGGAAGGGCGTGTCAGACTCTTACTGACTAAAACCCACCCGTGTTCCTTCAGTTGCCTGTTGCCAGGGTCCCGGTATCCCTTTCGGACTATCCCGCAACCCTGGCAGGCATCGGTCCTAACGGACCCCGTCAGGTGTGCTGACATCTCTTTGAGGCGCGCGTGGAACACGACGCGCCATCGACCCGGGCCTGGTCCTTATCGGACGGCGAGCTACCCATTGCTCGCCGTCCGCAAGCCCGCGCCTATGGTGGACGGGAATCCGCCTGAGATTCCCGACGCCCAGGGTGTCTCCAGCGGCGGCGGTTAGGGTCGTGAGGGCGCAGGCCTTGCCTCTCCCTCACGCGTTCCGCCTCCTCCTTCGCGAGCATCACTGCTTCGCAGAAGGAGGTGACCGTCTCCCATGCCCTCTCGCTCCGTACCATGGCCTGGACCAGGGCCGGACGCGAGAGGTCAGTGCCGCCAATCGCTTCCACGAGGACACGGCGGTGCTCCGCCCAAGCAGGGCACACCTCCACCGTATGCTCCACCGTGTCCTCCGGACGATCCGCACAGTGGTGACACCCGGGCGTTTCCTCCCGCCTAATCCTACACAGGTACCTCCCGAAGCTGCCATGTCCGGTGAGGACCTGCGTCAGGCGGAAGGTGAGGACGCCGTGGCGCCTCTCCAGCCACTCCTCAAAGAGGGGACTTATCGCCGCAATTGTGGCGTGCCCAGCACTGGGTTGCGACAATCGCACTCTCCATGCCGCCATGAACTCTACACCCTAAATACATTACTAATAAAATAAAACAATTCATTTAATCGTACGCTACTCGTGGGAAAACCGAATGAAATCAAAATTTTATTGCTAAATGATACGGTGTTCACTTATCTGTGCCAAACGTGCGGATTTCATAGTTATCAGTAAAAATAAAGATTATTGGGATTAAATGATAAGTTGTGGGGAAATGGCGCTACCTTTATTTTGGTAAGTCACTCTGTTAGCAAAATAAATAAAGGCGAAGACGAAAACTACAAATACAGTACTGGTAATATATGGCTAAAAGAGTAGGGTAAGACCAAAGAAACGATGGATGGACTGTGTGAAAGATGACATGACTAGAAAGGTGGCTATGGCTACCTAGATGACGACTATTACGAAGTATGGAAGAAAAAGAAATGTTGCGCAGACTCCATATAAAGTGGGATAAGGGCAGGAGATGAGTACCTGACCATTGATACGGCATTTAGGGCTTTAGGATAACCTTCGGCTTTCTCTCACGTCCTCTTTGTTACTCAGATCTGTGTGACAGTCTTTTTATAAAGCTCGACGTGCCAAATACTGCTCCATTCCTGTCAATCTGCGAAGGCATATCTTCTTTTTCTTCTTCGTCGTATCGATAGTTCTCTTTTATTAATTTTATATAAGCTTCGACTAGAATTTGGCTACTTCGACAGCGTTAGCGCTGGCCTCGCAAAGGTCTTTCATAGTGCAGGTGCTTTTACACAGAGAACACGACAAGAGGTGAGGCATCGTTTGTCATGTGCCCACAGTCGCACTGGGGCTCATCGGAGTACCTACACACTAAGTTGTACCTGCAGCGACCCAACTGGCTTCTTAGTCGGCTTAGAGATTGAACGCACATGATTGTCACACGTTTGAACAACGACTGGGGAGTTTGTTGCGCCACTTGTTCTTCCCAGCTTAAGAACTAGGAAGTGGTGAAGGGCGGGTGACGTTTTGGGGGACCGTCTTATGTAATTTGGACGTTCAACCAGTGCTGATTCTCAGCCTTATTTGAATAAATGACTTTTGATTTTTAACTAGCCATATAAAAAAGTCAGGTCAAAGTTCCGTACCTAAAAAGGCAAGGCCCAAACAAAATGGCGGGCCTTTTCAGTTAGGTATTTCGAGTTTCACTATCTACGTGTTCCGTATGCCGTGCGTCAGAACATTATCACTAATTATGTCGAGTAATCCTACTGTATCTATAGTGTTACGTAGGCAGATCGTCACAGTAATGTAACTATTAGGTAACCTGTAGTAATTCGTAACGTACCTGTGTCGTCAAGTTGTTTTGTGTGATAGTCCGTCATGATTTGACTGAATATAGGACAAAGTATACCTACGTATACTATACTAAAGCATTTTATAGACTCCTGAGAAGTCAAGAACCATAGCAGGGAAAACTATTCGAAATATCTGGGAACTTTCCAAAAACATTGTAGTATGAACTGGTGCAATCCATTTGAGATTGCAGAGCCTTTCTTCTGAGGTTAGCATAGTTGTTTTAGAGTCGATAAAACATTAGTGGGGATTTTTTCCCAGAAAAAGCGAGTATTAGGATATTAGTAAAGAAATTAAAAGCACAAAGTTTAGCCTGTAAAACTTTAGCTTTTCATTCCCAGAGAACCAAAATTACCAACCCCTCAAACTCTAATTACTTAAGCCTATAACCAGGACCAACACAATCCTCCTTCAACCTAACTTAGCAACAATATCCACCAACTTAATACAAGATAACACAAACAGTTAAGCATCACAATATGTCCGTCCTTGCTGAGCTGTTAACTCGGCCGTCACGCAATGCTTATGAAAATCACAAACATGTCGCCGCTTGCGTCAAAGGAATATATGTGTTACTACTTCAATGTAATTCTGCGGCACAATAACGATTCGATTTACACTTGAGACTATTGTGGGAGTTGGTACATTGAGTACATGGATGTCTAGACGGAGGCCTGGTTAAAGATCGTACAAAACTATATTCGTAATGTGTTGTTTATTAATCAACTCAGGATGGATGAAATGGCTACAGATCACAGGAACAACTTGCGACCCACGATGTGTGTGTCAAGTTAAAGGGGAAAATCTATAAGTCCGTGATAAGGCCTGTCTTACTGTATGGATCGGAATGCTGCGCCGTGAAGAAGACGGATGAATAAAGAATGCATGTAGCGGAGATGAGAATGTTGAGATGGATGTGTGTGGAGTGACGAAAATGGATAAAGTAAGAAATGAGTATATAAGGGGAAGTTTAAAAGTGGCGCCAGTGACAGAAAAGTTGAAAGGTAATCGTTTGGCCTGGTATGGGCATGTGATGAGGAGGGAGGAAACGCATGTGACTAAAAGATCGATGAATATAAATGTTGATGGATGGAGCGGGAGAGGAAGGCCATAGAAAAGATGGTTGGATTGTGTGAGGAAGAAATGAGTGTAATTGTGTGAGGATAATGACGGTTGACAGGGGAGAGTGGAAAAAGAAAACGTGTTGCGCCGACCACAAGTAACATGGGACAAAGGCGGGAAGATGATGAATGTTTTGTTTACTCCTGTAGTCCTGTTATTTAAAACTCATCAAAAAAACTTAGATGAAGTAGGCTGTCAATACTGTCAATCATCTGGTGGAATGACAGCTCACTTCATTTAAATTTTTACGGCTAGATTTTTACGGAATAGACTGGCTGTAGTGGACTGAGTCAAATTTTTTATTGCAAGCGTCTTATAGAAAAGTTTACCAAAAGATCTTCCCAGTGTCAAGGGATATTGATATAGCCGACCAATGCATACCTATATACCCTGTTGTGTATTATAACCTACAGGTCGGTTTGCATTGGTTTGAATGGGGTCAATGAGAGGTATCCGTAAGCTAGCCTCACTCCCAACTTCTTCTAAAAATGATGCCTAAAAGGACACCACAATGACGAAACGACTGTAAACTGACCATTTTGTCCGTAAAGCCTATTCATAATTCATACTTACAACAAAAACACGACAGCTTGTCAACCAAAAGCACAAGACTTGAATGCAAAACGATTCACTTAGCTACGTTTCTCTGCGCTGTTGTTTTCCCATTGAAGGCTGCTATCACAACAGTAAGCAGCCATAAGAACCTATAACACATCAAAATGTTAATTTAGAAAAATTCGCGAACGAAAATCGCGATCTGTATTCTGCGCGCGCGCAATTTCGCGACTCTTGTGCGTTCGCGTCCTAAATATATTATTAATTGTCGAAATGCCGTAGTAGCGGGGTCAAGCGGATCATTTGAACATGCGCGTGCGGCTAATTATTGTATTTATTTATACTAATGGTCCTACACATTGTTTTTAGCGGCTTAATTTGATGAAGTGATGATGCGTTGCCAACTTTTTTCGTAGCGTGAAATTTTGAGCAGTATTCACGCTTTACCACTATTTCACTGTATTGGTACTGCAGTTCGGTGCTTGTGCCAGCATAAAAGTTTAAATAGTTGGGAAAGCCACATAGAACGTTGTCTTACTATGTGTAAGTTTTAAGAGAGTGCTTATGTGTCTTTTTAAAACATATTTCGATATAAAACTATAGTGACCCATTTTCAACAGCTGATTGTGAGTGCAATATGATAAAAGTTGTCGTTGATTGAAGATGTTTACCTATCGCCTCAATCGCCTCAGAGATAGCCGTTTTATAATATTTTTAGATATTTTTAGATACTACGTTTTACCCGGTATTTTGAGTTGGTCCTAAGTATTCTAAAAGTTCTCCTTCAATTTGTTCTACTTCTCAATCTTATAAATTGTTTTGCCCTTAGATCCCCAATTTATTTGTGTTCGGCACAATATATCTTTTTCTTCCATTCTTCTCTATTAGTTGTCATCTCGGTAGTCACCCCCTTTCTAACCATATCATCCTTCACTCAGTCCATCCATTGTTTCTTGGTCTTCCCCTATTCTTATAGCCATCGACATTATATACATACTATAAATATACCTACTTATTTCTTAATGCACTTCTCAATCTACGAAACAAAAACTACACCGTTTATTCAGTGCTTTAGATCGAGTAGTTTTTAACCCCCGACGAAAAAGAGGGGTGTTATAAGTGTCTATCTGCGCCATCGTAGCTGAACCGATTTTGTTTTTTTTTGTTTTGTTTGAAAGGTGACATGATCGAGAGTGTTCTTAGCTATAAAAATCGTTTTTTTTTTAATTTTTAAACTTGTACATTGGTTACATTCTTGTATATTTTTTTTATAGCCTATTGTGTGTCCCACTGCTGGGCAAAGGCCTCCCCTTTTGCCTTCCAAAGCTCTCTATTTTGTGCGATTTCTGGCCATGTATGTAATATCTTGTGTAGTGTCTTGTATTATTAAAGGGTATAAATTGGTGTTATAATCCGCCACCTGTCTTTGGCACTAGATAACTAACCGTATCATTGTGTTAATAATTTAGCGTTAGAACAAGTGCCAAGCTTTTACCAACAATGATGAAACTCTTTTCTGTCTACAGCTCATGTTCTGCTCTGATGATTTGAAATCATCTGCCTAGCCTTTTCCCAACTATGTTGGGGTCAGCTTCCAGTCTAACCGGATGCAGCTGAATACCAGTATTTTACATGGAGCGACTGCCTATCTGACCTCCACAACCCAGTAACTGGGTAATACGATACCCCTTGGCTGCTCGCACTGATGATTTGAAGTCCTATAGTTTATTTAGGCCAAAGACAATTATGTTAATTAATGTGAGCTTTTGTTTTAATTTTTCGTCTTTCGTCGTCCTTTTTGTGGGCCAACGAAAAACTTCAAGTAATTCGTAGCAGAAAACTATACCTCTGTCTTATATGTGTCGAGAGGATAATGTGAGGAAGACAAGAAGGAGATATTATAGCTTATGCTATAATAGGAGCTTATGCTATATAAGGAACTCGTGGCTAACTAATAACAGCCGCACAAGTCGATCGATCAGGTTAAGCTACGCTTGCCGGGGTTGGTCCGTGGGTGGGTGACCATCTTCATATACCAAGACTCCTCCGTGTCTCGGAAAGCGTGTTAAGCCGTTGGTTCCGGCTGTCATTCGTGGATCTTTGACAGTTGTTACGGGTCGTCAGAAGCCCGTAAGTCTGACAACCAGTCTTACCAAGGGGTATCGTATTACCCAGTTACTGGGTTGTGGGGGTCCGATTGTCAGTCGCTCTATGCAAAATACTGGTATTCAGCTGCATCCGGTTAGACTGGAACCCGACCCCAACATAGTTGGGAAAAGGCTAAGCAGATTAACTTATGCTATAATATACTAAAAAATACATTGGAATTAGGTAGGTACTATTGGTGTAACCTTTGTAACCTTTGTTCACTGACTGGAAGAATAAGTAAAATACTAAGATTGAGCGCTTCCACTTTTAGCACTGATTTGAACGGCACTTCTCCCAACCGCACTTGAGCACGTCTACTAATATCGTAAAGAGATAAAATGTCAAGATTTTAATAAGTACTAATTTATCACAAAAATCTATGAAAGTAGAATAATCGCAATAAACCCGATTCTCAATAAGCGCAAAGCTTTTAAACCGTCACGTGCGATAATAACGCTAATAACGTTTTAGTACGTAATAACTAATAACCATTTACCTATTTAAATAACATTTTACTTAATACGTGGTTAATAACAAAGTGTTCTTGTCTTGTACATATAAACATAAGTATACATTCTGGGACATGATTTTCGATCCTTTCAAATGATGTGTATTATTGGGATATTTCTTCTTATTTTGTCATTGAACAATCAGGAAATTTAATTCAATGTCAACCATGATGGCATACCTATAAAGTATTCTATAGTAGGTATGAGTTCTATCTATCCCTACATAGAACATTTAAATATTTTTATTACAACATCACATAAGTGTATGTATCCCACGTTACTGTTAGCCTACATCGTCCCACTGCTGGGCAAAGGCTCTACCCATGGCTCTTCCACTGGATCCCACGTACTTGATATAATTTTCACAAGATATCAAAAGATATTTAAAATACCTAGCAGCTAACTTCCTATGTACTCCTATACAAAACAATTTGTTTTTAAAGCTCACTTTCTTATCAATTACTCAATTGTCATCACACAAACAGATAGGCGGCCCAATCATAACTGCCTAGCGGCCATGTATTACAACACATTGGCATAATTTGCCCGTACCACATCGACTCACGCGCATGTGTGGCCGACAAGTGAACCTTGACCGTTAATTCCCGCCAATACCAACACTAGCTTATGTAGACACTAGAATTTTGAGCTCTATTTGTAATTGTTGCAAAACAGGGGAAAGAATATTCAGAAGATCTCGTTGAGACTCGCACTGACCAGGGATGCATGGCACAGAAGGAAGGAGGCCTAAACACAGCAGTGGGCGGAAGAAGGCTGTCAATGATGAGGGGAAAGACTCTTCTCATACAAAGAAGGAATGAACATCACAAGGATTGTTCAATATTCTTTCATACATTGTCTATGAACGCATCCCCACTTGTCAGTGTCTGTGTCTCAGTGTCAGTGCCGACACCGGCATGAATTAACGAATTTAAGAAAGAATATTTTGCACTGTGCCGGTACTGTGTCGTTAAATGGGTCGTTCATCATCATCATCAGAAGTCGACTGCTGGACATATGTCTCTCTATCACAAGTCGCCGTGGTTTTAGGTACTCGATCCTCAAAGGAAAACCCTCGAGAGACTTTTAATACGTAATGATGAGTATGGGTGATATAGGTATGAAAGTACTAAAATAAAAATATGGAATGCGGAAATAGTGAATACAAAAAAATAAACAGTGATTGCATGTAAATCCTCGACATAATAACACATCAATTGACAAGTTTACAACTGTACATAAGTAGACATCGAATGATCGTTACATGGCCATCACTTGCGTAATCTATCTATACATAATTATTATAAATTAAAGTCGCTTTTCGTGTTTGTTCTTCTAAACCACGCAACTTAGATTTTGATGAGGTTTTCACCATGGCTTAGAGAATTTCTTCCAGAAGGTTTATGTGTATAATACGTTAGTATTAAACTTACATATAACTAAGAAATCTCGATGTTTTGTCAAGTTTTAAAAGTCGTGCGAAGCAGGAGTGGGTCGCTAAATAGTAACAAATAAATAATTTCTGACAAAAAAATATTTTTTCTACCAACCCGCTCTGGGCCCACGTGGTGTATAATGTTGGATCCCTCTCAAAGAAAGGAGGCCTGTGTCCCAGCTGTGGGAACGTTGTAGTCTGATGTACTTATGCTAATTTATGACAAATAGCTATTGCCCGCGAAGTCCTTCCAGCTAAATCGTTTCCCTGCCTTTAATCTGTTTCTTCTATTCTAATGCGATATTGGACGGCAGAGGCCTATCTCCTAAGCATCATCATAAAACAGTACATTTTCTGTCCGCTACTTCTAATAATACTGAAAAACTTCATGAGGCTTGGATACAAAGTGGAAACTACTGAAACTATAAACCCTTCTTCATTCGATACCCTGTAACTGGGTTGTGGAGATCACATAATACGCAGTCGCTCCATATAAAGTACTGCTATTCAGCTGCATGCGATTAGACTGGAAGCTGACCCCAAGATAGATGATCATATTTCGTTCGGGAAAGAAAATGTGGTAGCCTACTGAATCGTACAGTTACATAATGCCACCTAGATTCTAAGTTCCAAGGGTAGAGAAACGGAATTATCCCCCCAAGATCGTGCGTGTCACCGATATACTTGACCGATGATGTACTTGCCGTATACTTGACATTTAATAACTGTTATGTTGCATCTATGCTGTTAACCTGCATAATCATTACTTATTATGAATAAATAAGACACGCCACGCGACATCTTCAACATAGAATGGTATTTAAGGCGAAAGCGCCAGGGTAGCCCGCGTAATTTTCTTACGTGTTATGCAATTTGCAGGTCAGTATCACTGCTGGAAATAAGCCTCTTCCGAATTGAGTCATTTCATCCAGTTCTCCACTTGTCACATCCAATTTCCTCTTGTTGTGACAGACAATTCCAATTTTAGGGTTCCCGCAGGGAATCCCATCAGTAAAGCCCAAAAACTTTATAGCCGTTTAAGAATCCAACCTTAGGCCTCACTCAGGGCACTTTCGTGACCACTAGATGACAAGATCAATGTGCTGGCACTTGTGGCTATTTGGTAATACAAAAAAATCTAAGCTTCACTTACCATTCAATACATACACGTATTAAACACAAATAAAACCATTCAATTGAAATATATTTCCCACCTGTATTTCAACTCATGCGCGACGGTCGACTCAGTATGCGTATGCGCAGCCTAGGACGTGAGCAAGTACTTACTCTTAGCCAAAGAATAGATAGGTACAACAGTAGGCCTGCTCTATACAAAATGCGAAAACAGGCGAATGCACACATAGACGCGTACGAACGCCGATCTCAAACAAAAGCCAGTCGCAAGTGCGCTTGCACTCGCTGTACCTAGATACATGTACAGCGAGCTGTACGTCTATGTGTGCGTGCGTTATCACTTATTGTATGAAGCTGGTCTTCTGTACCAACCTATTCCGTGTCTTAACTGTCGAGGATAAACCGATGTTATATATTAGCCGTTACGTCGTGACGACACGGCTTCTTGTTTTCATGTGAACACTATGCTACATATTTATCGTATTTCATAATAGTCATGTATTTTTTTACTTTAATTACAACTTTTTAGGTTTTACAATTAAATACTCCTTTTGTTCCGAGTCATCCGCCTAGCCTTTTCCCAACTATATTCGGATCGGCTTTCAGTCTAACCGGATGCAGCTGAATACCAGTATTATACATGGAGCGACTGCCTATCTGACCTCCACAACCCAGTAACTGTGTAATACGATACCCCTTGGTAACACTGGTTGTCAGACTTTCGGGCTTCTGACGACCCATAACGACTGTCAAAGATCAACGAATGATAGCAGGGACCAACAGCATAGCGTGCTTTCCGAGGCACGGAGGAGTCTCGATAATGTAAAGATGGTCACCTATCCACGGCAAACATAGCTTTACCTGACGGAACGACCCGTGCGGCTGTTATTACTTGGCCACGAGCTCCTCCTTTTGTTCCCAGTATTGTCTAAAAGTCCTCATAGCCGTAACTAATAGTATTTTCTCCTTGTTACAGCCCGCCTACATTCAAGACATTGACGCCGACATCTCGCACCCAGCTGAAGCAGCAGTTGATGCGAGAGCATGCACAGGAACAACTGCGCAGAGAGTCACTACAAGTAGGTAGCTTCTTCTTCTAGTCTTACATCATCTGTCTTATCTACCACACTTTCTGTTGGTCTAGCAGTATGACCATTATCATCAATGATCATTAAGTATTATCCTCTACCATTCATCATCATCATCATCATTTCAGCCGAAAGACGTCCACTGCTGGACATAGGCCTCCCCCAAGCACCGCCACTTCGACCGGTTCTGCACCATTTGTGATTTATGTGTCGCTACGTACTACGTACTACGTCGTACGTTCAACACTCGTCCGTCAATCTCCGTCGTTGTGTGAAAAGTCTACTCCGGTGTGACCATTATTAGCCAGCAAGGAAGAACTTGCTGGCTAAAAATGGCCACACCATCTGCTTTTCCCATAAAGCTCATGATGATGCGAGAGAACATATATAGCGTCGTCATAAGCATCCTTTTCTCACTCTACTAATTGATTCCCAAAGAGAACCCAAATCAGGCGAGACTAGAGAAACAGAGCAACGGCAACAGAGCTAGTGGAATATAAACCAATATCATGATACTACAACTCTTGAGAAAGTGTTTTCAATAGGATTTAAATAATGATAATAATAGAAAATCCAAAAAAAAAAATTACAAAAATAAAATCTACCGACTTCCAAAAAAACACTAAAACGTGAAAAATAACCTTTATTTCGGAAGTCGGTTTGCTTTTCAATTTTCGTTTTTTGCCACCGACTTCCAAAATTAAAGTTATTTTAGTGTTTTTCTTGGAAGCCGTTTTTTTTTTGTAGTTTGGAATTTTTTAGTTGTGGTACTTACCCCACACGAATTCGAGTAGCACTACCTGCTATGCAAATAACAGTGACGGTCACTTAAAACATCGTCGACATAATAAGTGGGAAAAATACGTAATATTGAAGCTAACTGAAAAACTACGCAAGCAAAGTTAATAAAATGTATATTGGACCAGCTCTGAATCATGAATTCATGACCTACCAAACAAAAAAAGAATCATCGGAACAATTCATAATTGGCGGAGTAACCGCGTAAGAAAATGAGCGGTGTTTTATAAACTTTACTACGCATCTTACTTGTACGTTGTAGGGCACATAATTATAAGGATACAATAACAAAGATATTAAGTTAAGCAAGTTATGGACATGGCGTTTGGGAAAGGTTTAAAACCGCCGGGAAAATACCAGGACAAGGAAAAAGCACAGCAAAATATTACACCACAAGAGATCAGTTAAAGGTTTAAAGATATATTTTACCTTCATCCTTAATGCAAGCATGATCCTTCCACGTCCGATTCCACGAAAGATATAAAATCACTAAGTGTATCAAGCCGCTATACTCCCACGCAGGTAGAAACAAGGGAAAACCTGACTAATGGTGGTTCTACTCCGTAGGTTACTGAACTAGTCTTGTATGCACATAATATGCATAGTAATGGAGGAGTGAAGTATTGTGATGGAAGATGTGATTTAAGTACCGCCGAAGTCTGTGAAATCTTATGGTTTTATTTACATTTTATGGCTTGTTGCACCTCTATTATAGATAAAATGATTATATCTCTGTAAAAAGGTTCGTACAAACACTTTTACACGTCAATATACATAATAGTTCTGGTTAACGGGTCTGGCTGATAAATCCGAATCCTATCCTATCCTATATGTTTGTTTGTTACGCTTTCCCGCTAAAACGACTGAACGGATTTGGATGAAATTGGCACAGGGTTAGACCATGACCATGACCTGGATACGTAGTATTATAATATCTGTGACCTGGAATAGGACATGGATACTTTTTATCCCGATATTCCCACGGGATTGAGACTTACGCGGGTGGAACTGCGGGTCGCAGCTAGATCATAATAATTCTGTTCCATTTTTGCCCATTCTCCAAATATTGTAAACTCTGCAACAAATCAGTCTTTGAAATCATCTCTTATTAAATTTTCTCTTCCATCTGCCAGTTTGCCAGCGCTTCATCCTTACTGATTGTTAATCTCAAGCTTATTTAAATCCTTTCTTTACTATAATATACTAGCATTGACATTATAACAAACAGTTTCATATTAGCGTGTCTTCTGTCTCCTACCTCTTGTTTTGATCTGTGAATATAATCTGTTTAATTTGTAAGGTAATGACCTCTTGGTGTATCTTCTACTACATTGGTCCACCTTCCATTACAAGTGCTAAATCATCTTCTTTTCTAAGTTAACCTTGACCTGAATCAGCAACTGCCATAGTGTCTCCAAATCTGGTCAACTGTTTCATGTAACATGTCAATTGTCCGGGCAAACTGATTGAACATATGACTATCCGTATATGGGTCATTTGTTTTCATGTCTGTTTGTCATCTTATATCTAATCCTATTAGCATAGGATGTAGGTTTTCCTGTTTAATAGGAGCTTTGTTATAGCATCGTTATTCACTTTTGTTGGTCGTTTTTTTGTTCGAAATTGTGGATATTGATGATTTACTTGTTTGGGGTTTGCATTTAGCGCCCCGTGTTTGGTTTCACGGATTGTCGTGGGAGTGTTAAGTTTTCGTATGCTAAATTATCGTGTCTGGTATATTACAATGTGTGAAGTCTTCAGATTGTAGTCTGTTCAAGAGTCGTTTACATTTCCAAGTCTGTGAAAAAATTTAAGAGAATTTCTAATCGTTTTGATGGTCCTTGGATCAGTTAGATGCTGCTAGTGATTTTCCATAAATAATCATCTGTTATGGCTTGCTTTTATTTCATCGTTTCTTGTTTTGGTCTACGTACCTTGAGTTTAGAACCTGTTGTTACAGTCATATTTCTCTTTTTCTTGTATCGTGAGCTACAGGAAGAAAAGCGATTGTGCTTCATCATTCAGAAGTACCTAACCCGTCAGGGCGGTAAATACGGAATATGAAATGTGCATTCACGGATCATATACTAGTAATATGGAAAGAAAGCTTAGTGGCAAATCTTTTTAGCAAAAAATTAGGAGGTTGGAAAAGGTGCTGACTGCCCATCAAATTTCCAAAAGTATAATTTTTTATTATAGGTAAAAATGTTTCAGTTTCATCGACTAATTAATGTTATTTGTCACTTGCAGGCACAACAAGCAGGCCAGTCCAAGGACAATGAGGACAAGAAGAAGTCAAGTCCGGCGGAGGTGCCGCGGATCACGCCTCACGTTGAACTACCGCCACAAGTATTACAGGTCAGTACATACATACCCTTGCAGCACGCGTAGCATAACCACCGTAGAAACAGGTTTTGTCGACGGAAGAATAGATAAAATGACAGATTGTGATTGTTTATCTGTGATTTTGTCTATTCTTCCGTCGACAAAACCTGTTTCTGCGGTAGTCATGCTACGTGTGCAGATGCCTAAATATTCTTTTACATACAGTTATAGTACTTATAAGGACCACCTGTTTGATGTCTTGAGTTCTTGATGAAACAAATTGCTGAAAAGTTTTTCTTTATCATGTTACACTTATCAGCCAGTAATTTCCCCACTGCGTGGCAGTAGTCTCTTCATATGGATAGAAGGAACGAATCATTCACTACGTAGTGGCGATTTCACAAGTCCAAGTTTAATCTCAATGTTTCCGTAAATTAAACCCAATTGCACAAAGACAAATATAAATGCCCCATTAAGTAATTAATCATTAACGCTACTTAATGATTTCTTAAATTCATCAAAGAACCAATGTTGCTTTCTGCAACAAGTTAATGGAAGTTTAGTATTTAGTGACAGCTTTAAAAGTTAAAGTTTGTTTCTGCAACTGGCTGTCAGTGTTAATTAAAATAGCCCTCAACTTAAAAAAAAACAGGAATTTATCGTAGAGACTGTAACGTAATACTGTTAAATAATGGTAATTATTCTATGTTCCAGGTGCGAACAGTTCTGGAGAACCCCACCCGGTATCACGTGATACAGAAGCAAAAGAGTCAAGTGCGCCAGTACCTCAGTGAATCATTTCAACCACAGACGCAGGTATAGTACCTACAGTTATTCTCTTAAACAAAGGATTTTTAAATGGTCTTTGTTACGCAGCATTGCTGTGGCAACACAGATGAAATTTTGGTGAAATAATAATCAAAATCATTATATTTTATTTCACATACTTAAACCTACATGGGCACTTATGAAACGTCAGAAGCTAGGTGGACGGTTCCAATTGGTCGTTTCCTATGGAGAAGAGCCGGCAAGAAACTCCACGGTTACTGTTTTAAAAATAATTGGCTTTTAGAATATTTTTGCTCAAATAACAGTGTTAATAGATATAGGAGGACAGTGTAGGCCTTTCAACAAGTACCAGGTACTTAAAAAAATACTTAGAAAATGGTCACCGAATCTGCAGTCTACTAGGCCTACAACGTTCTCACATTCAGAAAATAGAAAATACTAGTAAAAGATAAATAAAATAACAAAAATGACATGATTGCCATCACAATAATGTATTAATAGACACTATAACTGCGTATGCGTAACAACTATAGACACGGATTTCTACTGGTGTTTTGTCGACGGGAGAATAGACAAAATGACAGCTTGCGATTGTTTATCTCTCATTTTGTCTATTTTTCCGTCGACAAAACCCGTTTCTATTGCGGTCATGGTAGGTGTGTGACGGAAACCACCACCCACGAGACGGACCCTTGAGATAATGCAGTTTTGTGAAGAACACAGTTTAACATTAGAAGGCCCATCTACAGATACTGTTAACACGTCTTTTAACAAAACTCAGGCAATTTGACTAGTCCATTTATTTAGGCTTCCAGTTGGTATAAACCTATTATTTGACCAAATATATCTATATTCCAGGTGTCACCGCGATGTGCGCCGGCGCAGTCCGCGCCCGAGCTGGGCACGCGGCGCGCGTGCTCCCCGGAGCGACCCTCCTCCTCCCTGCGCGAGCCCTCCATGCCCTCCGCTAGTAATAACTCAGAGGTAGGCTATGTAAGACAGTAAAGGACAAATAGCAACAAAAAAAAAATAGCGAGAATCAAGACTTTAAGCCAAGACTCCAACAAGCTTGGACCCAATGTTGGATTTAAAGATTGATTACTCTTTCTTATATTTACACCTGTTGTGCTATTCTGTAAAAATCTCACCGTGAAAACTTATGTGAAGTGAGCTTGAAGTGAACTGTCACTGCCTTAGCATTAGTAGGTATCTATGACAATGACAGCTCATTCCCGCTCACTTCACCTACGTTTTCACGGTGAAATGGTTACAAAATAGCAATAATGATCTAAGAAACACACAAACATACTAAAACCATGGAAAATTTCAATGTTATACAGGGTCAAATTAAGTTAGCTAGCGAAACTCAGACATTATGGGTTTCATATATCGATACAATATACCGTAATCATGGTTCTGGCAGAACCGTGCCTTTTCAACGACATTAGAACAAAATATTGACCACCACTCACCATCAATGTAACGTGTCCAGGCGGACGAGTTCCTGGAAGACATCCTGTCGCTGGACTCGGGCGCCGGCCCGCTGTCGTCGTCGGGCCCGCCGTCGGGCGCCAGCTCGGTGGCCGGCGACTGCGCGCTGCTCACCGACTCCGACATGCACGCGCTCGCTAAGGACCGCCAGAAGAAGGATAACCATAATATGAGTGAGTATTCTACAGCCTTTTCACACTTTACCTCAACAGCAATGTAACAATAACCTTATTGTAGCGAGAATAGAGATCACTGTTATTTCGCTCGCCTAATAAACAAACTTGTACGCACTTGGACGTGGGATTTGCAATACAAACTCCACCTTTTTCGAAGTCGAAAAATAATAATTAATTAAGAAGACATATTGAATTGTTTGTTTTTGCCTATAACAACATTATTATTTTAACCGGTAGGACAAAACATAAACGTGTACGAAAATAAAGAAAGCTGGCTCTCGACCCCAATTGAATAGTTCCACAAAACGCTGCTAGATGGCACTTTGCATTTGACGCCCATTCCTGAATCGCGGTGTTAAGATTCTCCGCGACTGATTAACACCCCTCGCAAACTCTAGTATGGTATCGCTTCTCGGCCTTTTGGCTAAGATCAAAGTGTAGTATCTGTTCTTTTCAGCTTACTATCTGAAAGTTCCCTCACTGAGGGACCAGTATATTAATCTGATTTTTGTAAGCTGACGGGATGTTCGGGGCTCGCTCCACTCCCGTCGCGGGTCGGCCCGGCATTGCAGTGCCGCCGGGATCGGCCCACAAAATACCAATAATAAACTTGCTAATGCATCATTGTATTATATTGACGCTCCTTGACCAGTCTTGAAGACGTGATTCCACGTTAGACCTTTTTTTTTTTTTGGAGGGTGGGAAATCATCCAATGACTTCTCCCGCTCTGGGCGGAGCGGAAGGGCGTGTCAGACTTTTACTGACTAAAACCCACCCGTGGTGTCAAGGTCCCGGTATCTCTTTCCCTCTCTCTCTTTCTTTGCGGACTAACCCGCAACCCTGGCAGGTCCAAGTCAACCAACCGTTGCAATAGTTAAAAAAAACAGTCAATGTAGTTTTTGTTATTTGTTCAAATGATCTAAATAATGTAAAATGTACGGTACCATAGACCATAGGTCTAGTGCCGTTGAAAAAGTCATAAAAAATATATAGTTGTAGCGCAAACTGAACCTACAGTTCAGTTGTTTTTCCTAAAACTCGTGTTTGTTTACATGTTTGGCAAATAAATTGGTACCTTGTCAATATATCTATGAAAATATCATGCACGTAAGAAAAAATTTACATCTTTTTAGTAAAAGAGGTGATAGACATAATTATAGTACTAGAAATAGGGACCTATTAGTTCAACCAGGTTTCAGACTGGCTAAAGTAGACTCATCTTTCATGGGATACTGTTTAAAATGTTACAATAAAATTCCTCCCCACATACTTCAACTGAATGAGACGAAATTCAAAACTTGTATAAAACGCACACTATGCAGGCAGGCATATTATAAGTTGGAGGATTACATCTCTGATAAAAATGCTTGGCTTAATGCTGGTCCTGCTCCACAATCACAACTAACTAATTAACATTCGAACATACAGTTGGAGCTGCTGAAGATTTTAAGATCATCATCATCTTTGCATTGTATAAACTCAATCTCCTTTGTATTATATAATTGCATAGCACAGGTGTGAGTACTATGTACTATTGAGCTACCATTTACCGGGTAATCTGTCTTTCAATAACTTGAATGACTTGAATGTGCCCTGGCGGCTGGGAATGTCATGCTCACTTAAATGTCTCGCTGATGGTGGCGCGTGTGTTGGATCATTTAGCTCTCTTCAAAATGGTTGAGCTGAATGGTGCTGATCCATGCGTCATGTTCGTGAACGGGCGCCGTCAGTTGCGACTGGTCATCTCTTAGCTGCCATGGCTTATTTTAATTTTTGAATTGTTTGTATGTTATAATTGCGGACGCTTTTAACGTGCTTTTTACATTGTTCTCACATGTATAATTTCAACATGAATGATGTAACCCATATATTGTAACAATATTTTGATTTAAAAGAGTGTCCGTGGAGTTTCTTGCCCGTTCTTCTCCATAGGTACCTACTACGCTTTGTAATGGGCAACTAGCTTCATATTTCTCACTGACCGAATCCTGGTTTAATTGAAATAAATGCTTTGAGTTTGAGTTTGAGTTTGCGAACGCAGTGTAGTTACCTACATTCTTTGCAAATAAATATATATTATATTCTATTCTATGGATTCATGCATTGTTTATTGACAATAAATTAAACACAAAAATCCAATCTAATCACGTACTCCTTTTCATTTCAGTCGAAAGACGCCGCCGCTTTAACATAAACGATCGAATAAAGGAACTAGGCACCTTACTGCCGAAGACCAACGATCCCTTCTACGAGGTCATTAGAGACGTGCGGCCGAACAAGGGCACCATCCTAAAGAGCAGCGTGGACTACATCAAGTGTCTCAGAGATGAAGTCAATAGGCTGAAACAGAGCGAGCAGAGACGGAAACAGATTGAAATACATAATAGGAAACTTATGTTGAGGATACAGGTATGTAAAACAACATTTTGGAATATTTATTTCATCTTGATGAAGATATCGTATAGATATTCGGCCGTTATCGCAGGGACTCAGAAGTCTATTGATAAGATAGTTTAAATAAATAGCTAAAGTTTTCTTAGGACTACAATAACTATAGCAAAGCCAAGTGTGTTTATTTCTGAACTAGAAGCTGGCCACACGGTTTCACCCGCATAAGTCTCGATTCCGTGGGAATATCGGCATAAAAAGTATTATATGTGTTCATCCAGGTTCTAAAGTTAGGGTTTAAGTGGTTTAGGAACAGACAAGGCTCTTGTTTCTTGTCATTTAGTCATTTATCTCCCCTTCCAGGAACTAGAGCGCCTGGCGCGCGTGCACGGGCTGCCCGTGTCGCCGGGCGAGGCGGGCTGGGCCTCGCCGCACACGGACGACTCGGGCGTGGAGTCGGCCGCCGAGCTCGCGCACGAGCCGCGCGCGCCGCACGAGCCGCGCGCGCCGCCTGCGCACGCGCACGAGCCGCACGCGCCGCACGCGCCGCCCGCGCCCGCGCACGCACCGGTTAGTACTGCGGCGGTGTATTATTTAAGACAGTGTACCCGATGGATTGGATTACCTATCAGCAAAAATGAAGAACTTCCATACAAAGTTTAGTAGGGAAAGTTAACCCCTTCAGGGGGTTAAGTTTGAGTTCCCATCGCCTGACAAGCACTATAGAATCTTTGAAGAACATTAGTCTAAGAGCTCGTGTCTCATACAAAAGAATACGAAACCTTTTCAAAGAGCATGTAAAGATGTCTGTGTTCAAATACTTCCAAGTTGCTATTTATATTAAACATATCATTTTTTCCAGGAACTCGTCCTCCCTAAAACCGAGCCGGCGTCTCTGATGGAGTTCGGCGAACAACCTCCTGATCTACTCCGAGACATGCCTTCAGCCGAGTGTCTGACCGCCCTCGACGCGCTCGGTACGCCTCCTCAATACCTAGCTCTTGGTACTCACCCATTACTACAAAATTATTACTTTATTCAACGGGCTTTTAGTTTTTAGTCAACCTAACTGATATATTCTTATAACGCCTCGTATTCATAGTTAACAAAAGTGACGCAACATTTTTGCGACAATATGTTTAAGTTACTGACTACATTGAATTCAATATAATGTGTTTCAAAAGTATCTGAAAATTTAAACAAATGGAATAGAAAACATATCTGTGAATGTCAATGTGTAGCGCCACTTACAAAATTAGTGCCTTGATTTGATTATTCTAATTTTAAATCACTTTGAAAGATATTCGTCACTAGCTTCCTCCCGCGGCTTCGCCCGCGTGGTATGTCGATAGAAAGTAGCCTATGTCCTTTCTCAGGCTCTAGACTATCTGTGTACCAAATTTCATTTAAATCAGTTCAGTAGTTTTGGCGTGAAAGCGTGACAGACAGACTTACTTCCGCATTTTAGTAAGAATTAAACAATTGAGGTTAATTTTATAACCTCAATTTTCTTCGATGATTTTTCAGTTACAATATAATAATGTTTTATATACATCAATTATTAGAAAAAAATGGTGTCATATGATGTTCAAACCTTCCGAATAGAGATGAATGTGTTACTAATTCCCTTTAGTGAGTGATTGCGTCAGAATTTAACCCGAACATGGTTTGTTTACACATTCATCAGATAGTTTTGGAACAGACTGGCCTTTGTGTATGTGTGTGAAAGATAATTCCCGCAACACAATTATGTTGCTGCAACATAGTAGCGCAACTTTTGTTGGCCATGTATACTTCTCATACCAGGCATCTCATACTACGACGTATTAATGCCACCATTTTTCCAGTGTTTTAGAGAGACGGGGCTATACAAGGCCACTAGCACCATCCTTTTTTCGCAGTGGAATAATGATGGCATTAATACTTCATAGAACAGCCCCCGTAGTGGTTTTTTGTCAATAGTTAAAAGGGCCTCCACGACTGACAATGCTTAATAATGCTCGGTGCCCCTTGAGCAGTGAGTCTTGCTACAAATCTTGCTGTTTGATTTTATTTAACTAGCTATATTTTTTTCTTAAAGCAATAATAATACTGACTTTAGTAGCGTAGATATGTAAAAGATCCTGATTTATATAACCTTTTATCCAACCTTGACCCTATAAAAATGTACTCTAGTCAGGTGCGTAGTACTCGCAGCCGGCGTGCTTGTCTGACCAAATAAATGTATGAACGTAAACGATGCAAAAGGAGTATGTATCTTTAGTTTCTGTCTACCCCATGGGAAGAAGTCGTGAGTTTATGTACGAAAAAGTTGGTAAATACTGAAATATTAACAATGAACTTTTTCCGCAGATGGCCTCAAGCTAGGCTCCTGCTCGCCGCTCAGTCGAGACGAGGGCCTGTCGCTGGGCTGCCTCGAGCCCGACCTGTGTCTGGAGCCCGTGCCACACCATCTGTTCAACCACAAAGACATTAAGGTAAGCTTACTTACAGTTGTATGGAGTCATTAATAAATACACTGGTAAAAATAAATACACTGGTAAAAATAAATACACTGGTAAAAATCATACACTTTCTGAATAAGCTCTACCAATGTTTAGCAAAGCTAAAATGGAGATATTAAAAAAAAAACTGTGGCAGCTGGACACAAAAGTGATTTTCCAAAAGATGGTTTAATTGTTAAAGTTCCGTATTGAACCCTAAAAAAAATGTTAATAATGTAATAATGCCTGCGAAACTTTCCAATTTGACTATACATGCTCGTGCTAATAACCTACATGAGAATGTTGTCTTTGTCCATTGACTAATTCTCCAGGTGTTAATCACACTCAATAAAGAAAAAAAATGTATACTGTCTTTAAAACATTTTTTGCTTTGCCATAATGATTTTTTTAACATAAATGCCGCCGTTTCTCCGTTTCCGTACATTCATATCTTTATTATATCCGTACAGATGAGACTCTCACCGACCCCCAACCTGCTCAGCAACGAGGACAGCGACGCAGTGCTCAACTTAGCGCAGATAGAAGACCTCATGGACGACGACTCACACAACCCTGTCACATCAGGTACATACAATGCAGCATCATTGTCTTATCAATACAAACGACCAATGATAAACAACCTAATACCCAAAGATAATAAACACTTCTGGATGCATCAAAATAGACTCCATGAAGTAGGAAAGTCTTGTTCGGCTGCTGTTCCTGCGCCTGATCTCTTTCCGGTCGTGTCGGATTGCCATCCCATTGGACTATGAGAGTGAGGGAAGAGAGAGTTCACCTGTGTCTGCGCACACACTTGTGCACTATAATAGAGATTAGAGGATTCGTTTCTTACGTCACTGATAGGACTCAAAAAGTGGTGATAAGCGGCTATGAGTCAAGCCCCATTAAAGTCACATCTGGAGTCCCGCAAGGATCCATTCTAGGTCCATTATTATTCATTTTATTTATTAACGACGTTAAAAATTGTTTTCAATCTTCGAAATTTCTCCTATATGCGGATGACTTAAAGATATATAAATCAATCTGATTGCATAGATTTACAGAAGGACCTGGATCGTTTTTTTAGAATACTGCTCTTCTAACAAACTTCAGCTTAGTTACTCTAAACGTTTACCAAATAGAAATTGGTTAACAAGTTTAGTTACTGTTTTGGCAATACTGTCCTAAATAAGGTTACTTGTCTCCGCGATCAGCAATCATCAATATGTGATCAGCAATAAAAATGCTACCAGTGGTAAGTAAACCGTTTCGTTTTTATTTACAAGAACCGATAATTTTATTATACTTGGTCCTCCAGACCGTATTTTGGCCACGGCGGCCAATCTTAACGGAGACTAGCCTTCGGCGCGGGAGATATTATTTTTATTTTTTTATTTTATTTATTAGGGACAACAAACAGCAGTATATTAAATATTACACATGATAGGAATACTAAACTAATAGAATTAGCAAATACACTACTCACGACGTTATCCACAGATTACCATATAAAATAATTAGCATAGGTACTGTTAATTTGCAGCAGGAACATTTCCTGATAGGTTAAAATTATCAATTATTAAGCCGTTATTCAAAAAAGGAGATAAAAGCGATATTAGTAATTACCGCCCAATTACATTGATACCTATTTTTTCAAAAATTTATGAGAAATGTATGTATAAAAGGCTAATTGATTTTTGCAATAAATTCCAAATAATAAGTACTGAACAGTTTGGATTTCAAAAAAAGAAATCCACATCATTAGCCATTTACTCTCTTATGAAGGCAATACTTTCAAATATTAATAATAATCATCTTACTACTGGACTTTTTTTTGACTTATCAAAAGCCTTCGATTTTGTGTCACACAGCATATTGTTGGATAAACTAGAGACTATTGGGATTAGAGGACCTGCACTCGAATGGATATCATCCTATTTAGGCAATAGACAGCAACGTGTCATTATTAATAAAATAAACAGTAATAGAGATATGATACCGTACTCATCAGAATATAAGCAAAATAAATATGGCGTTCCGCAAGGAAGCGTGCTTGGTCCAATATTGTTTCTTTTACATATTAATGATGTCATAAAAATAACCAATTATAAATGCATATTATTTGCCGACGATATATCAATCATAGTGACATCAGATAAAAAGAAAAACAAGACTGACCATGAGTTTGTCATAAATAATACAATAGAAAAATTACTGCTTTGGCTTGACATGAATAAATTAAAAATAAATTTAGATAAATCTGTTTACATCCAATTCAATCAATCAAATAACTTAATATAAATAAAATCGAAGAGGTAACCCATACAAAGTTTTTAGGCGTAATAATAGACAAAGATATTAACTGGAAAGAACATGTAGATAATGTAAGCACACGAATCAATAAATTTGCATACGCACTGAAACAAGTTAAAAACATAACTAACATAAAAACTGCAACTATGTCATATTACGCCTATGTTGAGTCGATACTACGTACTTTTAACAAAATACCAAGTCGCAAAAAAAAAATCAAGTAATAAAAAAAAATCAAGTAATAAAAACTAAAACCCAACTACGACTTAAAAGGTACCTTTAGTAGGTGTTTATACCTTTTAAGTCGTAGTTGGGTTTTAGTTTTTATTACTTGATTTTTTGTTAAAAGTACGTACGCACATTGCTAGGCAGTTTTTGTTGTATTTGGCAAGTCTTGGCAAATCGCTTAATACCAGTTTATGAGGATCTCGTCTGTTTCTGGGATTTACATCATTTGCTGATTTAAATAAATGTTTGTTGTTAACTACAAATACACATACCTCATATATATACAAACACGGTAGAGATAGCAGACCAAACCTCTTGAACATTGGTCTACATGAGTCATCAGGTTGAAGACCACTTATTGCTCTGATGCACTCTTTTTGTGCGATAAATGCTCTATCCATATTGGTACCGTTACCCCACATTACGAGACCATATCGCAGTATCGACTCAACATAGGCGTAATATGACATAATTGCAGTTTTTATGTTAGTTATGTTTTTAACTTGTTTCAGTGCGTATGCAAATTTATTGATTCGTGTGCTTACATTATCTACATGTTCTTTCCAGTTAATATCTTTGTCTATTATTACGCCTAAAAACTTTGTATGGGTTACCTCTTCGATTTTATTTATATTAAGTTATTTGATTGATTGAATTGGATGTAAACAGATTTATCTAAATTTATTTTTAATTTATTCATGTCAAGCCAAAGCAGTAATTTTTCTATTGTATTATTTATGACAAACTCATGGTCAGTCTTGTTTTTCTTTTTATCTGATGTCACTATGATTGATATATCGTCGGCAAATAATATGCATTTATAATTGGTTATTTTTATGACATCATTAATATGTAAAAGAAACAATATTGGACCAAGCACGCTTCCTTGCGGAACGCCATATTTATTTTGCTTATATTCTGATGAGTACGGTATCATATCTCTATTACTGTTTATTTTATTAATAATGACACGTTGCTGTCTATTGCCTAAATAGGATGATATCCATTCGAGTGCAGGTCCTCTAATCCCAATAGTCTCTAGTTTATCCAACAATATGCTGTGTGACACAAAATCGAAGGCTTTTGATAAGTCAAAAAAAAGTCCAGTAGTAAGATGATTATTATTAATATTTGAAAGTATTGCCTTCATAAGAGAGTAAATGGCTAATGATGTGGATTTCTTTTTTTGAAATCCAAACTGTTCAGTACTTATTATTTGGAATTTATTGCAAAAATCAATTAGCCTTTTATACATACATTTCTCATAAATTTTTGAAAAAATAGGTATCAATGTAATTGGGCGGTAATTACTAATATCGCTTTTATCTCCTTTTTTGAATAACGGCTTAATAATTGATAATTTTAACCTATCAGGAAATGTTCCTGCTGCAAATTAACAGTACCTATGCTAATTATTTTATATGGTAATCTGTGGATAACGTCGTGAGTAGTGTATTTGCTAATTCTATTAGTTTAGTATTCCTATCATGTGTAATATTTAATATACTGCTGTTTGTTGTCCCTAATAAAAAAAAAAAAAAAAAAAAAAAATATCTCCCGCGCCGAAGGCTAGTCTCCGTTAAGATTGGCCGCCGTGGCCAAAATACGGTCTGGAGGACCAAGTATAATAAAATTCTCGGTTCTTGTAAATAAAAACGAAACGGTTTACTTACCAATGGTAGCATTTTTATTGTCAAACTGGGCCTATAGATAGAATCGTAAGCTAGTTTTTTTACCATAAGGGAGGGTCTACTATACAAAGCTATGCGGTCTTCGCTTCATTAAATGATAAAGATACAAGAGTCTTAATTTTATTTTACCCCTAAATGAGCTGTTCTCTATATACTTGCTTAGTATATAAGTAGTTCGTATGAATGCGAGAGAAACCGACGTATTGTTGATAAGTGTTCTTTTTAATTATTTTAAACAAAACAGGAACTTTGTTTTTTGTATGAATTGTGACATTTTTTATCAACATGTTCGGATACTTGTCGTTCTTGTTCTTGCATAAGATTTTTTTTTAAATATTGTTTTCAATAAGAGTGTAAACACTAAAATTACTAGACTTTTTTCTCTTTTTTCGTTATCATACTCTGTAACTTTCTTGCAAGAAATAAAAGGCATTTTATTTTATTTCTTAAGATATGCTGTAGCCTTTATATTTCCTTTGTTCTCCAGGGGATCCAATGTTATGCTCGTCGCCGACGTCACAGCTGTGTCTCAGTAACGTGGTGGCGGAGGCGGCAGACAGAACCATCTCGGCCATGCTGCACGATGACTCTGCCGCCTACCATACTGCAGGTGAGGATTCAACATAACCTCACGTATTTTTATCCTGAAAAATATTCATATCATATTCATAAACTTTTTTTTTTATTTGCCTTCCAGGATCTGTACAATTATGGACCATTAGGGCACAGCCAAAAGTGAAAAGTGTAATGTAGAATTAGGATATAATTATTAGGAAAAAGTTATTGGTTATGTCGATGCCAGAAAATGCCCCTGGCGCCTTCTGGCGTCAACACGAAGGCAACTTCTGTAATAAAACTGTTTTAGTTGCCTTCATACGCATAAGATGAGATGGCAGTCTCACTACTCTGTGAAAAACAAAGGAACTATTCCGTAACCACATCATGTTTCTCTCCCCAGGTTCGTCGTCCCTCATGTCAGAAAGCGCGCTGGGCCTGGGCGGCGGCCTGTCGCTGGCCGAGGGCGGCCTGTCGCTGGCGGAGGGCGGCCTGTCGCTGGCCGAGGGCTGCCTGCCGTCGCTGCTGCTGGGCGGCCCGCACCACCACGCGCCGCACTCGCCGCACTCACACCCGCGACAACATTGCTTCGATATGGACCTCGGAGCATAGCGACATCTAGTGGAGATGCGGCGAACTTATCAGGTTTAAAACAGCGCCATCTATTGTACAGAGTTTAAAACTCATTTTTGTATTACAGTGAACTGTAAAACAGTTTTGCTAGAATGTTTTAATGTAATTAAAAGGTACTTTCTAATGGAATGTTGATGTATCTGAAATATTTTATAACGATTATAAAAAGACATACAGTATACCTACTCAAAGTAGTTACAGTTCATATCAAGAGATGGCGCTGTACAGCAATATTTTAAACTTCTCGATTTCATAACAAATGGAGAAGAATTTAGTAGTTTCTTGGCTAAGAGTATTGGTAGCTTTTTTAAAAACATCATTATGAAACACAATTTAGAGATCTCTTCCATAAGTTTGAATGTAAAAGACGAGTACGAGTGCCTTATCTAATAAGATTCTCATTAAGACAAGAGCGAATTGAAATATGCACGAAGTTCCGTACCTACCACTTTTGTTCCTATTCGCATATCCATTTAGAAATAAGACGTTTTAACACACATCGAACACTTTTACAAGTGTTTTCTTTCAACTTTTTAGGTACGGAACCCAAAATCGATGTTTTCTAGTGATGATGTGTTCAGTACCAAACATAAGTAGGAGAATGTATGCGTTGAATGATTTCATGGAAATAATTATAGATATTAAATGTATGAAAAATAATTTCTTGATATTTGATATAAGAAAAAAGTGGCATACGGACATTTCCAATCTATTTTGGATAGATGTAGACGATTGAAACTCATACAATTCATACATTCATATTCCAAACGTTTTAAATAATTAAAATATAAGTCCATAAGTTTGAAACTAAATATCAAACGCAAGCAGGACAACTATATAACACTTTTGACTTATGTCAAATATTTCAATGGTTCTCAAAGATTTTCAAACACCTTTTATTTTAAAGGCCGTTTGAAAAGTAAATTAAATTGAACAAAGTACGTATACGAACGTACATATTGACACAAATCGCGACACAATCAGAATCCCAGTTGATCGAAAGCCAAAGAGTTCATTTTAAATCGATACGAGATAGGTACTTACTATCTTTTTAACTTTCAACCTCTTGAATACTGCTGGACTTAATCCGAAAAGAATATTAATTGTTTCCCGAATTATTTACTTAAGTGGTTTAAATTCAACAAGTTCGTCGGGAACAAGAAGATTTCAAATATGAAAAATTGTGTTATATACTAAAAAAATCTGCTGCAACAGACGGACGGACACAAAAGTGACCATAAAAAGGGTTCATTTTTTCCTTTTAAGGGACGGAATCCTAAATAGGGTATTCCTTGTCTAAACTACTTTTAAATCCGATTTTACGAATGATTTTAAACTGAAATTATTTTTAATTACTTTAATAAGTCCAGCAGTATGTAAATATTTATTAATATAGAACATTTTCTCCATTATTAGTTTAGGTTTAATTTCTAGAACGATGTGATTGAGTAGTTACCGACTCACTGTATAGTTATTATTAAATACATTTTATTATAAAGCGTTCATTACTACGAACAGCCATATTGTCCATCTGGCGTGATGACTACACTGCTATTAGGGGTGAAATGCCCAAAAAGTTTGAGAATCGGTGGCATAGTAAATTGTATATAAAAACCTTGTTTTTTTTTTAGTCTTAATTGCTGCAGCTCATTTATATTGTAACTTGTATGATATATTTTTATAATTATGTCTTCTAATAAACTGTGTTCCTTTTAAAAGGTTTAAAATGTGTTGGAAAATAGTGGCCAGCCTTCCAGAAATGATGCTATGATTATACCACAATGGTGGAAAATTATCACTTTACTTTGTAAAATGAGAATCTTTAGGTGAAAAGCAGAAACCGTGGTAGGAACATAATTATGTAATTTAAAAGGAAGAAAAATATCAACTCTTTCATATTTTTAATAGAAGACATAATTCTAATACAATCATTGTATATACAAAAATAATTAAAAACAAATGTCTTAAGACGCAGGATCGCCTTCGCTACATACATATTACATAATAAAACAAGTATTATAATATACTATTATAGATAGAGGTGCTATATTTTTTGATAAACACTTTAATGTTATGCGAAACTGGGATATTACAATACAACTGGACCATATTTTTGTACAGAATAGATCATTGTGATACAAAATATATTTTTAGATGATATTTATTTAGATACATATACAAACTATATTTTTTTGTATATATTAAACTTAGCGGTTATTTCACGAAGTGCCTTGCTTTTTAGCCAATTTAGTAGGAAAAGCTTGATTTTTTTTTTTCTTAAAAAAAATATTTAAATAGATTTTTTGTTAAAAATCTAACACTGGTTAAGAAAAACACTGTGTATTTGTTAAGTTTTTATGATGAATTTACGATATTTCATTATATTATGATATTTTTGAGACTATGTGACTATAGATCGACTATCATTGTGTTGACTAAACAACTAATTAATCCAACAGCAGCAATATATTTTAGTATATCTGGAAAACTAAATTAATTTAGTCGATTTAGTCAACTAAGTCGTTTTTCGACTATAAACAAAACACACTAAGGGTTGCCAGCACCACCTTCCAAAAAAAATATTTTTACTTTTTTTTTAATGTAACCTCAAATTTTTGAGCAATAAAGAATATTTTTAATGAATTTTTAAACATGGCAACCCTGTTCAGTTGTTAAGAATTACGAACAAACGTATTTCCTTATGATATAAGAAAGAGAAGTTGCGAATCAGTGAGCCTTATCACTTATTGTTAGATAATAATGATCGTTTTTGTTAATATAATATTATTATGATCGTGCGCATGTTATTATGTATGTATTAAGTATTTCGCTCGAAATAGACGCTGTAGTTTAGTTCAATGGCTATTTATTATATTAGTGTTATGTTATTATTTTCTTTATTTCTTTTAGACAGTCTTTAAAAATAAATTATTATTTTTATTGTAATATTTTAAACTTTGTTGACAGAATTGTTTGCTTTGCTACATATTTTTTGTTAAAACTCATAAGACATTTTTGAGGCAGAATTATTTTAAGACAATTTATAATTTACTTAATTCATATCAAAATGAAGCAACCAAAACCTATTAAATAATCAAACTTATGACTTAAAGCAATACAAGGTCAATTATATTAATTGATAAACCTCAAAATGGCTATCATTTTCAGATGAAGTAAGTCAAAAATATTATAAAATTCACCCTTAAAAGGGTTGATCCATAATCGAGCGAAACACGAAACAAAAGATTATATTGTATGAATGTTATTTAATATTGTATGAGATTAAAAAATGTTGAAGTACAAAAAGTGAATAACAATGAATTTACGAGTATTACTCGTCTTTTATTGTTTACATCTAATATTCTGTCTAATATAATAATTATCTATGATATTTTTTGCATAAATACTTCCGCGACAGTCTCGTTGGCCTAGTAGTCGCAAGCACTAGCGCTGAGCCGGTCATAGGTTCAATTCCTTGTCGGGTTCCCGAGTCTGAATATGTGCCCGGTTGACGGCAATAGGCTCGCCCCCTATTTTAAGGGACTTAAACATAACTGGCGAAATGTGGCTGTACTACAGGTACAACTCTGCCTCACCCTTCGGGGAGTACAGACGTGATGTTAGTTAAATGTTATGATGTTACTAACCGCGAAATTTCGCGTTAATGTATTTCTTTTTAATTAGTTGAGATTTTTAATTCATTTTCTTTATGGCAACTCTTTAGCTACCCGAAATATGAAAAAATATTCGGCCTAGCTCTTTAGGCGTGAAAATTGATTCGTTGCTAGCAGGGAACGGCCAGATACTCGTTGAAAGGGTTTTTGAAGGGGTTTTTTTAAGCGCTTCAAAAAAATACCCTATGATACATGTTACACCTTTGAACTGGTGTAGTTAACCTGTTACGAACGGGTTACTCTTTCAACACCCTGTAACACTGTAACAGGGTAAGCCATTCGAATTCAAGACACTGTAATATGCACTGTTTACAATCGATATTAGTTTGAAAATTGCATAACCACGACCGCAAGTGACATCGTACCGCGCTCGGCGGTCCGCCAATCTTGCGTATACCGACTTGCCGAGCGACTTGTAAATCGCCCCACCTACATGCAGCTCAAGTTTATTAGGTAATCCAGGGTAACACGAAAAAAAGCTTTTCGAGAAGGTAACCTCTTCAGAGGCTTAAGTTATTGAAGGGGTTAACCCCTTCACGTGGTTACCTTAATAAAGGTGTTAACCATTTCGATGGGTTTCGAGGATGTAACTCGAACAAAAGGTAACACTGCGATATGAGTTACCCCACGTACGGGTTACCCTGTCCAAAGGTTTAACTCTTAAGCGGGGTTGTCCGGTCCCTGGTTGCTAGAATGTATAGACTCGCGACAATCTAAAAAGTCCGTTTTGACAGCTATAAAAATCCATAGTGTGATGAAAAAAAAAATGGTTTCTTATAAACTGAATCTCGAGACATATCGATGAGAGTTTGCAATCGACGACTTATCTACATTGATCTCAAGGCAAAACGTTTTATTACATGTACGAGAACGAAACGTCAAAACGGACTTCTAATCGGATCAAACGATTTATGCAAAAAATCTACTAAGATTTTTTGCATAAATCGTTTGATTTCAAACTCATTTGTGGTAGTCCTAGGACAAATCAATTTCTAGAGAGGCAAAAGTTATGAAGTTTTAGTGCCCCAGTCAACACAGCTACAGTTAGGAGCCTCGTCACAGGTTATGTCGCATCTTCGCACCTCCTCCTCGTGTACAACTACCTGTACCCTCCAAGACTTCAATGAGGGAAACGCCAGAGCTTTCCAGGTCGCTACGTTCTGTTATCTTATTGCGTAACATATTTTCGTAATCGAGTAAAACTAATCTGTTTCATTTTGACAGTTCAACAACATTCATTGCGTAAAGCCCCGTATTCATTAGGCAACATTTGTTAATAAAAAGTGTTTCACTATGTTTCATCATCTCAAACAGTTTATAAACAAAGGTGATGAAACATTGTTTCTTAAACTTGTTGCCGTGTTCCCCACATCCAGCGGACAGCAAGACGAAACATCTAGTTTATAAGCAAAAATCAACATGTGGACGACTGCCAAGTTTAAAAAACAGTGTTTACGGTAAACTTGTTAATAAACAAGTCATAAACAGTTTATTAACAAATGTTGCCTTATAAATACGGGGCTTTATTTACGTTGTTGAGCAGTTTTTTTTTCGAACTTTTAAAGCAATTGATTAGCAATCTGTTCAAAAAACGATACAGATTGTGATGATTGTGACTCATACACGACTACGTGTATGAGTCATCGACACGAGAAGATGAAGTGTCCCAGTATGATGCTTTCAAGTTCCTACATTTAGCGCTACTAGTTGGTACCTATGTAATGCTTTTAATAGAAACAAGACCTAATTATTATCAGTTTATAGTAAGTATATGAAATTCGAGACTGCCTACAAAACTTTACAATTTCCAAAAAAAACAACCAATACTGACCCAGTACAACACTGGCCTACATCCCCTGCGTACGCCCGTTCTCAATATAATCAATACGCAGTTTGACCATGCAAAAACCCTTATTAATTCAAAATGTCGCTTGCATAAAAACTATCGTTAATTCTATTCGGCACACTCTTGCGCACACAATGGACAAGACCTGCGCAAAACGCATTTCCCCCAAAAATTGAACTTGGCAACAATTATTTTTATTCATTCAAGCTGGCAATACAATGGAGCGTTTCAAATTTCGAACGAAATTTGCGTTTTTGCATAAAATGGTGCGCGGCCGGCGCGTGCGCCATTAAAAATCGCGGTGACCACACGACGCGAAGTTATTTTAGGACAAATAATATTCTGTTATTTTTCTTACTGAAATAACCTCTTAAGTTTACGAAATTCTGCATCATTCAAAACTGTTTAAGTTAAAGCACATGAAACTATCGTACTATCTTCTTCTGAGGGAGAAGATGAGGAAAGCTGAACTTCAACAAGTGGGACATACAGTTGGGTAAACATTACCCTCCTTCTGGGGCAGTCGGGTAAAAATACCTTATTGAAGTTTGTCTGTCTACCACCATGCGTCTTATCTTATCACCATATATTTACCTAATAAAGTGTTTGAAGAAGAACCATTGACTTTGACTTTGTATGGTTCGTGCGTATACTTTACGTTCGCCCCGATCGTATGGTCACCCTGTGCCCTATTGTAAATAGCGTATATTGTTGCACCCGATTGATAAAAGCGATACAGTTTCCGAGTTTTTTTACACAAAAATTTAAATGAATTCCCCCATTCGTAATAATAATCTCGACATTTGCATGAATTCAGATCATGTTAACTGCTATTTTAGTTTATGGGTTCCACGGGAATCGATAAAATGCATTGAAAATATATTTGTGGGGTTAGCTTATTTGTGATAAAATATTGGAAACTGACCGGATTGGCGACTTTTCGTTTAGATTTAGTATTTGAATCAAACAGCTGAATCTGAAGTGACCTGATTTTTACGTGATGCTTTCACTGCTATATATGTGATGAAATGTACCTTTGCTCTAAATAAAGTTAGAAAATATGCCAAGCATCTCCACGGTTTGTTGATATCCGAAACATAAAGCTAGATTGCCTAATGTATAAATCCGGGTTCAAGTTGTAAGATACTAGGTAATATTTTGTTATTCTTCCAGTTCTGAGCATATGGGGTGTTTTTGCACTACAATCTTATTAATCGTTGCTGAATCAAACGTCACCTCCTTACCTAAAACTTCTTCCACGAAATCAATGCCCACTCTTTTGGACCATTTAGACGGGGCCGATCCCCGAGAAAATCCACTAAACGGATCCATTAATTTGTTTGATACATCAATTGCTTGAAGAAAATCCAATGCAGTGGACTGTATTTACACGATGCTATTAATGGATTGGCTAAGTGCATTGTGTCGGGGATTGGCCCCGTCTCAACAGTGCATTATTGACGGCATAGAGCACAGACTATAGACATAGACTAAACACTTATTTCTAGACTGATACTCTGACAGTTTATGTCAAGCCTTTTCATCACATTTCATGAAAATATATCGAAGCAGATGTATTAATTTAAATGACTCGAGCGTAGATGATACAGGTCTCAGAGTCCCCCACGATGCTGCATTCGACACCTATTCCGCCTCAGACGATCCCTGAAGTCGTAAAGACTCCTCCTCCACTGGTAGATGTTGCTCCAGAGGAACCAGCTGTAATAACTCGTCAGGTATCATAAGCTAATGATATATCTACCTACTAGCAAAAAGATTTAAGATACTATTTAAATGTCTGCCTACCAGCGACCCACCGCTGCTTCGCATGGTTTTTACGACTTGGCAAACATCGAGATTTCTTTAATATTTATTAGCTGATGCCCGCGGCTTTGCCCGCATGGATGTCGGGTTTTATACACTGAAACCTTCTTCAAGAACCACTCTATCCATTGGTGATAACAGAATGAAAATTGGTGCAGTAGTTTTTAAGTTGATCGCGAACAGGACGACAGACAGACGCGGCGGAGGACTTTGTTTTATAATATGTAAGGATGTAAGTTTAATATTAATGTTTTAATACACATAAAAATCCGGAAACAATTCTCTAACCACATCAAAATCTGTCGCGGAGTTTAGAAGATCTAAGCGTGAAAGGTTTATGTGTAAAATTCATTCATATTTAACTCAGATATAGACAAAAAACTTAAATGATTCAACATGTCGCCAAATCAATACTAAATTGTACTGTATTAGGTAATTACATCCGTGCGAAGCGAGCGCAGGTCGCTAGCCTAGATAGAACCATGTAGAAATAAAGCGCTCATCAACGATAAACAAATCCCAGGTAATGTTGTTCCTGTAGTATCGTTTCAAATACTCGCTATTAATATTTTACCTTAATGGTAGCCCAGTGGTAACGGCCGTGACTTACGAGTTGTAAGTCGTAGGTTCGAACCCTGTCAGGCGCTTTACTTTGTGTAAATAATTTAATCACCACTACTCTCAAAACGGTGAAGGAAAACATCGTGAGGAAACCGGCATGTCCTAGAACCAAAAATTCAAAGAAATGTGACATCTACCCACCCGCACAGGGCCCGCGTGGTGGATTACGGCCCACTCCCTCTCACAGAGAGGAGGCTGTGTCCCAGCAGTGGGAACATTACCTATAGGCTGATTATGCTTAATGGTAAACGACAACATCGCGGCAGTCCCAGGCGGAAATGGGGGGATGAGTTGGACACCTTTAAGGTCGATACACACATATCAGTGAAGCCACAGTTCCGACATAGTACCGGCACAGTGCAAAATATTCTTTCATCAATCAGTAGTAGAAGGTTAGTGACGACACAGTGTTCTCAGTGTCAGTGCCGACACCGGCATGAGAATGTGTGAATCGACCTTAAATAGACTTACCAGGGGGCGTACTACGACGTATTACCACCACCGGCGTAATGCCACCATTTTTCCAGTGTTAGTGAGAGACGGAGCTATACAAGGCCGCTAGCACCATCCTTTTTTCGCAGTGGAATAATGATGGCATTAATACTTCATAGGCAGACCTTTAAAGATTGGTTCTTGGCAGCTTTAGACAGAGAGAGGTGGAAAGAGAGTAGGAAGGCCTTTGCCCAGCAGTGGGACAATAATGGCAAAAAACAAAAAATACCTCACGTTTAACGTATTGGCTTTTAGTCCGTAAAAGGACAGTCAGACATGCTACCATCTTTCTAACAGGCAAAATTTATGAATTAGGTAATATTTTTACTACGGCACGGCTCAGTTTTGTTCGGGTCGAAACGAGGGGTTCCCTTCTTCTTCACTAAGAAGGTTACTGGGTATTTATGGGAAACAAATCACTACCTATTAAGGCTATCAATAATTTGCGTCAGAAGTTATAGGATGTTGCTATAATTAAATAAGGTAAGTCGACAATCTGTCAAGCATTGACGTCAGACGCCAGGGAAATAACAGGACCTACCTACATTTTAGAAACTTCCCGTGATCTAAATATAGGAGCGTATCATTTAGGTACCCTTATGGGAACTTACCTTCAAGTAGGTACCTATTTTTTACTAAGCAAAATAGTCTTCAAGCAAATAATAGCTATTTCGCAATATTACGTAGGGTTTTTATAAAGGGCTGGTTTAAACCTACGCAGGTTTAACTGTTTAATCCAACCCTGCTACTAACCAGTCAGCAGTTGTAGTAGTTATACTGTTTAATATCAGCCTTTGTAGTATGGCGCAAATTGCAGGGAAAAGATATCATTTCCTAAAGAAAAAGAACAATTAGTATTGGTTATCAACACGCTTGCATGTGGAGGATTTCCTTTACTGATTCATTTGCTGACATTCCCTCGCTAAAGTGTCTGATCACACCATAACGACAATAAGCGCGCAGGAGCTAATTTGTAAAAAAAAAAATAGTTTATTCCCACGGACCACATTTTGCCGTCAAAGTCAACCGTGTGGGCGATACCGACCACGTCCGCACTAGTGGATGACCACATCGTAAACACGACGATGTGTGTGTCTGCAAACATTAGCCGCAACGTAACCACATCGCAATTACCAGCGACAGCGCAACTACAACGTAACTGCTAGAAGTTGCAGCGAGACCATTCACACGTAACCACTGCTTGCCTACGTTTTGTCGCTGCGATGTGGCGTGGTTGTGGTACGTGTGTACGGGCCCTTATGTAAAACAAAAATGCAAACAAATTTATTTATTTATTTAGCAACTCATCATCACTATCATTACAGGATTGTCCTAATTCAATAGTGTGGCTACAATTACAGTTTTATTATTTATCATATTCATAACATATTCTGAACATAGTGATTTTCGTGAACTCACCCAGAGAACAAGTAAAAAGATCTATGCTGTCTGCTACGTCATTAAGTATACGCAAGGTACGCGTTATAGGGGCTTTACTCAGTAGATTGGTCCTACTACTGGGAACCGCCAATAGACGTGGCTGTCGCCTTCGCAATACATAATTGTCGGGTACACACAGGTTTATTTCTTTTAATATACCCGGGTTTGAAGTCTTGCCACGCAATAATTTAAAAATATAGGTAGCAAGAGCTATGTCCCTCCTTGTTTCCAATTTATTGTATCCCACCATGCCTATAACAAACAAGGTTGGATACATCAATGGATAAAATGGATATACACCATATAACCTTAAATACAGAAACCTAGTAAATTTATTTTGTATACGCTCCAGCATGAGACTGTATTTAGCTTCATGCGGAGCCCATATGATTGCGTTACATTCGAGCTGACTTCTTACCAATGCATTATACAAAGAAGTTAGCGCAGCGATGCTTGTAAAACCCTCAGCTCTTCTTAGGACGAACCCTAGGCTCCTGTAGGCTTTTTTACAAACATCTATTGGTCGCAAGCGCGGGTTCAATTCCCAGGTCGGGAAAAGTGTTATTATGTTTTTTCTAACACGAATATCTTAGTAGCAACCCGGACTCTGGATTCGTGTCCGGTTAATGGCAATACTCGCCCCCTATTACATGGGACTTAAACATAACTGGCAAAATGTGAGTGTACTATAGGTACACCTGTGCCTAATCATTCGGTGAAAGCAAGCGTGATGTTTTGACATTACCACCCAATACCTCTTAAAATGACATTCCAGCCGACTCCAGACCTTCCCCTACTCCACCACCTCCTGTCCCTGGACCGGCTGCTCATCACGAAGAAACTGCGTGTAAGGAACGTGCTGTTCCTCGGAGGAAGGCGGAACAGATACCTCATCAGAACAAATGACCAAAGCCTCGTGTATACCATTGAAGAGGAGAATACGTTAGTTTTATTATTATTTAGTTAGATTTGAGGAGCTCGTGGCTAAGTAATAACAGCCGCACGGGTCGATTCATCAGGTTAAGCTACGCTTGCCTGGGTTGGTCCATAGTTGGGACTCCTCCGTGTCTCGGAAAGCTGTTGATCGCGGTTGTCATTTCTAGATCTTTGACAATTGTTAAGCCTCGTCAGAAGGCCGAAAGTCTGACAACCAGTCTTACCAAGGGGTATCGTGTTACCCAGTAACTGGGTTGTGGAGTTCAGATAGGCAGTCGCTCTATGTACAATACTGGTATTCAGCTGCATCCGGTTAGACTGGAAGCCGAACATAGTAGGAAAAGGCTATAGGCAGATGAAACGGCAAAAAAAAAGTTGTTGAGAAAGTTCAAATATTATGAATACACTTACTGGTAGGATAATTTATTAAGATGAAATTTTCAATTTTCATTTTATGTTTTCATAGTACTAATTTCGTCCAATCATCACCAGCTGGTGGGTAGGCTACTTCTGCTACGGTCTCCGCCCCCTGCAGCTTCGCGTGATGGACGGCCAGGGCACAGAAGTGATGAGGATACACCGCCCCTACGCCTGCACTGGCCGCTGCCTGCCCTGCCAGCTGCAACACCTGGAGGTATACTCACCCCCAGGAGAACGGATTGGCAGCGTGGAACAGCAGTGGACGGCTATCAAACCTGTGTATCTCGTTAAGAATGATAATGGTGATCATTTGTTCTGGATTCGAGGTGAGTTGACAAGGATAGGTATTAGAACATTCTAAAAGGCAAGCTAAAAGGATATTTTATCTTGTGATTATCAAATCGTCTGGCAAGCAGGCGAAAGCGTCAGGATGGCCCGCGAAATTCAAAATTTCTTACGTATTTTGCAATTTTCAGGTCAGTGTAATGTTAAAATATGATTCGGACCGTAACAGATATGACTTTAGAGACTTATAATAATTAGAATCGGCCGTAAACCCTGCTTCCTGTCCCTCTAGGTCCACTCATGACGCTGAACTGTTTCCACGACGTCCAGTTCGAGATCATGCGAGCAAACGGCACACCAGTCGGCGCCACCTGCAAGCGCTGGCAGGGCCTCAAGCACGCGCTGTTCTTCCAACCTGTCATTGATAAGTTCGTCTCATTGTACCTATATAACACACCATTTATTTATGAATCCATCTTTGATCTATCATTACAGGTTTTTTTTATCCAAAGCGATAACTGCGCCTATCATAACTTTATCGATTCTAACATCTATAACTAACTAAACAATGCATTCCTTGTGAATTCACTCAGAGAACAAAAATTCCGTCTTAGTCCCCGTATTCATTAGGCAACATTTGTTAATAAACAGTTTTTAAACAGTGTTTCACTATGTTTCATCATCAATGAACAGTTTATAAACAAAGGAGATGAAACATTGTTTCTGAAACATGTTGCCGTGTTCCCCACATCGAGCGGAGAGCAAGACGAAACATCTAGTTTATAAGCAAAAATCAACAGGTGGGGACGACTGCCAAGTCTCAGAAACAGTGTTTACGGTAAACTTGTTAATAAACACGTCATAAACAGTTGTTTAACAAATGTTGCCTAATGAATACGGGGTTTTAGGTGCAGCGCAGACGACACACCTTTTGTGCGAGGAACAATCGATTCGCTCGATCTTCGATTCGATCGAATTTGTTGGAGTTGAAGCGCCACAGACTCGATCGCACAAAAAGTGTGTCGTTTGCGCTGCACCTTACTAGCTATGAGTTTGAGCGGAGTGCACGCGTCGTCGCGTCGGCGCGAGGTTGGCCCGAGCACGCGGCTCCACGAGCAGTTGCGGCTGTCTTCGTCGCCGACCATTAACAACACTCCTATAATCCCCAAAGAGGCAGGCAGAGTTGTATCTATAGTACACCCACTTGTCGGCAGAAATTGTTAAGTTAGCTGTCGTATATTTTACAAAATATTTCGGTTTTTTTTCAGATTCGGCGTAGCATTCGAGCAAGATCTTTCAGTGGAGGAGAAGGGCTTGCTCCTGGCAGCTACCTTGCTCATGGATTACATGTACTACGACGCTTGATGACTCTTGTAATACAATATACACTAACAAACTGTTTTATTTGCTCTTCATAACACAACAGAACTTCACGCCTGTAATCCCCGAAGTGTTAGGCAGAGGTGTAGGTACCTATATAGTACACCCATATTTCGCCAGCTATGATTAATTCCCATCTAGTAGGGGTCGAGCTTATTGCCGTTAACCGGGCACAAATCCAGACTCGGTGCTGCTACTGAGAAATTTCTTGATAGAAAAACCCAAGAGCCCTTTGCCCGACTTAGGACTCGAACCTAGGACATCATGCTCAGAAGTAGCCGACTGCGCTTGCGACCAACGAGGCAGTAATTTGATTTTCCTTCCTTGTAAACTTTTCCACTAAAGACTAAAACTATTTACACAAAGTTCTTATTTAGTGATTGGGCTACTCCAGGTATTCGTAAAAGCAGGGAAAATCTTTTTGAACTTTATGGCCTAAAGCAACATATGAATAATACAACCTTTCATCAGTATGTTGCAAAATATTCTAAAACTTTTAAAAATGTGTGCAAATTAGCTAAAGCTCTTTACATTAGCAATAAAATAAAATCAGCTGATGACAAAATAAAAACTACCTGGCAAATAATAAATAATGAAACAGGTAGGAAAAAACAGCGTAGTACTGAATTTAATTTAGAGACTGCACATGGCCCAATCAACTCAAATGTAGAAATAGCTCAGGAATTTGAAAACTTTTTTGGAAATATTCCAGTTAAAACTACTGAAGCTCTAAATTCCTCACCCGCGCTTTCTGCTGCCTTACTTAGAAAGAATGTAAAGGCATGCCCTTTGGAGTTTAGGTTTCAGCATACAAACCCCCAAGCGGTTATAAAAGCTTTTAAAGATCTTAAAATTAAATCAACAGAAGATCTATGGGGAATGTCTGTAAAAGTCTGTAGATCTATCATCGAAACCATTGCGCCCTATTTAGCTTTCATATTTAACACCAGTGTAGACCAAGGAGTCTTTCCGGATCTCATGAAACACAGTAAAGTAGTTCCTTTGTTCAAATCCGGTGATAGTAAGGAACCCAACAATTATAGGCTCACTGCGTGACGTAAAGAGAAGACGATACCGACACGAAGCTGCTACGTAAACAATCTAATTAATATCGACAGCTATGCCAATGGATAAATCTCACTCAGAATCGGAGATTAGCCTGGTAGGAACCGATGATAACAAATCGCCACCTAGTTATTTATTTCTGAGGGCTAAAAGAAGTCGTGAAGATTGTTCAATTGGTGATCAGTTACAGGATTTTAAAAAAGAAATAAAAGAAATGATGGACTTATTCTTGGCTAGTCAAAAAAAAGAGACACAGCAAGTCTCGACAGCTTTAAAAGAAATACAACAATCCAACATGAACATCGAAAACTCTATTATCAACCTTATGTCACAGAATCAAGAACTTGAAAAGAAAATATCTCAGTTAGAAAACCAGTCGAAGGAAGACAGAAAGTATATTACACTTTTGGAGAATAAACTTGAAGAAATAGAAACAGGAAGTCGTAAAAGTAATTTCGTCTTAAAAAATGTTCCGAAAATAACCAATGAGTCTAAGCAAGATCTTATAGATATGGTCATGAGCCTTTCCCAGAATATAAATTGCTCCATAGCGAAGTACGACATTAAAGATGTCTACAGAGTGCGTGGAAAAAACAATGAAAGTCAGAAGATGCCTATTGTTATTGAAACCAGCTCCACTCTGCTAAAGAATGAAATTATGAAAATGGGTAAGAGTTTCAACATAAAACACAAGTCTAAGCTGTGCTGCAAGCATCTCGGTTTTAAAACAGAAGAAGATTCACCTATCTTCTTGTCCGAGCATCTGACCCCAAAGGGCTCTCGTCTGCATTTCTTGGCCCGTGAACTAACAAGGTCGGGTGCATATAAATACTGCTGGACTGCGTATGGAAAAGTCTATGTAAAGAAGGATGACCTTGCACCAACCATAACAATTAGAACCGAAGAACAAGTTCATCAACTAATAGTGAAAATCTGACTCTTTGCCGGTCTTTCTTTTTGCCAACAAAGTATGCGTTTAACTGCGATAACGTCATTCCTATCAATATTCATAGTGTTTATAGTGAACTACCTTGTGTTTTTTATTATTTTGCGGCTCTGTCTGACGCCGTGTGATTATAATTCCACGGACATAGTGATAAGGTACCTTTTTGTTTATATTGTATACTTAAAGACTTTCTCATACCCTCACATACATAATATCCACACTGACCCATTAACGCACATTAATGCTTTAAATCAACATACACTCAGTCCTTACAAACCACACTTGCCGATTATGAATAATAACCGATATATACATTCATCACACACGCCCCACACCTTCACAATAACAGAGATATGCATTAATAAACATACATACACTTTTCATAAGACATCCACACTTTACATAAATACAATACTTCATTTATGCAAATCACACAGCTTTTACACTCACGAAACACAAATAATTACATCTAAACGTATAACAATACTAAGTTTTAAGCTTTCATGCATGCTGTTACAAAAAATAAAACCATACCGCTGTCCTCTTATATACTACAACCTCAGTATACTTTGCAGAGTTATTTACACGGCCCTTGTAGTGATTATCATTCTATTATATCACTCTTATGGCTGACACATTACAAACGGTCAATGATATAGACAAACTTGAAATTGCGAGATCAATTGAATGCGATTGTTCGAATCTTACTGAACATATTTACGTAAAAAATAATGATTTGACTATTTTCTCACAAAACATAAGGAGCATATATTGCAATTTTGATGCTTTTCTTGTTATGTTATCTACTTTTAATTTCGAAACCGATGTAATAATACTAACGGAATGCAGATTAAATACTAATAACAGAGATATGCATTAATAAACATACATACACTTTTCATAAGACATCCACACTTTACATAAATACAATACTTCATTTATGCAAATCACACAGCTTTTACACTCACGAAACACAAATAATTACATCTAAACGTATAACAATACTAAGTTTTAAGCTTTCATGCATGCTGTTACAAAAAATAAAACCATACCGCTGTCCTCTTATATACTACAACCTCAGTATACTTTGCAGAGTTATTTACACGGCCCTTGTAGTGATTATCATTCTATTATATCACTCTTATGGCTGACACATTACAAACGGTCAATGATATAGACAAACTTGAAATTGCGAGATCAATTGAATGCGATTGTTCGAATCTTACTGAACATATTTACGTAAAAAATAATGATTTGACTATTTTCTCACAAAACATAAGGAGCATATATTGCAATTTTGATGCTTTTCTTGTTATGTTATCTACTTTTAATTTCGAAACCGATGTAATAATACTAACGGAATGTAGATTAAATACTAATAAACCCATACCACAACTTAGTAACTATCACTCTTACGTAACAACACGGCACCTGAATCAGAATGATGGGGTAGTGGTTTATATAAAAAACTCGTTAAAATCTCATGTTCAAGAAATAAAACTAACTGAGGCGTCTTGTCTCCAATTGGACATACTAAATAATACTATCTTGTGTATTTATCGATCCCCGTCAAACACAAATCCCGAATTTTTTTTGGATTCACTTAGTTTACATTTAGATTCATTAGTTTCACAGAAAAATGTAGTAATTGCGGGGGACATAAATATTAACATTAGGACCAAGGACGCTGAATTGCCTCATGAACGAAAAAACCGAAATAGCTACCTTAACATGTTGTCGGCCCATGGTATATTACCTGGTCATACTTTACCCACCAGAGAGCTGAACTGCCTGGACCACTTCATGCTGCGAATTCACAAAAAAAAGACGTCGGCGTCAGTTGCTATCTTACAAACTACAATTACTGACCACTACACAACATTCTTATCTCTTTCTAAAATAAAAAACAAAGTGGTTATAAACAAAACTACTACTACTATAAATTTCGAACAAGCATTAAAATATTTACAGGAAAAAAATCTTGCTGAGTTGTTATTTTGTGATGACCCTAACCTACTGACTGACCTACTCATACAGAAACTAACTGACACTATTAATAATAATACTACAATAACAAGCATTCCTAACAGTAAACGTATAATCAAACCTTGGATCACCCCAGGATTATTACGCTGCATTAAAAATCGCAATAAACTGCAAAAAAACTCTCGTTCAGATCCATATAATACTATTTTAAAAATCACATACTGTCGATACAGAAATTTTTGTAATAATCTCATCAAAAAAAGAAAAAGAAAATATGACAGAGAATTAATCACTAAATCAGTCACAAACTCAAAGTTACTCTGGAAAAACATAAAATCTATCACTTACTCAAACAATGTAAACAGCCCAAGTGCAGCCTTGCTAAGTATCAGACCGTCTCCAACGGAATCAGTTAACTATGTAAACGATTACTTTGCGAAAATTGGAAAAAATTTAGCTGAGCAAATTCAACCCAGGACTAATAATATGCCCTCTGATCGACCAAACAGTTCCCCTGCTCAATCTAATTCCTTTGTGTTATTGGACACGGACCCAATGGAAGTCGAAGGAATTTTGATGAGCTTGAAATCATCCAGTGCCCCAGGATGGGACAGTATCTCTACTAGTTTCTTAAAATATGTTTGCAAAGATGTAGTTCCTATCATTGCCCACCTGGCTAACCTTTGTTTCAAAAATGGCATTTTCCCAGACAAATTGAAAAAATCCATTATTACTCCGGTACACAAGGGAGGGAACAGAGATGATGTCAATAACTACAGACCTATCTCGATCCTACCAGCCCTGTCTAAGATTATTGAAAGACTAACTAATATGAGACTTATAAACTACCTAAATAAATTTAAAATAATATCATCAACGCAATTTGGTTTTAGACAGGGAGTATCCACTGAAGACGCAGTGGCTGCCCTCAGCTCATTGGTTACCGCGCATCTCGATGCGGGGAAGAAATGCCTGACGGTATTTCTGGATCTAAAAAAGGCTTTTGACACCGTTTCTGTTCCAACCCTTGTGACCAAACTGGAAAGAGCCGGAATAAGAGGAACGCCCCTCAATTTTTTCAAAGATTACCTGTCAAATAGAAAGCAGCGGGTTAAGATAGGATCATATATTAGTGATGACGCGGACGTCTCATTCGGCGTGCCCCAGGGGAGCGTACTGGGCCCTACGTTATTTCTAGCGTACATTAACGATCTTTGCAACTTAAAAGTCAATGGCGCAAACATTTTTTCTTATGCCGATGACACCGCTGTTGTCTTTTCCGGGAATGACTGGTCTGATGTCAAGCTCAAAGCTGAATTGGGCATGGTCCAAATAACCAACTGGCTCAATGACAACCTTCTCACACTAAACACAGCTAAGACCAACTACATTTGCTTTACCATCTCAAATCGTTCACAACCAAATGAAGCATTTAGTGTCCAAATACATTCATGTCATCACGTTGTTAAAAATAACTGTAGCTGCCCTGGAATTAGTAAAGTCTCGCAGACTAAATATTTAGGCGTCATGATTGACCAAAATCTATCATGGTGCGCTCACCTTGAGCACTTAACGGGACGAGTTAGGAAACTGGGCTGGATATTTAAAACACTACGACATGTCCTCCCTACAAACATAAATAAAAAAGTAGAACCTCATAGGAATCTACTTAATGAAGTGTATATGGCACTCGTGCAATCAGTTTTAGTTTACTGTATCCCAATATGGGGCGGTGCGGCAAAAACGAGATTTATAGACGTTGAACGAGGACAACGAGCACTAATAAAAATTATGTATTTCAAAAAGAAAAGATACCCTACGGACAGTCTATATCAGATTAGTGGTCTGCTTTCTGTGAGAAAACTATACATTACATATACGGTCCTAAAAAAACATAAGACACTTCCTTACGATACAAACATTATATCCAAAAGACGAAAAGACTTGATTGCTCAAATCCCTCAAACTAAGACGAAATTCGCTGCTGTGCAATACAATATAAGATCTGCTCAACTATATAATAGAGTAAACAAGGAAATTTATATATACAATAAACAAGCACATACATGTAAAAATATTATAATAAATTGGATTAAACCATTTTCTTATGAGGATACTGAGGCACTATTGCTACTTTGCAACACATAACTCACTCGCTTATATCAACACACTCACTCACAAACACACGCAAACCCACCCTCATCCCCATTTACATATACACATTCACCCGGTTACTGTTTCTATTATTACTTATTTACCTAAATTACATTTAATACTTACATACATACACACACACACACACACACACACACACACACACACACCCTCACATATTTAATTTTTAAGTTTATTTTGTAAAGTAACTTGCTGAGAAAGAGCGGAGTCTCCTAATACAGGCATTTTTTGCTTAAAAGGAGGCTCCAATCACTAATGTTTTATTTTATTATGGTTGCGAAATAAACAATTTTTAATTTTTTTTTTTTTTAATAGGCCTGTGTCAATTCTGCCAGTTCTCAGTAAGGTGTTTGAAAAGTTGATGCTCAATCAAATGTTACGTCACTTTAATAAAAATTCCATCTTTCATGAACATCAGTACGGTTTCACCAAAGGGCGTTGTACCACTGACGCCGGTGTCACCCTCATAAAGAACATTTTTAACGCCTGGGAGGAAGCACAAGATGCCATTGGAATCTTTTGCGACCTCTCGAAGGCGTTCGATTGCGTCGACCATGATACACTTCTGTTGAAACTAGAGCACTATGGGGTTAGGAATACGGCTCTTGATTTACTAAGATCATATCTGAAAGAAAGAAAAGTTCAAGTTCAAGTAAACGGCGTAAACTCATTGTGGTCTGAAATGGCAATGGGCGTTCCTCAAGGCTCGATATTAGGTCCATTCCTCTTTTTAGTTTATATTAATGATTTACCCCAATTACTTCTAAATCAACCGAAGATGGTGTTATTTGCAGATGACACATCATTGATTTTTAAAATAAATCGACGTTCACAAAATTTTGACGACGTGAATAGCTCTATTCTTCAGGTACAAGATTGGTTTACGGTAAATAATTTGGTACTAAATGAAAAAAAAACCAAATGTATTCGATTTAAATTACCTAATGTTAGAAGTAGCGAATGTGACATCATATTGAATGGAGAAAAACTGGAGTTTATTAATCAAACAGTTTTCTTGGGAATCACGCTAGACGAGAAATTACAATGGGGACCTCATATAACATCTCTTGCGGGGCGGTTAAGCTCGGCCGCTTATGCTGTTAGAAAGATAAGACAGTTAACAGATGTAGAAACCGCGCGTTTGGTCTATTTCAGTTACTTCCACAGCATTATGTCGTATGGCATTTTACTGTGGGGTCGGGCTGCTGATATTGAATCCATTTTTATTTTGCAAAAAAGAGCTGTCAGAGCCATTTATAATCTATGTCACCGCGAATCTCTCAGGGAACTATTTAAAAAGATTAATATCATGACGGTACCTTGCCAATTCATTTATGAGAATATTATGTATGTAAGAAAAAATTTAAATCTTTTTAATAAAATAAGTGATAGACATAATTTTAATACTAGAAATAAAGATAAAATAGATCAACCATTTTTCAGATTAGCTAAAGTACAAACATCTTTTATGGGGTATTCCGGATTTTATCTCTCAGAGATACTCCAAGCTTAGCTCGTTCAATAGCTCGCTGAGCGACCTTGAATTTATGGACCAGCCGTACCGTGAGTGTCCACGTTTCGGCTCCGTAAGTCATGACAGGCAGGACGCACTGATTGAAGACTTTAATCTTTAGGCTCTGCGGAATACGCGGCGAGAAGACTCGACGGAGCTTCCCAAAAGCTGCCCAGCCCAGCTGAATTCTTCTGTTAGCCTCCTTCTCAAAGTTGTTTTTACCAAACTGCAGAGTTTGCCCGAGGTAAACGTATTCACGAACAACTTCGAGAGCACCGCCATTGACAGCAATCGGTCCCGGACTAACGTGGTCGTCGAACATAACTTGGGTTTTGTCCAAGTTCATCCGGAGACCAATGCGTACAGAAGAATCAACTAGGCCGTCCAGCATCTGTTGCAAGTCATGCAGCGACTCAGCCATTATGACGATGTCATCTGCAAATCTCAAGTGTGAGATGTACTCGCCGTTGATGTTAATGCCGCGTCCTTCCCAGTTCAGCGTCTTAAACACATCCTCCAATGCGTTAGAGAACAATTTCGGGGAAATTACGTCCCCTTGCCTTACACCCCGACGCAGGGGGATATGTCTAGTTTGTTGGTTCTGAGTTTGGACGGTCATTGTCGCTTTTTCAATCTATATTAATAATTAATCTTAATATTATTAATCTTAATTAATAAATCATTTTGACCGTACATAAACGACAAGACATACGATTTAGTTCCGATTTCAGCCGCGCGCAGACTTATTTTGCGAGCACTCTCTAGGTAGACTTACTTAATTTTAAAGTACATGTCTATCTACGGAACTTATGAATGTCTAAACAGCTTTCTTACAGCCAGATTCTCGAAAGAAAATGATCGCAAAATTAATTTGACAATATGTCAAGCGCGTAAACTGACGCGACTGGTTTTAGTTCGAGAAACTAGCCCCTATATTTTTTGTTGACGAGACCTCATAATGGAGCTCACGTTCTTCACGGAGGTCTCTAAAATTAATTCCCCCTCAAAAAATAAAACTGGGAAATTATAATTACTAATGAGATGCTACCTAACAAGCAAGATAATGTCGGCTCTCTGTCCATCCGAAGTTTTACTTACAAAGGCAACATTAGAATCATTTCAAAAATCGAATTTTTACTAAACAATCAAGTTCACATTTCCAATAATAATTTACTAAACATTACATCTTTGTACAACATCCATAAAATCCATAAATATAATAAAAATCCAAAGCCATAAAATGCAAAACATTAAAAACATTGCCACGCGATTTCGAACCCTACGTTATTAACATATCGCTTAATTTATCTTAAAAAATAAATACTTGGACATTAATATTGAAATGAGGGGACATCGTTCCGTTATAGTTTAAATGCATTTCTCCATTTTGTTCACGAAAACGACGAAATTCCCCTAAAAATGTCGTCCTTCCCCTATTTGCATTGTTAACTTTTTTTCTCGGCAGATGTCCGAACGTAATGGCGCGAAATTTTGACAGCGCGCATAATTTTTGGCGCGAACTAAAACTTGCAAAAAAAACTAAATTACAGGGAATTTACCCAACCCTTTTTTCCGAAGGATTGAATTCAATTATGAAAAAAAAACGGGTAATAAAAGGGTGTTTTTTACAGAAATGGGGAAAAATGTATGTAGGTCACTGTGCTTTAGTGAATTAAAAGTTTTTTCGCAAATATAAAAGCGTGGCTCGCGCATGTCTCTTTTTGACAAAAAAGCAAGGGTTTAAAAATCACAATGGCTTTTTATAAAATGATTTAGAGAACTTTTTCGCGGCAGATTTGTGAAATTACGTTTTTTTGGGTAAAAAGTGTGTTTTTTACTGTTTTGTAAATAATAAGGTCGTAGGGCCGCGTGTCGGAGCGAAGTCGGGTGATTGATCGCGTATATTGTTGTTTTTTAATAAAAATAAATGAGGATGTAGAGATTGATTCTGATCTCGCGTGAATGTATACGGGCGACTAATTTTATAAAAATGAATGTGTGATTAAGTTTTGATTTGGCTTTTATTCATCATAGTAAATTACGAATACTCTTTTCAGTAGGCTTAATATTGTATTCAATTTAAGTTTTATTAACTAGCAACATGTCAAAACATCGAGATTCCTGTGCGATATCTATTTATAATATGAATATATTGTATCCACAAACCTTCCGGAATAAAAAACTGAATAAATAATGCTCTAAATAAAAAAACCGCATCAAATTCCGTTGCGTAGTTTAGAAGAAAACAGACCCGAAAACTGACTTTGTTTTATACTGTTTACATTTATGCAAATATATTAAATGTGGAAGCTGAAATCACATTGAAGGTAAATAAGGTAAATGTATGTGACAATTGCCTTACACGTTATTATGATATAGGTACCTACATAAATGAGTACCCGAGGTACGTGTATCATGCACATACCTATACAACGGTATCACCAAATATGTGCCTGCCTGGGTTTGAACCCACAACCTACGACACGTAAGTCGGAGCCATTACCACTGGGCCACCACACCAGCCTATGAATTTGGTTAGTTCTTTATTCCAGTAATTTCTTATTGTAACCACATCGGATATGAATAGATTTCCTGTTTATTCTGTTTAGAATGCACTTCAAAATACATCAATACAATAGCACGATTCAAATAAATAAAAAATAAGCAGTGACTTTTGAGCCTTCTACGACCAATATACAGATAGTTAATTTAGTCATGCTAGCGTAGCCGCCTGCTGCTGGTAATGGCTGGTAATAAATGGGATTCTATGAAATTGGACCACAACAGATTACTACCCTCCTGCTAGACATACGATTCGCGCGTGTTGATATCTGCATCTTAACAACAGCATTGTTATTCTATAACCATCTCACCGTGAAACCTTAGGTGAAGTGAGCGTGGAGTGAGCTGTCATTGTCATCGATACCTACTGATGCTAAGGTTCAGCTCAGACCGCGACGTGAAGCGACGCGACGCTGCCCGCACTTTTTAACAATTATCGAACTTATTTTCTTCTCGAAAAGGTGTAATTTCAGTGCGAGGGTTGCCACGTGTCAAAGTACGGCGTGCACCTTATTGTGTAGTAAATAAATTCGATATTGTCTCGAATGATAAAAAACTGCGCGTCGCTACGCGTCTCGGTGTGAACTGACCCTAAGGTAGTGACAGTTCACTTCAAGCTCACTTCACCTAAGTTTTCACGGTGAGGTGGTTACAGAATAGCAATGCTGGGATGATTAGTAGTAAGACTCTCCTACTTCTAGCGCAACCTTCAAAGCGACATCTCTAGCAAGGGCCGCCGTATGATTCTTAAATGGAGCCAATGCTAGTTAGTGTTCTAGTCATGGTTTGGATCTCAGGTTGTAAGTACCTTGGCCTGTTGGCCTCTGGCACCTCACAGGCAACTGAAGGAACACGGGTGGGTTTTAGTCAGTAAGAGTCGGTCACGCCCTCCCGCTCCGCCCAGAGCGGATAATTTGATAATTTCCCACACAAAAAAAAAGGTTGTGAGTACCTACCTATACTCTCTCAAAGTCCCGGGACTTTCTTCTTTCATTTTCTACCCAAGTAACACATGAAGCATTATAACAAACAAATAGTAAACTTATGTAGAACTTAAGGTCCGTATAAACTCTTATACAAGTTCGATAATTGTTAAAAAGTGCGGGCAGCGTCGCGTCGCTTCACGTCGCGGTCTGAGCTGAACCTTAGCATCAGTAGGTATCGATGACAATGACAGCTCACTCCACGCTCACTTCACCTAAGTTTTCACGGTGAGGTGGTTACAGAATAGCAATGCTGGGATGATTAGTAGTAAGACTCTCCTACTTCTAGCGCAACCTTCAAAGCGACATCTCTAGCAAGGGCCGCCGTATGATTCTTAAATGGAGCCAATGCTAGTTAGTGTTCTAGTCATGGTTTGGATCTCAGGTTGTAAGTACCTTGGCCTGTTGGCCTCTGGCACCTCACAGGCAACTGAAGGAACACGGGTGGGTTTTAGTCAGTAAGAGTCGGTCACGCCCTCCCGCTCCGCCCAGAGCGGATAATTTGATAATTTCCCACACAAAAAAAAAGGTTGTGAGTACCTACCTATACTCTCTCAAAGTCCCGGGACTTTCTTCTTTCATTTTCTACCCAAGTAACACATGAAGCATTATAACAAACAAATAGTAAACTTATGTAGAACTTAAGGTCCGTATAAACTCTTATACAAGTTCACCGAGCATCTTCACGCTTTATATTGGTATTTCAAAATCATTATGATGCTTTACACTGTATAACGTTTGGATAATTGCATATCAAAATGCTTTTATAAAGCCTTTAGTTTTAGTGCAGCAAACCACAATGCAGTTGTACAGCTTTCAGCTGTTTTTAGTGTATTTGGATCTACAATAGCATTTTAAGTAGTAAAAAAATGCTGTTTAATAGCATATACATGAACCATTATAATGCCACGTTAATCTGCTATACAGTTTTCAGCTGTTTTTAGTGCCTTAAGGTCTACAAAAGCATTTTAAGTAGCAAGATAATGCTTATTGCTGCTTAATAGCATAAACATGTACCATTATAATGCACCGTAAATCCGATATACAGATTTGAGCTATTTTTAGTGCCCTTTGTTGTGTAATAGCACTTTTAAGTGGTAAGTAAAAGCCTAGTACTGCTGAACAGCATACATGTGAATCAATTTAATGCTTGCATTTTTAAAGATCAACTGAACTATTGTACAGCTAACAGCTCTTAAATCAAATAAACGTGAGTTATTGAAATGTGTAAAGCTGAATATACATTAATTTTACTATATTCGTAAAACCTTTTATCGGCCATATTGGGGAAAAGCACATATTATATGATCAAAAAAACAACAGTATTTTTTATGGTGGGCATATAGATATTATATATTATTAATTTAACTGGGGTGTTGCCTAACCGTATGTTTATAACGATTATAATACGCTAATAACAAAACTAAGTTGCGATTTCATTGTACGTGTAACTTAATATAGGTAAAAATAAGTGCAGCATTTTGTTTCACAAAATGTTGGCAAACGGATTCAAGTTGTATAAATTCTAAAATGGGTTTTATTGTTTTGCTCAAGGATCCCCAAAATTACGTTCAAGTAATGGCACTATTTCAGTCTACATCAAGTCTGCTGGTATACCGGTGAACCCATATAGAACCACTTTATAGACTATGGCACTACAGTGGTTCATCAAAAGTCTTCTCTCTGGCTTCTGGCCTAATAATTGTTCACGTGTGAGTATTTATACAGCTAGCGGCATTAATTATTTATTTATTTATTATTAAGGTTTACCAACAGCTTCTGTATACAATGTTTCTTAAGATACTAATACAAGCCTCATTCTTATACAGTCGCCAATTACAGGTCAACCAACATTGACAAAATTGAAAATAAAAACACAATAATAAAATTTGAATAAAATTAAAACATAAGTACTAAAAATCATAATAAAATCAATAAATGCAATAAGGTCAAATTAATAAAAGAAAAGAAAAATAATAGCAGAATAACACAATATAAATTAATCAATAGAACTACATAATCACAGTTATCAGAATATTAATAATAATTACGAGATAAATTAACAATCAAATAAAATAATACATGTATGGGTAATCGAACATTAACAATTAACTATGTATTTAGTTGTGTTCTTTGGTACTCTAGTATTTTGGCTTTAAAGACTTTCAAGGAATCATAGAAAATGTCAACTTCTGGTACGGATTTTGCGAATGAATTTATCTCTCTACAGAGTCTGTTAATTGGTGAGTTTAGCCCAATATTAGTTCTAAATGATTGAATGCGGAATAAGCTAGTGACCGGAAATCTAGGTATATTGTATGGAACTTTTAGTGCAGCATGCTCGACCAGCCCACCGCAGTCTAACCTATTATTGACTAACTTATGCAAAAATATAAGTCCCTGAGTTATTCGACGATCTCGCAGAGTATTCATATTGAAGCACTGAACACGTTGTTCATACGGGCACCTGGGAGATATTTTACCAGAGGTATATGCTAGATGCTTCGTGAAAGCCTTCTGGATACTTTCGACTCTTTGCGAGTGTACTGCATAGTACGGGTTCCAAACCACGCTAGCAAACTCCAAATGGCTGCGGACTAATGCATTATACAAAACAATTTTAGTTCTTACAAGCTTAAAACCTTTGGTGCTTCTCTTTAAAAATCCAAGTAGCCGTGCTGATTTAGCGACAATGCTATCAGTATGACTTTTGAAGTTAACTTTGTCGTCCATGATGACGCCTAGATCTCGAACTTCTTTCACAGACTCGACAGGCGTTCCATTTATTTTATATGAGACAGTCCTAGATTGTTTTTTTCTGGAAAATCTTATGTGGCTACACTTCTGCACATTTAACTTCATAAAGTTCGAGTTGCACCATCGCTCAATCCTATCTAAATCATCTTGGATTAGTATAGCGTCATCACTTGAACTGATTGTTCTATACAGTTTAAGATCGTCCGCAAACATTAAATATTTACAGTTATAGATTTGATCTGTTATGTCGTTTATGAAGAGCAAGAAAAGGATTGGGGCTAGATGAGAACCCTGGGGAACTCCTGAATCCGCGTAGTATGGGTAAGATTCATAACCATTAACGACAAGTATTTGCGATCGACGAGCCAGATAAGACGAGAACCAGTTCAGTAATGAGCCATGTATACCGTTGTATTCCAACTTCAACAGTAGCAGAGAATGATCAACTTTGTCAAATGCACTGCTAAAGTCCGTATACATGGCATCCACTTCCAACCTTTTGTCAAGACCTAGAGTTACGTCAGATACAAACTCGACAAGGTTTGTCTCGACACTGCGCCCAGTTTTAAAACCATGTTGATTGGGTGATATAATTTTATCCACATGACGAGTGATGACTGGACAGATGAGAGACTCAAAAATTTTTGCAAAGCACGATAAGATTGAGATAGGGCGGTAGTTTTTAATATTTGACGGATTACCTTTTTTAAAAACCGGAACGATTCTAGCTCTTTTCCATAACTTAGGAAAAACTCCTTCCTCAAGAGAGGAATTAAAAATAACCTGTAAAGGTAATGCGAGGGCGCGGCTGCAGCGTTTTATGAAAGAGGGTGGTATAGAATCTGGTCCAGGTCCTTTGGAAGCATCTAAGTGTTTGAGTTTTTTTAGGACTTCATCTTCCGTAAATTTTATAGTGTGTATAACACTATCAATACCCGATGAACCATAAGAAGTACTGTTAGGCGGTCCAGGATTTTTACTAAAAACGGATACAAATTGATCAGCGAATAGGTTTGCAATTTCAGGACCACTACTAGCCACCTGGTCATTCAAGAACATTTCGGCAGGTATGCAAGAATCTCCACGACGTTTATCTTTTATAAATCGCCAGAACGCTTTAGGGTTTTTGGGAATTTCTTTTTCAATTTTACATTTATATTCATAGTAGCAGTTATCTATCAAAGTATGACAGCGACTGCGAAGCAGTTCAAACGTAAGTCTGTCTCGAGGATTTTTATGTTTGCGGTATTTTTGTCTATATTTCTCTTTTTCAGACAAAGCCCTAATAAGCGAGTCACTATACCAAGAAGGAAATTTAGATGTTTTACTTGTATATTTCGGCACAAAATTATCGAGAGCATTTTGTAGTACTCCGTAGAAGGAATCAACCCTTTCATCAACATCAACACATTTATGGAATGTATCATACCAATCAATACCTCCAAGATAATTTAGAATCTTTTCATAATCAGCTTTAAAAAAGTTGTTGCCAGAGCGATGTTTTGATTTTAATTGGTTTATGTTTGAGAGTGGAATTGATATAAGCAAGTTTGGGTGATGGGAATCAAGTCTACTAAGCAGGTCATTCGGTCTAGTGACTGATACTTCTGACATGTTACTTAAAATTAAATCAAGAATCCTACCGTCATTGTTAAGACTATTATTACACTGATGTAGTTCATTAAGTGACATGAAATCTACCAGAGAGAAACCCAGTGAATTCTCATAATTTGACGGTGAGAGATGTAAGTCATCGTCTTTCCTGTTCCAATCGATAAAGCCCAAGTTAAAGTCCCCAAGAATCACAACATCATCGACATTATTTAACACATTGTTCACATTATTTAGGAAGTATTGTAGAGTGTCCTGCTTAACAGGTGGGGGCAAATAGATAAGGCAAAGTGCAATTCTCCTAATACAATTATTAACAGTGAACTCCACGGACAACCACAAATCTTCCAAATCACTCTCCCAGTATTTAATTCTTGCTGATTTAATTCTATTACTCACAGCAAACATGACCCCACCTCCATCTTTTTTGGTTACCTTAGAGGTTTGTCTATCTCTACGGTATACTACGTACCGTGAGTCTATGAATTCACCACTTGAAACGTTAGGATTCAGCCAAGATTCTGTAAATGCTATTACATCATAACTAGTCAACAGAATATTTTTAAAGATGTCTTCAGTCTTAGTTCTCATTCCTCGTACATTCTGATAGTAAATATCAAGCATTGCAAGTACAAATAACGCCAGGAACATTGTTAAAAAATAAAATAAAAACTAAACCTAAATTGTAACATTAGTAATTTTCATAAGCTTTAGGCTGTCCTGATTACGAATATGTATGGGCTTTGAGTAAATATCTTTACGTACAAGGATTCGCCCATTACGTATCCAAACAAATTTGTAGGACAGCTCCTTAGCCAGTTTTCGTGTTGCTGCATGCAATTGTTTGCTAGATGGACTTATATGTTCACTTACGAAAATAGGTACTGGGTTACCTGCAATGCCTAACTGATAAGAGTTCAATTTATCCGATGATTGTTTTTTGTTGAAGACTCCCACAGCAGCCAGCAAGCTGTCACGTTGTCGGGGGCTGCGCAGCTTAGCAACCACAGTGCGTGGACGATTACTCTCCTTGTTTAGTTTGGCCACTCTTGTAATTTGCATGATATCATTGTCGCCGATGTCACAACCAGTAACTTCTGCAATTTTTTTCAGCGTTTTCATTAAGTCTTCAGACTTATCCTCAGGTACTCCATTCATTTCCACGTTGCTCTCACGCATATTCTGTTCAACTATATTCAGTCGGGTAGTAAGTTCACTAATACTTTGCTGTAAGTTTACATTATCATGACGCAGTTGCTCAATTATGTTATCCTTTTCGTCAAAACGATTCTTGAACTCTTCAAAATGCTCATTAAAAAATTCAAACGAAACTTTGAACTCGGATATTTCTCCTTGAATATTTCTTAATTGGTTGGTTACCAAATCCCGGAAAGAGGATTTTAAAGCCGCGGCCAATTCCTCCTTGATAATCTCTCTTAGCGTACTTTCGCTAAACCATGGCTCTTGAATGCTTTCGACAGGCCTAGATTGACTACTTTTCTTTCTTTGTGTCACATTCGCATCAGGCGGGGTGTTCTTAGTGGAAAGAGTTTTGGGACTTGACGCTTGTTTCTTAACAGGAGAGTGACGAAGACTCGCAGCACTGTTGGTCGGGCGCACAGGTGTATTCGTGTTGTATTAATTAGCCTTTTTAAAGGCTCACTGGGCTGCTATAGACCGACACCATTTTGTAAATATTTTATAACCTAAAAATATTATCATTCGGACCTATTTTTAAAAGCAATAGACCTATTTAATGCTGTCCAACCAATACTATTATGTTAGCTATACAAAATTCGTTCTACACTAGGACTATACAATTGTTTTCGTTATTTCACATATATCTTTTTATAACATTTTAGACCAAAACCACAAAATATAGGAGGCGCGTGAAAATTTTCAATGAAACTTATATAGACATTTACAGTAAACTAAATTGCGAGTAATATTTGAAGGCATGAAATAACGAAAGAGTCAAAAACTTATATTCAGTAGTATACATTTTGTTTTGATGCAAACAAATATGGTGTCACTTTTGACCGTCTTCGTCCATATTATATTGCTAGGCAAATTAGTTAAATTACAACGTTAATTGTATTATAACATTTGTACCGTGGTATTAGAGATGTTTTTGCAATGATGTAGGGTTTATTTAAGTTCTAACTGTGAACACTTAAATAGCTCCAATAATTCCTATACTACATTCTAATGCTAGTCTAATGCTTTTGTAATGCAATTAACATCTTCATTATAAATAATATTGCTAGTATAATGTTTTTGTAGTACGGTTGGCAACTTCATTGACAATAATAATGCTACTTTAAGGCGATTGATACCTTTTTTGGCCACAATAATGCTAATATAATGCGCCTGTAATGCAATTCAACAACTATTGTGAACCTATTTAGGATCCAAAGCTGTATAATTTGTGCCCAATAAGCATTACAGTAGCCGTATAGACATTTATAATGCTACTATAAAACTAACTCAAAATGCGATAACGATACAGAAATGCTGTAAGTCGGCCGTTATACTGCTTTGATGTGTTACTTGGGTAGTGTATCGGGACTTTTTTTTTGTTCCGGGACTCTCCAGATTTCATTTCCTCGTCTCCCGGGACTTTTTTCAACATTTTCGCGTGTTGTGGCACTTTTCATGCATCACTTTTCCGTGTCCCGGGACTTTTTGTCAAGACGCAAGAGAAGCTTGATTAATTCGATTTTAAATCTTATCTAGCGCTTCGTATTACTTTATCAGATAATAACGTGGAGATAGCACTTTAGAAGCGCAGGTTCTAAGCTCGGCTCAGCTACAAAGTACATTTGAACGCAGAGTTAGGGTGCGTTTCCACTGAAGCGGAGTCGAGCGGAGCTGAGCCGAGACGTGCAGGAATCTTCCAATCACAGACGAGACGACAGACGCGTTGAGGATTTTAACCAATGTGATTGCTCCGCTCCGCTCGTCTCCGCTTCAGTGGAAACGCACCCTTAGTGCGGTCAGTGTTGTTTACTCAAACTAGTTGGCGAAATGGCAATACCTACAACAGCATGCATGAGTCTTACCGAAGACGTTATAAGTACAAATGACGTTAATACTGTGGTTATGGAATCGTCACTTGTTATGGCTTTATTTATGATACCTATCTAGAAACTATTTTCCATCAATTTACAACACGATGTTGTCCTACGATTTTCGATATAATTTTCAGTTGCATAAGGGTTTTTCATTTAGAAATTAACTAGTTGCTTCTGCCCGCGATTTCGTTCGAAGTCGGCTATAAACTGTCCAATAACACTCGGCAATAGTGTAGCTTTCAATTAGTGAAATATTTTTGTAATCGGACCAGTACTTCCGGAGATTACCTTTTACAAACAAACAAACAATTTTAACATAACATTACGCCTGTAATCACCGAAGGGTTAGGCAGAGATGTACCTATAGTAGGTACACCCACATTTCGCCAGTTATGTTTAAGTTTAAGTCCCATGTAATAGGGGGCGAGCCCATTGCCATCAACCGGGCACAAATCCAGGCTTCTAGTGAGAAATTCAGGATGGAAAACCCAATAACTTTACCCAACCCGAGAATCAAACCCAAGACCTCATGCTAGGCAGTAGCGCTTGCGACCAGTGGAACAATTTTGTCTCTAATTAGAGTTATTATAGTTTAGATTATCAATACATATTATAAAACAAAGTCCTCCACCCGCCGCGTCTGTCTGTTCGCGATAAACTCAAAAAACTACTAAACCGATTTTCATGCTGTTTTCACCAATGGATAGAGTGGTTCTCGAGGAAGGTTTTAGTATATAATAATCGACATCCACGCGTGTGAAGCCGCGGGCATCGGCTAGTAATATTATGAAATTGATAATTGTAATTGAAATTGACAAAGAGGTGCTTTTTAATTAAAACCTGTAAGCACGAACAGTGACTCATTTAGGACACAATTGTTTACAATTCTTGCAAACATCAACAAAGCACACTCATCGTTTAACTTGCGTCAGTTACCATTATTAAAAAATTACTTACATATAAAATAAACAATTCAATATTATTGAATCGAAAATAATAATTGTCGTCACCTAAGAGATAATTCAATTATAAGAAACAATTATGAATTTCAGTTTGTGTTCAATTAACGGGAATCAATTGCAGTTTTTTATTAGTAATTCGTTTATTTACAAATATTTTACCTTATGTTAAACTTGGTTACCTTGTCTTAAGCTCACTGGCGCCAAGGGGTGCAAGTGCGAGGACTCTTAGTCTTATGCTACGGCTACACTTCGCGTTATCGCGAACTTTTCTTCGTGCGCTCTCTCTCGCACACCCCTCGATTACTCGCTGAGCAACAGAGAGCGCACGAAGAAAAGTTCGCGATAACGCGAAGTGTAGCCGTAGCATTATGGATAGAGCGATGGCGGATTCAATAAATGTATCTATTCCGAATGAGAAGGGGTTCGTGGCTAAATGATAACGGTCGCACGGCTCGATCTAAGGTTAAGCTACGCTGGCCGCGGTCAATTCGCGGATGGATGGCCATCCAGACCCCTCCATGCCTCGGAAAACACAAGCCATTGTTCCCGGGTTTCATTCGTCATCTTTGAAAGTCGTTACGGGTAGTCACGACAGAAGCCCAAAAAACTACAACCAATCTTACCAAAGGGTATCGTGTTACCCAGTAACGGGTTGTGGAGGTTAGATAGGCTACATGTAAAATACTGGTATTCAGCTGCATTTATTCCTGCATCCGTCGGAAAATAACTCCAACATAGTTGGAAAAAAACTATTGATCTATTCGGAATGACATAATCAAACCGAAAATCTCTAAGTTGTTAATGTAACGCCTGTACCCGTGATTTTTATTTCTTCCAATCTTTCCCTAAAGGAAAATAAGGTCTCTTTTTTGATTACTCATCTTAGAAGTAAACCACTCTTTACAAAGTAGGTAATATTACGTACCTAGTATTTATTGATTCATAATTGTTTTTGAATGAAAATGTTTCAATGAATTTGAGGAATTCCTTTTATTAAGAGTTTGTTGTTAACCAATTATTTCCCTGTATGTAAAAGTTCGCACATATAATGCGTAAGGGCCGTCAGTGTAACATAACTCGGAAACGCCGAGCATCTCAGAGGCCTTAGTGCGAGTTTCTTTTAACTATCTTCACTTTACTCATCGACCGCGTTCGGCACTCCGATTGGCCCTTCACCAGTGAAGGCCAGTGAAGGGCCAATCGGAGCGCCGAACGCGGTCGATGCGTAAAGTGAAGATAATTAAAAGAAATTCGCACTAAGGCCTCAGTGCTCCGTGGTCAGTGTGAAAACTAATTACCTACCTACATAAAATGTATCACTGAATATATATTGCCACAGTCAAATCATTAATTTCCATCTTCCTAAGACGGCCATATTAGCAATTCCTCTAAAGGCAATTCATTTCCTGAATTTTCAGCTGTCGTTAGCAATTCCTCTAATTTGACACAAAATCAATTCCTATTGTGTGGACCATTTTACGAATCTCCATAGAAAACTGTCAAATGAATCGCACGCAGAGCATATTATGAATTGTCAGTTTGTGATATTTTATGATGATTCATAAATATATTTTCCTATGATTCTGCCAAAGTGACTGTTTTAAGCCCCCATATTGCGAAAAATTGCCTAATGTGAAGGAAAATACTGTACCTACAGGATACCTACGTAAGCTTTTACTAGCTAATCGAACAAGAATATTGCGCCCAGGATTTTGTAATATCTATATCCATATTTAAAAGACTGTCCTTGGAGTTTCTTGCCCGTTATTCTCCATAGAGATCTACGTTTTAGAATGGGCAACTAGCTTCAACTTTCTGACTAACTGACCGATTCTTTGACAATTCAAAAGTGTCTGTAAATGGTTTAATTGTAATAAATGCTTTGAGTTTGAGTTTGAACGTACCTCTTTATCAACATCATCAGCCCACTGCAGTCCACTGCTGGACATAGGCCTGTCCCATTGCACGCCATTCAGCTCGATTCTCGGCAACTCTCATCCAGCTGCTACCAGCCACCCTGCGAAGATCGTCGCTCCACCTAGCCTGAGGGCGTCGAACTGAGCCTACCTGACGAGTACCTATCATACTCTAATTGAACGTCATAATCGGTAAATTGATTAACTTACTCGTCCTTGATGATTTATTTAACACTTTAATCAAAGTTCCCGAAACAATTTTATTTGCAGTCGCTTGAAATGTGTTTTTAGCTTTATTTCAATCAATAGCTAATTTCATTTGCAATAATTGCATGAAATATAAATAAAAATAACAAAAAAATTGCAATTTCCAAAAAAAAAAAACGCTCAAATCCAAGTTCAAACGACAACGAAGCGTGTCGGCCCGCGACCGGCGGGTTAACCCGTGTAATGTTGACACTGTCAGCTTAACCCCTCGCCTGCTCCATGTTTTGCCATGTTTTTTTAACATTTAACCCATTTTTCAACAATTTTACTGCATTTCCCCCACGTTTAGTTTGACAGATGCGACACCCAGCAACCCTCGTGAGCCGCGATTTTTAATGGATGTCGATTTTTTCACAAAAAACGTGCATTTTTGTAAGTTTTTTTTTATTAATCTAAAGCTGACAGTTGACGCGGATATAATCTTTAATTAAGACTATTTTTGGTGGAGATTTTTTTTTCGTTTCAAGTTAGGGTTGTAATTGTATGATTTATTTATAGATTATCGCGCTGAATGGTTTTCGCAGCTTTTTTATCTTGTATCTGATTTTTGTTGTCCTAATTATGCTGTGAAATTATGATTTTCTTGTTGACCACCCTTGTTATTTTTACTTGGTTTTCTATTTTTATCTAATATTATATTAAAAGCATTAATATTTACTCAATTTCCCTGTTACTTTCCCACAATAGTTTAGAATATGTGAATTCAATTTCTTGCATTCTTTATAAGTATTTTACTTGCATTCTCTACCAATATTAATAAAAATATAGGCAAGTACCTACTGAAATTACTCAATATTGAATATTTATGTTAACAATTAGGTACTTTAATGTCCTAGTTAACACACTTATCTGCAAAAAAAAGGGCAACAATAAAAATTATGTTTTGTTTACTTATCTACTACTATCTTACACCCGCGGCTTCGCCCGCGTGGTATGTCGATAAAAAGTAGCCTATGTCCTTTCTCAGACTCTATACTATCTGTGTACCTCATTTATATCGGTTCAGTAGTTTTGGCGTGAAAGCGTGACAGACAGACAGACAGAGTTATTTTCGCGTTTATAATATTAGTAAGGATTATAATACCTATCTAACACAATAAAAATATAATAACAAACAACAAATTAGCTTCCAGTAACTGAGTTGTGGAGGTCAGTTAGGCAGTCGTTCCATGTAAAATACTGGTGCGCTGCATTCGGTTAGACTGGAAGCCGACCCCAACATATTTGGGAAAAGGCTAGACAAATGAAGAGCTTCCAGGAATCAAATCGAACGAAGTCACCAACATATTTATAGTAGGTCAGGGCTCCAGATTATGAAATATTTCCGCAATACACACTAACTATGTCCCAGATTACCACTTGACCAACCCAATTAGTCTTGAGCCCATCTGAAGAATACGGAGACCCGTCGGAACTAAAAAATAAAAGTACTTAGTGTACGACACAACTTACATGTGGGTATCATCGGCAAAATTAGTAAAAGCGATCACCATCCGAACTGAGGGCGCCTTCTAAATCACCAATCTTTATTACTTTAGGTGAAAATAATCTTTACGAAACGTATTATCTTGTAAAGTCATATAACCAAATAAATTCGTAAAATTGAAATGAATGAACAAAAATTTTAATATGTTACATCTAAGTTGTGTCGTACTATAACCAGCCTGTAATGATTTGTCCCATTCAGGCACATTCTTCTAACATGGCCTATTCGCAATCCGAAATTGATGCAGCCGATGTATTCTGTAAAAATCTCATCGTGAAAACTGTGAGCTTGAAGTGAGCTGAGAGACTGACACTAATGACAGCTCACTTCATAAGTTTTCACGATAAGATTGCCCATTTTTGTGTCATCATAGTAATCACAACATCAGGGTAAGGGTAAAAATGGGGTAACTACAATTAAAATATTATGAGTTATTGTTTCCTCGGCAGTAATTGTTTATTAATTCCATATCTATAGAGTTAGTTCACTTTCAAGTTTATAGGCAATGGTTATTATTATAATTAAAAATAGGTTTTAGGAGAGAAAATTGACTCATCTCAACTTTTTGGTGACTAAGCAGAAAAATAAAAACTCAACAATTATTTGTATATTTAATTTATTGAATACGGTAGAAATGCTTCGTAGTAATTAATGGAAAACAAATACATAACAAACAGACGGAGCTAGGAACATATACCGACCGCAGACCACATTGTAGCCCTTATTACTGAGAATAACTTAAATTAACCTGTCGTTTTTACTTGGACTATTCAAATATTTAACTTCGAAAAGGTGACGAGCGGACTTTTTCCTTGTAGTAATTAACCGTCCCCAAAAGATATTTATAAAAATTATTTTTTTCAAAGCAGTAAAAAATACTTTTCTTAATTTCAAAGATAACACTTAAGTTTTTTTTGTCTTGACAATAATAATAAGTTCTACAAAATGGCTGCGGCATAAGGTTTGGCTTTCTCCTAAAGCCAGAATATAATTCTCTTTATATATTTTAAAATATAATTTTATCCAATGTGGACGCCAGAAGTTTTTAAACCGCTATTGCAATTTAAATTGAAAATCAATCACGTAGGTTCTCCTCCAAGTTTATGTATTGTAATTTCCTAAATATATATTTTTTTATATTTTCCAACGAATGGCCATCCACATTAGTAAAACTTTTTATAAAATAATTTGACTAGAAACAACACAGTTTTTTTATATAACTCGAAAAATTATTTTCACGTTTTACAAAATACAGTCGCACTAAAAATATGTTAAAATTAAAAATAGGAACGACTAGAACGAATTACGTTATTTGGAATGAAGGAACTTTTGTATAGAGATCATAACGCTTCTGTCAACATCAAATATTTTTTTTAATAATAAACCTCTTCAATATTTGAAATTGACAAAATGAGTAACAAAGTTATCAGGGATTTATCTCAGACCTTCACAAAATATTAAAACTTTGATCTGAAATCAACCACGAGAACATCTGTCCACTTGTTATTTATAATACCTACTTAAATATATTAACTTAGGAACTTATTATTTTTGCAAAAAATACTTTAAGATTTTACTTAATATTTACCCGTTTTTCATTTTTTGTTATTTCACAAACCATTAAATCATGTAAGAAGTACGTATTTCATTTTTTTTATTCTTGTAAAGCACTTAATGGTAGTTTTGTTTTATCAAAAAATATTTTAAAAGACACAAAATATTTTTTTCACATAAACATAATGAGAAAAAAATGTTTCAAGTTTTTAAATGATTAAAAACTTTTTATTTCTTAATCTGAGCCGCTGTAGTTTTGCGTACCTGCGCATAACATGCGTTTCTTGAAATAATAATATTTATTTGGAATGAAATAGTTATCCTCCCCAAAAATATAATTCAAACTCTAAAAACTAAATCATTTTTTGCAATAACAATATTAAAAAAAAAAAAAAAAAAACGATTTTGAAAATAATAATACAGATTATTATTTATAAAGCGTGCGACTGTATTGCCTGCTTCTAAGCGTTGTACTTGAGTGAATTATTGTTACCTATTATTATCACTCCTGTAAACCTTTCAGCTACACTTAATAATTAATTTGTACTGTTTTTTTATTATTTGTTTACCAAACTCCGATACCTTACACGCTTGGTTAACAAATTTGTACTATTGTTAAATTGCGAACGTAGCTAAGATGGGACAGACGGACAAATATCATGTGTCTGTATTACACACATTTATAAAAAGTTTGATAAATAGATATATTTTTTTTACATTTTAGTCTCGGTAGAGAGTAGCAAGCTAACAAAAACTGTTAGCACCAAATGATTTGTTAAATAAAAGACTTTTACATATGAAATTTTAAATCAGATTTTTGTACATACTAGTTTTCATTGTGATTTTCTACCCTTATTGAGTATCCCAAAAAATTATAACAAATACCCCTAAAAGGGTAAAAATTACAATAAAATTAGTATTTTTCATATGCCTAGCGTAAAACGGTTTTTTGAATCCTGCAAAATGAATATTTTTGTCCATTTTTAAATAATGAATGCAACCAAATTGGCATTCTAATTGACTGATTAACGAACGTTTACTCACAATAAAAATGCCAATTATAATTATTTCGAGATGCTGAATTTCTACTAATTTATTTTATTTCTGTACATTTTCTATTTATTTTATGTTGTGAGTGTCAAAGATACCTTTTTGTCAAATACTCTTATTTCTATAAAAAGTACTGTCTATTATTTTTTTCTTGTCCATTAAAGGTATGTTCAATTTGTTATATGGATATAGTTTTCAGAATTATACATAAATATTATCCATAAATGCCTATTTTATTCTATACATGTAATATAACTGATATAATATAATAAAATTCTCTTACGGGGTCATCAAATGTTTTCCCTACTACTTGATTAGCACTGATTATACGTATATGTGAATATTTTTTGTTACAATATATATATTTTATATCTAAGTAATTTCCAACAACATTACAACAGGAAATTACTTATATTACCCATCTTTGCTACGTCCCCAACATTAGTTTTGGTCTCCACACCAAGTACAACGCGTTTGGGTAAACAAAACGTCTCAAACACAATTTTTAATACATTTTTTTCACTACATCCAATGACATCGATCTGAGTGACCGTCCATTCTCCAAATATAATAAAAACCCGGCATTCTCTACTATTGTTCCACGAATGCACATAGAAAATGGACGATGACTTCAGATCTTACCACGCGTACAATTGTATTAATTTGTTATTATTTAAAACGTTATTAATATAATTTGTTGTATCGCGCGCCCGCGTCTCGGCTCCGTGTAAGGTCTCGTTTGGCTCTGCATCCAGGAAGACTAGTAGGAAGATGGATCTTCAAAATAATCTCTGCCCTTATTTTGAATTCTATGCCTAATTTTGACGTTTTGGAGTAGGAATTTTCTTCTGGAACTATACGTAGGAACTTTGAAAATATATTAGTTAGATAAGCTTCTTGAAAATTCGTTGTCAACAACAAGAATATTCTTCGAAAAAGCAGAATATTTTTCCAAACCGTTAGTTAATACTTTTTTCATTTTCAGTTAATACAAAAATGAAAATGATTTTTCATTTTCAGTTAATGCAAAAAAATGAAAATGACTTTTCATTTTAGTTAATACAAAAATGAAAAGTTATTTTTCATTTTACCATTACTTCAAATTTTTCGTTTTAACAATGAGCAAAGTATTTTTATTCTATTTTCATATCTGATTACTATTATTATTTGGATTACGTAACCATTACATAAGGACTATAAGCTTAGTTACTCTATTTCCTCATAAGGTTTACCCTGATCCAAAATCACAATTATTATTATAACAATCAGGTTTAGCTTACCCTATCCGGAGCCGTTACGAGAGCGACCTCTAGTTTCTTTAAATTTAAATTACAACTTACGTACATACATAGGAACTTTCTTTAGAAGCTGCATGGTTTGTACAAGCTAACCTCCACACTGATCTACCAATAATGAATTATTTAAACAAACTTTGTTACCATTTTACCCATCAAATAAGTCTTGATTATCAAGATAATAATATTTAAGCGACGCCCGCCTCGCTCCGCTTTGCAGTAGCCGTGATTTTATTAAATGTTCAGTCTTTCTTGATGGCAGTAAATATAACTATTAAAAATGTACATCTCAAAATCCTGTTTTCAAAATATTATTTTAAATTTAAAGCGGTTTATAACTGTTTAATATTTGTGCAGAGCGGAGCGGCGCGTGCGGCCGCAGCAGTAACACATTATGTTTACGATTACAATACAAATAAGTATAATGCAGCGGGGCTTCCGGCGGGCGCGCCAAGCTCAGCCCGCGCGCGCCCCAAACAATGACCCGTATATATAAATATTGGTGTGTTACACAACAAAACCCGTCTGACCGAGCCCCACGACCACATATCTAATCAAATTTAATACTAAATTACGTTTAATGTTGATCACTGCCCAATAGTACGTATCTTTGTGCTTTAAGTCACTCGTAGACAACAATAAATAGTATCGAGTAGCTAACATGAGCGCGCGGCCTCCGTCCGGCGCGGCGTAGTAACGCACTAACTATATTTGTACTTTATTGTAACTCCAAAATATAATTTATACAATAACAGCTAATATAAAAACTAACGTCGTGAGGTAGAGCGGTTGTCGTAGTACTACATGGCATGCGCTAGTACAGTGGGGGAGTCGCTCGGCGACGTCGCGCCGCGTCGCGCGCAGACCGCGCGGGCGACCGCCCAGGTGTCGCGTCCGCCGACGCTCCTCAGTGATCAACATCGCACCGGTACTACGACGCTATCGTGAGTGCGCACTCACCGATAAAATACCTTTAAATAATAATTACTCCTAGGGTGTATTTCTTCTCCCGATCGAAATCGACGTTTCATAAACTCGTCTCGGACCGACCCGACGGAACATCGAGGAGATAATAATAAATAATCGAATTTATAAGCGGCAACGTTTCATATATCACCCGTTCAATATAATTCTCAATATATGAAGTTAGACTCTGACAAAAAAGAGGCCGGGGGCCGCCGCGCGGTGTGGCGCTCGAGCGGGCGGCCGCAGCAGCTTCTCCCTTTACAAATTACGTCTCATAATATTTCAGCAATCGCTTGAAGGCACACAGCGTTAAATGTAGTTAGTACAGTTCAGCGATCGTAGGCGCGCGCACGCGGCGGTGTAGTCGCGGGCCGCGCGCGCGCGCCGCGTCCGGCAGCCGAGCCGGCGTCAGCGGCTAGGCCGGCGTCAGCGTCAGCGTCACGGTGGCGCGGCGAGTGGCGCGTCGCCGCACCGGCAGGAACACCAGCGCCGGCACCAGGCTCAGCGCGCCGCCCGCCTCCTCCACCACGAACGGCTGCATCGTGAGCGGCGCCTGAGGAGCGCGCGGCACGGCCAGCAGCGCGCCCGCGCCGCCATGCGCCGCACGCAGGTGCGCCTCCAGCGCCGCGAAGCCCTCCGCACGGAACTCACAACGCGAGCACGAGTACTGCGCGTCCGCGTCTCCCTCGCCCTCACCGCTCTCGGGCCCCCCCTCGCCACCCTCCATCTCACTGCCGCACACGCTGCCCGGTGGCTCCGGCGGCATCTCTGGTGGCTCATTCGCCTGCTGTTGTGCGTGCGCGCGTTCGTGGGCAAATAGAAATGCGAGCACGTCAGTGGTAAATGGACAGTACGAGCAGGCGTAGGGTTTATCACGCGTGAGCAGGTCTAACGGCCGCGGCGGTGGTGGTGGTGGTCGCGCAGGTGGTGCGTGCTCGGCTAATAAATGTGCTCGCAGAGCCCGCGGGCCGCGGAACCGCCGCGCGCACAGCGGGCACGGCTCGGCGGGCGCGGTGGCGGCAGGCGCGGGGGGCGCGGGAATGCCATGCGTGTTGTGTTTGTGCACGCGCAGGAAGTACTTGCTGCACAGCTCCTTGTGACAGATGTCGCACGTGACGCCGCCAAGCTGCGTGCCGCTCTCCAGCGAGATGCCGTGCATGCGCTGCATGTGAGTGCGCATGAAATACTTATTACACAGCTCCTTGTTGCAGATCTCGCAAAAACTCGACCCGGAAGAGGATGCTCGTCTCTCGTCGGGTGGTGGTGGCGAGGCGGAAGGTGGGCGCGGGCCCGGGTCATTCGGCTCATCGGCGAGCCGCTCGGCCGCCAGCTCATTCAGTTGAGAGATCATCGTCTGTAACTTGCGCAACTCTTCACTCGCAGATCCGGGTGACGCAACACCGCGTTCCTCTACGATTAGATTTAGCGGACTCGTTTGGCCGTCTCGTAATGCTGCCTCAAGCTCATCTTCGCATTCTCTTTTAACTTCAGCCATTTCTTCAGGATCTAATGGCGGTGGCAGCGAATGTGAACGCGGTGGCGTGTCGGGTGGTAGTCCTGACAGCGCGGGTGGTGTGGTGAGTGGCGTGGTGAGGGGCGTGCCTAGAGGCGTGCACAGCGCACCGGGCGGAGTGGCTGACGGCGGAGAATGCTCGTTGACCGGCGAGCGCCGCACAGGCACGCCGTGCCTCCGCTCTCGATGCGTCCGCAAGAAGTATTTGTTGCAGTACTCTTTACAGCATATTTCACAGAACGCTTCTGGATTAACCACACCTAGCCGACGCAGTGCATCGGGCTGGAAGCCACACTCACGCGCGCGCCGTGCCGAGTCTGGTGATAAACGGCGTGGAGTGCCACCAGACTCCTCGTCGGAGGACCGGCGTGGTGGTGACGGCTGTGCGGGCGGTGGTGGTGCAGGCTGCGGGTCACCACCGTCATAGATACCGTGCTTATTTGCGCGGTGGGTCTTCAGGAAGTACTTGTTACAGAACTCTTTGCAGCAGAGGTCACAGTATGCCTCAGGGTTGAAGATGCGCGGTGGCTCGTGTCGCGGCAGGAGTCGGAAGGCAGCGAGGGGGTCGAAGGTGGGGAGACCGAGCTCCCCGAAGGCGAGCGCGCTCTTGTAGATGTCAGCCATCTTGGCGTGCAGGTCGAGTGGCGGGGGCGCGAGGTGCTGCGGCTGCGCGCGCGTGGGCGCCGCCTGCTTGCGGCGCTTGCGGCCGGGACTGCTGCCGCCGCTCTCCAGGTCCAGCTCGCGCTTGACCGCCGGCGCGACAGACATCGCGTCACCGCCGCATCTGAAATGATACAGACAACACGTTACTATTGATGCAGAGTTGCACAATAAATGGGATGTTATGGCACGTGTATTCCAAATATACATATTTCGGAAATCAAAACTGATAACATCAAATATTAGACGAATTTTGACCATCAACTGAGCATCCGATTAAAGAATTTGGCCTCGATTTTCTCAATTAAAATTAACATTAAACTTGTAAGGACTGACTCATCTTCGCCGATATCGACTGTTGTAAATTTTCGACAATTGATAACAAAAAAAAACACGTCCGTTACAATTTAAAAGTAAAAAAAGTAAATGATTAATAAAATGGTTTTTTGACTGCAGTTTACACGTTTTAATTTTTGCAAAATAAAATTAACCGCACCCCCATTCCCTTTTCTTCTTACAAACACCACAGAACTATTGTTAAATTAAAAGGTCTACAAGTAATTTTCAAATGAACTATATAATGTCATCGACGAGCCGCCATTATTCATGGAAATAAATATTTATACAAAAACAATTGTTATTGCTGTAATCAGTGAATAGAGTCATAAATTAATAATAGTACACTTTATATTAGTAGGTAGACCTATTTTTAAAACGCAGTCCCAAAAAAAGAATTGACTATGTTGTAATTTAACTAAATATTTATTAATATTTTTTTTGAGGTTACGATGAAATTAAAAATCTTAATCTCAAGCATTCATTTCGATGAAACCAACCATTTACAGGCACTTTTGAATTATCAAGGAGTCGGTCAGTAAGAAAAATGAAGCTCCACGGACACTCTTTTAAATCAAAAAAATAGATACAAAAAAAATACTTGTGATTAAAAGTCAGGAGTTAAAAAAAAATCCAGGGGAACAGACCGAGGTTTATTGACCCTGGACATTATACATTTATCAATTATTGTAAATGATTGCATAATTATGAATTAATTATTTTTTATGTCACAACCTCGATAAATCAGAAGCAACATTAAGAGCCCGATCATTAACATTCGATAAGATAGTGTAATTAAGTACTAACAAAATATGGACATTTAAATAGTCAGAATTAAACGATTTTTTATTATTTGTATCCATTACTCGAGTACGGTTGCTTGCCAAAGTTATACCTAAAGCAAAAGATTTACACTAATACAATAAATATAATTTATCATTTATTTATTTAACCATTTATGCACACACATATAAATACAGAAAAGAAGAAAGGAACAGAAAAATTCGTACAAAGGCAAACATTAGCAATCATTCATAAGATCAAGTACCTAAGTTATCATTACTGTTAAGATAACCAATAATTGTAAATTAAATGTGATCATTGCATTAGTTTTCAATGCATAACTTCAATAATGCCGTACAAGATTCCAATAAGAAAATCCCTCACCTATTATTATCCTGTCTTAAATCAATCGCCTCCATTGATCACTTAGTTCTAATCACCATCTCAAAATCACCACACACACAACACTAAAAAAGTATCATCAGTGTCAAAAAGAACCACTAAATAACTACAAAGTACAATCATTCGCGAAAACTTCTGAACTTTTCCTTTTATTTTTTGGCACGTGCTTACGCTTGCGCGTGCGCGTTTAAAACTGATGTTTTAAGTAAAAACGCGTGCTGCATTTCTTTTTTTTTTTGTTAGAAAATAGCAAAAATGGTGTTCCCCACCCGGCCACCCTTGGCAATGTTGATTATTTGACAGGGGGCCGGTGCATTATGGTGAAGCGAGGGTTTACATGGCACGGTTGTTATTTTGTTGCAGTTTGTTTTATTGTGCATAATTTTCGGACTTTGCAGATTCGAGAAGTCTTTTGTTTTTACGATTTTTTGGCGCTTATCACATAAGCACAAAAACATGAGATTGGTTTTTAAGTGCTTACAGACTTAGCCGCACATATACGCTTTAAGTGGCGTTCTTATATCTTGAATGGTTAATATTGCGTTTTGTTTCAAACGGAACTACTTTGTTGGTGGTGTTCTGCTATTTGTATTGAGGTAGTACAATTTTCAGTTAAAGACTTGGCTGTCCTGTAACCAAAAAAGTTATACTTACTTATTAACAAATATAAAATTTTGCTAAACTTCAATTTTGTTAGCGAATAGTTTTATAATACTTTTGCACTTTTATTGAACTAGGATTCATTATATAAAAACGAAAAAGTATTTTATATCTATTGGAAATGGATGATAAACTAACGTTTATTCAAACCAGCACAACATTTTAATTCTAAACATTGCAATCTTTCTTTCTCTATAAGCTTTATGCAATAAACCCAAACAACTGAACCACTCCCGTCACAATGTAAACCAAATCTAATACCAAACAATACGCGTTACTTTCCAAAAATTTGGAAACACTATCAAAAGGGCGTCTCTGATCAAACATGCTCCGTCTCTTTCACATATATGTTATTCTTCTATCTCCCTCTCATATTATACAATATGTTTTTCTCTTTCTTTCAATGTGATGTCTACGTAATGGTTATTGTGAGTTATGGTGTTATAATAAATCTTACTTTCGATTTCGAAAAGTGTATTGTTTTTTTTTGTAAAGTTTTTGAAACTTTATTTAAATATAGAATATTATTAATAAAACGTATATTTTTATTTGTGAAAAGAAACGATATATTTTTTAAAGCTATTTTAAAATAGGATTCGGTTTGACAATTTTATTCATTGATGGCATCTCTTTCTACCATGACTTGCAAAGACAAGTCAAAAAAAGGCCAATAAATGGAAAAAAATATTATAAAAATCCATGAAAAGTTCAGACAAGTATTATTTTATATAAACAAGCAGCGAGCGGTGGCTAACGCTTTCTCATAACATTTTTTCACCACCAAAGTAAAAAGTTTTTATTAAAAAGTCGAAAAACAAGTTTAATTACTTCCTAAGGAAGTGGACGGACCGACATCAATTTGCCTTGTTAAAATGTTATTGTAATTTAAGATGCTTCATTTATTGTTTGTTTTCTGAGTTCACATAAAGCAATAAAAAAAACATTCACACACACTCATGTGTGTGTTTTCCTAGGTTTTCCCTTGCAAAACTGCTTTATAAGTTTATTAGTTAAAATATATACATTGGGTAACTTATTAACTAAAAAACTAAAATATATACATTGCGTAACTAATTAACTAAAAAACTAAAAGGACCAACTAACTATACCAATAAATATAAAAACAAAGGGACAGGGATAAGTATTGTTACGGTAATAAAAATATGTTATCTATAATTATACTAATTAACGGTTAACTGACCATAGTTTATTAGTTAGTATCCGCAAGCCTTCTTACAGAATGAACTAAGATAAGAAACTTTCAATCGTAAAAAAAAAAACTAAGTTCGTATTCACTGTTTTCTAGTGATTATAAAAGTGACACAAAAACTATAATATGATTTTTCTGAATAGTTCAGTTCAAAATATACGGAACATTTGAACGACTCACTCCATTTCTAATTTCGAAAAGTAGATTGTCTGAATACCTCGGTTCCGCGGTGTCATTTAGATTTCATTCATTTTAAAATGTTTCCCAAATAATTTTAATGAGTTTTTCTTCCTTTTACAAGTTTTTTCGTAATGGCTTTGGCTGATCTAATTATGAGTTCTTTTGGCGGCCGCGCCTCCTTCGTTCATGTGACCTAAAATCGGCATGGGAAACAATAGGGATATAGGAAAATTATACCATTCCTAACCTAAGTAATATTATAAGTGCGAAACTGAGTTTGTTTTTTTGTTTGGTACGCTAAAAAGACTGAAAGGATTTGGATGAAATTTGGCTTAAGGATAGACCATGACCTGGATCGCATTCGAAGCCCCGGCAACAGCTAGTTTGCCATGTATAGTTCCGTTTCCCTATTCCTAGGTATAGCCAACCCGCCTTGAGCAAATGTGGTGATCAATGCTCGATTGCTCGTGCCTTCTCTGTATTCCTTCTTTGTACTGCAGTGGGACAGTAAAGGGCTGTTTTTTAACGACAAAAAAAGACACATTTCATTTTATTCTGCCTAATGCATCTTGAAGAATGACCAAATAGGTGGCAAAGCAAAGTTCACTAAAGCTTTCACAACTTCCCCCTTTAAATAGGTAAGTAGAACGAATATTTAGGGCGAGCTTAACAATTTAGTATAAAAAACAACTTTCGCTTTATTATGATAAAGATAACAACTGATAGACACTATGTATCTACAAAAAAGTTCATAAATTGATAACCAGAAAAGAGGTTATCAATTTTTAATAAATTGCTTTTTAGGTGAGTGACAGGCTCAATAGTACCTTGCCTTTGCCGAAATCCATCGTTCTAAAAACAAAACAGACAACATGGCGCCCTAATAATTACAACTACAAAAATGCGATCACTGAGCAAACTGTGGTTCCATTTTACGAACACCACTCAATATTCATTCATTTTTTCGAGTCAAGTGCTATATTTTACTGCTAAGTCGTTAACTTTGAAATATCGGTCGCGGGGGAGGCGTGGGGTGGGGGGGTGGTTGGCAAATAAAATAAAAATAAAGGCCGATTACGCCCGACATTTTATAATGGACGATGAAATGACATGCGGGCGCCGCTGGGGCGCGCGCCTGTAGAGACTTCCTAAATGTCAGCGCGTGATTTTTTGGCGATTTCAGCTTTTATTTTGTTATATTTTTGTGAACTATTTTGTTAAAGGTTCGGGTTGGAAGGGGCTTGGCTTTTGTGTTAGTAGTTTGGACTTTTTAGATTTATGACAACGCTAACGAATAAAGGTAGTTCGATCGAGGTCTTTCTTTTTGTTATTGCGCAATAATATTGAATTTTAAACAACAGTTTACGTCTGTAAACCAAATCCTAACTAATATTATAAATGCGAAAGTCGTTTTTTTTGTTGTTACGCTTTCACGCTGAAACGGCTGAACGGATTTGGATGAAATTTGGCACAGGGGTAGACCATGACCTGGAATAGGACATAGGTTATTTTAACCCGATATTCCCACGGGATCGAGACTCACGCGGGTGAAACCGCGGGGCGCAGGTAGTCTAACATAAAAATGAAAATATTACAAATGTAAAAAGGGTATTTACATGAGTTTTGTAATATTGATTAGTCATTAGGACTAATTCAAGTCAAGGTCATAGTAATATAAGTAGGATTTTTTACCGTCAGACTTAAAAAAAGTAGGAAATTATTTATAGCGAAAACAAAATTCGTAAAATGAAAACATCAAGCCAAAATTAAAATTTGAAACTCTCAGTTCCTCTCCATCCCTTTCCGATCCAACAGACATGTCACCGCGTATTTATATTCAATCACTCAGGGCGGGAGTCGAACCCGCGACCCACACCCCCGCAGACCTCGCCGCCAGGTGCTAAGGGCTTATAATTTTATAATTGAGGCCTGTGACTGACGCGGGCACATTTTAAAGCTGCACTTGTGGTCGAAATTGGGAATTTTGAGAGGGTTCCGCAGGGTAATTTTTGTTTAGAATTTGAAAAAAAATGATTCCAGTTATGTAATACCTACCTATCATAATCATTTATTTGCAACAGGTATTGGTAAGGAGTTTGTCATTAAGTTTCATAATACATAGTCAGCCATTTACAATGCAAATGGCTGTTTATTTGAAATATTCATAACTTAAAGGATTTACCATATAGTGGAAACATCTATTTATTTACGGCCAGTTTCTTCATGAAAAGTAACAGTCAACTGTTCTTCCGCGCCGTTGGATTTACAACCCTCGCCTCAGCGCCGAGGATTGAAAATACAACACTGCAAAAGAACAGTTGACTGTGACTTTGGCTGTTACTTTTGATGAAGAAACTGGCCGTTAGACACGTTAAAAAAAACAAATTCATTTCAAAATGAAACAGGCAAAGAATTTGTCATACATAATCCTCACACAGCTAAAACTTTAAACCGATTTTCAAATCTTACCACACCGACAAGTGGGATAAGAGTGGCTTATTTTCGGCCAGGAATTACGCGAAACCTTATATTCGGTTTCTTTAAAATGTGGCACTTAGTATCGGCCTCATTAGCGAGTTTATTAGAATACGATACTTGTAAGGAATCCCTATATCTAAGTCCCTCCATCCATCCGAATGTAATTCCATTATTCACGAGCATTTTTACACTTTTGAGTTATGTAAGCAGATTCAATTAATTTTCAAGGTAACTAGGTCGATTCCGGGGGAGAAAGAAATAGGATTCTTATGTTTTGGGATGACAAACGCCTATGTAACAGTCGCACGGGTCGATCCATCAGGTTAAGCTACGCTTGCCGGGGTTGGTCCGTGGATGGGGGACCATCTTTAGATACCGTGCCTCGGAAAGCACGTTAAGCAGTTGGTCCCGGCTGTCATTTGTGGATCTTTGACAGTCGTTACGGGTCGTCAGAAGCCCGAAAGTCTGACAACCAGTCTTACCAAGGGGTATCGTATTACCCAGTTACTGGGTTGTGGAGGTCAGATAGGCAGTCGCTCCATGTAAAATACTGGTATTCAGCTGCATCCGGTTAGACTGCAAGCCGACCCCAATATAGTTGGTAAAAAGGCTAGGCAGATGATGAAACGCCTATGTAACTTATACTTTGAGTAACAGACTTAATAACAAGTTATTATATTCCACGCACACCCACACACACACCATTACATTATCACATCTTACACCACACATCATCATTATTATCTGTCTCACATTACATTATTACTTTTCGTATGTAGTTATAAAAATTTAAAGGTTTTTTTAGTTAATGCTTTAAAGTACTTTTTTCTATCTTTATGAATTTACAGTTGCAGTTTTAAAAGCAGGTAAGATGCTAAGTTGTGACAGTGCTAAAAATAATTCCATTAAGCTAAACATGAGGTCGAAAAACGTCGTAAACAAACGAAACTTCTGATAATATTCACACGAATGGATTTTCTTTTTAACCTACGGAACCCTAAAACACAAATCAACGGCTGAGAGCGGTTGGCAGAGATGTCTCCACATAGTGTTTACAGTAGGTATATTATTATGATTGTGTAGCCGTTATCATTCGGAGGGTAAGCAGCACTCTAAGTTAATGTTTATGAACTTTTGGGTTATTTTATGTGTCAAAAATTGCCTTCTTAAACAGGCATTATTTTGTTTCAAATAAATAAAATGCTTTCTTTTTGAAATACCTATTATAAATAATTATGATGTAGTATCTAATCTATAGCATTTTCTCCTATTGAATCATTGATCATATTGAATTTAATACACGACTAGACAGAAATTAAGTTTTTTTTTAACTAAATGTAAGGTTATATGTCCTTTTTAGAAGAAATTGCCATCTCATCACCTATCCAATCAACCTGCCTAGCCTTTTCCCAACTATGTTGGGGTCGGCTTCCAGTCTAACCGGATGCAGCTGAATACCAGTATTTTCTACGGAGCGACTGCCTATCTGACCTCCACAAGCTACCAACGGTACTACGATACCCCTGGGTAAGACTGTTTGTTTGGCTTCTGACGACCCGTAACGACTGTCAAAGATCCACGAATGACAGCCGGGACCAACGGCTTAACGTGCTTTCTGAGACACGGAGGAATTTCGGTATGTTAAAATGGTCACCCGTTCTGGTAAACGTAACTTAACCTGATGGATTGACCCGTGCGGCTGTTATTTCTTAGCCACAAGCTATCCGCAAAAACTTATAACCACAACAACCCAGCTTAAAAAACTACCCATCATAATCAGACTACCCCCATTTTCAGTAATCATGAAAATCCCAAAGTTAGTCGGCCCTGAACCTTTAAACGTAACTGTAACGATATCAACACAATCAAGGACAAACAGTTTGTTCAGACGGCGACACAACGCAACGCAGACGGCGACTCAAAAGTTGTTTGTAAATGTATTTTTAGACGCGAACATCGATCAATTAATTACGAATTTATTTTTAAAGTTATTCTTACTGGTACAGTCAGCAAAAGAAATAAGTATGCAAGCAATTTCAAACTCCTTTCTTACTCATTTTGCTGAGTAGGTGCTTAGGTTTCAGTTAAACCGTCTCCGTTAACAAATCTTTGACAACACTCGTCCTAGTTTACCTATAAAGTAGCATAATCAGCCTATAATGTTCCCACTGTTGAGACACAGGCCTCTTGGTGAGAGGGAGTGCGTCGTAATCCACTACGCGGGCCCAGTGCGGGAATGTCTTCGAATGTTTGGTTCTAGGACATACTGGATGCTTCACGATGTTTTCCTTCACCGTTTTGATAACTACCAAGTTTTTTTTTGTTGGAATTATGATTTTTATTTTGGATGGCGCATTAAAAAGATAGCTAAGATAGCTCCTATTGAGCAAAATATGCTTGTTTTATGACCTTTTATCGAAATCAAGTCAAAAGTAATGAAAACCGTACACACAATCTCTTATTCTATGATCTGTATACGATAACCGCTGGGCTATAGCCACAATCTTTCATTAAATATACATTATTTCTTTGTATTACACTTTCTGAAAACGACAGGGAAAGGCAGCGTTTATAAATATATTAAAAAAAAAAAAACTCACGCTATCTTTCCGTAAAAGAGTAATAAAAAACTACAATACGCCAAGTGCTACGATCCTTATCTACTACTTTTTCTGAGACCACGTCCCTACATAACTTCACTTGCGGCCTTTTAAAGGACATCATTCATAAATGTTAACTTTTTATGGTAATTTTAGATTGTTATGCTTACCTATTAAATGAATGTGATTCCTTATTACATTCAAAAACCGTTAATCATAAAATCTAAAAGTTAACAACTCAATCGTCATCATAATCATCAGCAGTCCATTGCTGGCCATAACATCAAAAGTCACTTATTCAAATTACGCTGAGAATCAGCACTTTTTGAACGTCAACATTACATTATATCTTCACGCGCTAGTTCAACTCTATCTTCAGTCCCTCAACCTGCCATCCTGTGAATCCTCGCTCCACATATTTTAAGTACCGATTCCTATCCTACATTATTTTGCTGATATCCTCATTGGTCTCCACACAACAAAACATATACCCCAATGGTCATTGGTCCTAAAGGCTTATATCGAGGTCCATCGACATCGCTGTTATTTCTATCCGACTAATTAATTCCAGATTCGGTACCTCCCACGGAGAAAAGTCCATTCCATTCTACAAGACAACTCAATACATCACACTGTTCACGACATATACATACATCAGCCCGCCACTGAAATTTCTTTCACACAACGACAGAAAAATTGCCCATCTGAGCACGTTCTTAGATAAAAATCGCGAGCGACGTCGCGGGAACAGACAAGCTGACATAAATATGTATGCATACATGTATGTATACATCTCATATGTGACGGCGGAGTATTGATTTTGTCGAAAAATGTTTATATTTTTATCTCTGTACTGCTTAGTTTACAGATAAAGCGGTAGCGATAAGCGAAATTAAAAATGTAGTAAATCATTCATCGATTAATTTATCTGAGTATTTGGCACACTGCATATGATTTTATGGAAGCTTAGTAAGGTTTGGCTTAGTTAGGTGTTTTGGCGTTTGAACGGTTTTTAAGTTAGCGGGTATTGTTCTACTACGAATGTAGTTATTTATCCTTACCAATATTATAAATGCGAAAGTAACTCTGTCTGTCGCACTTTCACGCCAAAACTACTGAACCGATTTTAGTACACAGATAGACTAGAGCCTGAGAAAGGACAGACAGAGGCTACTTTTTATCGACATATCACGCGGGCGAAGCCACGGGCGGAAGCTAGTTCGTTTATATTTATATTTTGGGATTTTGAAAAGAAATCTGATGATTATTCTTCTCAAAATCAAAGCTAATAAAGTCAATAGGTATTTAGTGTGCCTAGTTCATAATAATAAATGATGGTACAAAAATAACATAATTTTTACATGACACTTTTAAACTGGTGCAAACATCACTTCCTTTCACAAATCCCAGTGTTTGGGTCAAACACAGATCATCCCTGATCGAAGGTCGACAAACTAAACGACAAGAATAACATTTTACAATCCTTTACATCTTAACAACGACTGTTACTATAAAATTGTTATTGTCATCGAAGATAATGCGCATTGGATCAAAATCTAATGTAATGGTAGAGAATTTTTGCTTTGAGGGGCTCGTGGCTAAGTAATAACAAGCTACACGGTTCGATCTTAAAGGTAAAGCAACGCTTGCCGCCGTCGGTTCGTGGATGGTGACCATACATTACATATCGAGAGCCCTCTGTAGCTCGGAAACCACAGTTAAGAATTATGTTAGTAGATTAGTTACTAACATAATTCTTAACTGTGCTTTCATCATCTGCCTAGCCTTTTCCCAACTTACTGGGGTCGGCTTCCAGCCTAACCGGATGCAGCTGAATACCAGTATTTTACATGGAGCGACTGCCTATCTGACCTCCGCAACCCAGCAACTGGGTAATACGATACCCCTTGGTAAGACTGGTTGTCAGACTTTCGAGCTTCTGACGACCCGTAACGACTGTCGAAGATCCACAAATGACAGCCGGGACCAACAGTTTAACGTGCTATCCGTGCCACGGAGGAGTCTCAGTATGTAAAGACGGTCACCCATCCATGGACCAACCCCGGCAAGCGTAGCTTAACCTGATGGATCGACCCATGCGGCTGTTATTCCTTAGCCACGAGCTCCTCAAAGCAAAAATTACCTGTAATTAACTATGCTTTCCTATTATATAATACATATGTATAATTATATATAATTATATATCATAAATTATCAATAATATTATTATAAAATCAGGAAATTCATTAAAATATTAATTAAATTTACAATCATAAATAAATAAATAAAAATCAATTAAATATCTTATCAGTTGCTGTTCTTTTCGACATGCAACTGTTCACAATGCCACAATATTGGGCAGTCAATTCTGCCAGCCACAACGCTAAGAATACTGTTGCCACACTGCCGCGGGCACAACTTAGCAACGATGTAGCTCTCTTCCTGAGGATGGCATGGAAGCCATGAATACGCGGGTCGGCACAATGCCCGACGCGCTGCAGTGCCTCGGCAACTTAAGGGCGCACCCTACCTCAAAATTGCTTAGCATGATCCTCCGTTATGCCGAAAATACTACAGCATTAATTTTGAAATAAATATATGTTAAAGTTGAGGATTGATGCTAGGTCCTATTTTGGCGAAAACATGATTACATAAAATTTTCTCTATAGAAAAAAATCCAAAGTTACCTCTAAACAGAACTATAAACCACTGGTATTGAAAAAATACTTCATATTAGATAATTAAACTTTGCATAATAACTGAGCTATCTATAAAGCAAGTCTCATGTTTTTTTTTTTTTAATTACCATTATTTTCACCGTAAAAAGCATTTAACTAAACTTTTCGACGCTTGAGAGCCGCTAGCACCCCGGTACGTCTCATTCATATCGCGAGTAGTATGGTGCGAGCGAGATAAAAACTGCGGTAGGGTATCCTAACTTGAAGTTGACTCTACCCACACGGACAAACAAACCATTGGCAAAAAAGAATGTCTATACTATACCATTGAATTGAGTAAAAGACTACAAGGCACCAGATCAAAAATGTGTTGGGTACCTTACATCTCAAAAGACAGAGGTTCAAGAATAGATATTTTGGCCCACATATTCTCCACTTCCGACTACGCTGTAAGCAAGATTTATCCTATACAGTTTATGAGGCCATAACACGTTTGTTTGAATATCTATCAAGGGGATAATCAACTTAAGATCGTAATGCTTTACTAACACTATCACTAACATATTTAGCAGGGAACACAAAGCCTCCACGATTGTCAATATGTACACACGGCTACACATCAAGCTATACATTTCCAGTATAAACTGACCTCGCATTGTACAGAAATCCTATACAATGCGAGATCAGCATAAATTGGAAATGTATAGCTTGATGTGTAGCCGTGTGTACCTGTTTAAGTACAGTCAAGTCTTTTATATCTTTGTCAGTTTTCAAATCAAAGGAAAGATCCTTTATCAAATCAGGATACATACCTTTTGAAGCTACGGCACTAAACACAGTATACAAAACTATATTTAATTAATTGATTATAGAGGTCAAAATAGCATACACGAATGACCAATGTCGAGTTGACATTAACCTAGCTAAAACCACTTGGCCGGCCTGTCCATTTTAAGAAATTATTTTATACATCCGCGTATGTCTCGTTCTCGTGGGAATATCGGTATCCTATGTCCTATTCCGAGTCATGGTCTACCCATGTGCCAAATTTCATCAAAATCCGTTCAGCCGTTTTAGCGTGAAAGTGTAACAAACAAACAAACTCATTTTCGCATTTATAATATTAGTTAAGATAGTTAGGATAATACTCAGTGATAATATAGTATTCTACTGGTGAAAGATTTTTTAAATCGGTGCAGTAGTTTTGAGTTTATTAAATTATATCTTTTTTCTTTATAATATCAGCGTAGATGTATTTATCAGTAAAGTATCAAGCCACGTGTAGATCTATTGCATTTGCTACGACCTACGAGTTGCTACGCGAAGCTACGAATTCATGAAATCATGATGAAATAAAAATAATAATAGTTATTAGTATTATGTAGACTAGCTTCCGCCCGCGGCTTCGCCCACGTAGTATGTCGATAAAAAGGAGCCTATGTCCTTTCCCGGGATGCCATCTATCTCCTTGCCAAATTTTATCGAAATCCGTTCAGTGCTTTAAGCGTGAAAAGGTAACATACAGACAGACAGACAGACAGATGGACAGAGTTACTTTTGAATTTATAATATTTATAGTATCGATTGCAAGCAAAAAATAACAGCTCTAAGCGGCTATTACATAAAAAACTCAAAAAAAATTCTCCTCTATTCGTAGCAAAACATTATTTTTACACTCATACATAGACAATACGAATAGGGAAGGAACTTTGATTGATAGTAGGCTGATAAAGCGTAAAGGCATTTTTGAAACTATGTGACCAGAGAGTGACTTAGTTAGTAACTGTTCCTCCTCTCCCCTCGACGCCTCCACCAATTATACATTATTACGACCATCTTTTTGAAATCTGACACTCACCGTCACAGGTTATAAAAGGTTCTCATATCATTGTATTAGGTCGACTGTCCGTCCTCAAATCATCCCCCGCCTCCCCTAAGACACGAGCACAAACACACGAACGTATATTAATCTAATCACACTCCGTTTCGGCAAGAATGTGTGAGTATACGTCTTTAATAATATCTGGGGGGAGGCCGCCCGGGGAGGAACCCCACCCTCCTCCCCTACTAGTGAAAAAATATATCCTAAGGAAAACAATATTATAAATTGGACGCCGCGTATGTGTGCGCGCCTGTAGAAATGGCGATGTATTTCCTTCGCATGTCTTTTTATTTCATTTTACTTTATTTTATTCCGCATGTGATGTAGTATTTTTTTTTCACTTTTATTATATTTTCTTTGACGTAGCGGAGCCTCGGATGACAATGTAGCCGAATCGAATTTTCGTCGACGTTACATTTGTGTCGCTCTGAAATTATAACGCGCGCCTTAAAATATGCTTTTTTGGCTTTTTTCTCTCGCTGTATATTTTGTGGAAAATACGATGTTTCACGTACAAATCACTTTGTTGAGAAATTTTTTGCGATTAGAGCTTTATTTTTTGTAGAATTTTGTGAAATTGTTTGTTTCTTTGAATTAATAACATGAAAATAGAACGTTACAGCAGTAGCCGTCGTTTTATTACATTTTGTTAGGAGCTGGAATGTCGCGTGCCCTTGAGTACTGACACGTGTAAGGAAAAGAGAATAACTTTGATATAAGTATATATTTCAAAGTTTTCGCAGATCTTTAATATTTGCTTTTATTCTTGTAACGAGGCGCGTGCTCATGTATCAAACTCTACCTATTAGAGCCGACTGTACATAGGCGTCGCCGAACTTGTATCCTCAGAATAAAGAGCCACTGAAACTACCTACAGACTACAGACTACAGACTTTCTCATAGATTACCGTTAAATCATAGACGAGTTGGAATAAGGACCCAAACATCTATACAGGCTGTAAGGGTAAACAGTCTTGTCATTCAAACCATGGGTAGTTGACTTAAATATAAAAATAAATGACCGAACACAACAAAAAAAAAACGTCATTTTCATTAAAAGATTTTAAAAAGTTTCTATCCGACGCCGTGCTCTCTAGCGAAACAGCTGACTGACTGAGGGAGGGGTCGCGCTCGCGGCCGGTCAGGTCACTTCCCGTACCCCCCGCCCGTGTTGAGAAGCAACTTCGTTGCCCTAGCGCATAGGACAACGAACTTGCGTCTCTTGTGGTAAAATGTAGATTAAAAAAAAAGAAAAAAAAAAGTTGTAATTTTCCATTGATTTTACGTTCTATAAATGAAACCAAACCACTGGTTGCAAGGATAACGGTGTTTACCCTAACACCCTGTATAGTTAGGCGACAGGTCGACTCGAATGATTCGTCAACCAATAAATGTGATGCCTACCTCAAAATATGCAAGGGCTAAAAATAGGGCTCTCATACTATGCCCTATTTCTCACCACGTCATTCAATGCTAACATTGAAGGCTTTACAATATAAATACTCTATCCATGTGCGAAAATAGAGCCTACGAATTATTTAAGGGTAGCATAAAATCATTCAGAGCCTGTTGTGTCAACGACTACAAAGTCGTAGTGTAGGGCTTTCTGAAGGGTCTCGTCTGAGAAAGTACTACCAAGTAGGTTCCGCCATTCAGAGGGCCTGGACAAGTGACAATCGCTTCGAAAGCGTTTCGTATTTCTACAACGACTTTCAACAGGATTGACATAAGCTTTTCGATAGCATATGTCAGTCCTATACATTTTTGCCTTTTCCATCATCGTTATCGCTGGTAGAATGTCACTTTGTCTAGGGCCTCTGATCTCTGCATGCAGCGTTGCATGGTCCGCTTTGAAAGGCATTGATGCCGGTTAGTTACATGAGTCCTTTCAGTTTTGTGTTTAAGATAGCAATAAACTTACAATGCTCATGCTTTTGATATCACAGATTTTCATAGGATAGCGATGAACATTTTTATCATCAGGTGGAAATGATATGAAAGCCTGAGGCCCTAGACAAAGCGACATTCTATCAGCGATAACGATTATGGAAAAGGCAAAAATGTATAAGACTGACATTAGCTATCGAAAAGCTTATGTTAATCCTGTTGAAAGTCGTTGTAGAAATACAAAACGCTTTCGAAGCGCTTTTCACTTGTCTATGCCCTCAGATTCAACATCGTTCTCATGCCCATAGCCCAATTTACTATCTAGAGTCGGCGCAGCAAGACCTTTTTTCCATACCTACTTCAATATTAGTCGACATCTCAGTAGTCACCACCTGATTTTCAGCCTTACAATAACTTTAAAGAAAACTGAGCTGACACCTACCTATTCTAAGTATCGCGTAAGAGTCGTTGAGCTCCTTAAGTTCTGAGTTGAGCTCCACTATTACTGACAAATGCTTGCACTGACTAGACAGGTCCACTCAAATCTGTGTGGTTCTTTCCTCAAAAGACCACTTCAGACTCTAATCTTTATGGTCGTCATATGGCCTGACCAAGATTATGTCTGGACTTTAAAGGAGACTGTGACCTCTGAGTTTGTTTCGATCTTTCTTCTCAGAGTAGTCAGATAGGAAACACCGACCTCATCTAGCTTATTTATTATATGAAGTGTAAAAGTGATTCCAATATCCTATTTACAGAATAAACAATTTCATTTATCAATCATAGTTGATCAAATGCTAGGTAAACTACAAATAGTTTACAAATATCATCTTGTTAACAATAGAGTTAATCTGAGCGTTACATCTGTCCCCCTCGGCCATTTGAATGTTTTCTCAATTCCAACCGGTATCGGTCGCTATGGCCACTCGCTTGTTGTGAGATTTATCTTCAAATAAACAGATTTGGGGAACCTGTGTCTTACATATTTACTATTGAATCGTTTAGGAAACGAATTTGCCTTTTGTTAATATTGAAAGATACATACCTCTACCATCTTTATTAGTGGAATCTACTTAATCCTGTCTATCGGGAAGGATCTAATTGCTATCTAAACAAACGTTTAATACAAAAATCCTGATTAAATTATGAATGCGAAAGTGAGTTTTATTAAAAGCCGCTAATACGACTGAACGAAGTTCGATGAAATTTGGCACATGGGTAGACCATGGCCCGGGTTCAGTCATAGTATAATTTTTTGTCCCGATATTACCACGGGATCGAGACTTATGCGGGTGAAACTGCGGGGCGTAGCTAGTACTGTTATGATGAAAGCAAAGAAAGACGAAAATTGTTAGTATTAATAGGTAATTTATTGTTGTAATCTTAAGGCCAATTATCGTACTTAATTAAACAATTTACAAATTCCCGTCGCAATGTCCTAACAGTGCATTCTAATCTCAGTCTCAATCTGTTTACCGACATTTTTGGCAAGTTTTTGACATTAATTGGCAATTTCAATTATTAGAATTGACTAGATTAGAATGCGACAGTTCCTTTAGGGAAACGGCCTGATGCCCCTCTGAACTCCTCAATCTCTATATACTTAATACCAATATCCACAGTTATTCACACAGTTATATAGAGTTTATTTCCACCGAGCTACAATACCTGTGTGCTTCGTAGGTATGGATTTCGGATATGACGTGTGACAAACGATCCAATATCCAAGCCATATGACTGTGGAACAACGTCCTACCTTGAAAATCAAACCTATCTAGATATCTTATAGCCTTGATCTACGGGTACATAATTTTTTATGAATAAGACATGCTAAAATGGGCCTTATGCATTTGCAATGTGCACTTGTGTGCACTTGAAGAAAGGTTTATCATCATCATTTCAGCTGAAGGACGTCCACTGCTGGACATAGGCCTCCCCCAAGAAACCTTACAAACATGCAAATCGATCATATCCTTAGTTTTTTTAGCCAAAGGTAAATCAATATTACACAATCATCATTATCTTGCCTTTTCCCACAGATGTTGGGATCGGCTTCCAGTCTAAACGGATGCAGGTGAATGAAGCTAGTATTTTACATGGAGCAACTCCATATCTGACCTCCACAACTTAGATACTAGGTACTATGTTGGTAAGACTGTTTGTCAAACGTTCGACCACGACTGCAAAAAGGCAGCTAAAACTAAATAAAAAACACGTTCCAATAAACCACAAAACGGTGGAATAATAACTGTTTCAATAAAAAAACAACTTTGTATACATATTACTGTGTAGTAGGGTGACCACGATCGCGGGCACAACGGGGTATTTACCTTTAGTGACGTATAAGAAAGGTGGGGTCGAATCGACACGCTTTCGCACAATAGGTTCAAGTGTCAGTTTTTTATGTGTGGCCTTAAAGTTCTCCGTTCGGTTTATCCTATTATCAGTACAGTTTAACAAAAAACTTTGGTTTTTAATTTGACATGATTTTTTGTTTTTATTTTGTAATCCTAATATTTGTGGCATAATAATTTGTTTTAATAAGAAATAACTTGTATACAAGTGTAGTAGGGTCACAAGGTTGTATCTTTTGTAAAAAAATAGGTGGAATTGAAGTAGTCATTAAATATACTTACTAGCTCCCCGGGATGCCATGTATCTCCTTGCCAAATTTTATCGAAATCGGTTCAGTGGTTTAGGCGTGAAAAGGTAACATACAGACAGACAGACATACAGATAGACAGACATACAGATAGACAGACAGAGTTACTTTCGAATTTATAATATTAGTATGGATTTAATTGGATTTGAACTTTTGAACTACATATGTTTTTTTTTTTGCGCTAATCCCGCCATTTCTTAAAACCAATCATTATTATAATATTTATCCACATATTTTCATCCACGACAGGTAAGTACCTAAAATGATCCAACCCCTTTGCTTAAGGCAGATTACTCCCTAAAGAAATGACAATATGATAACAGTTTTAATAAAAAACAACTCACATCTCTACAAATGTTGGGGTGTCCTAGGGTCACGACAGTCGGGATGTTTACCTTAGAAACGTAGTAAGAAAGGCGGGGCGAGACTTTTGGTACAATAGCTTAAGTTATTTGTTATATTTTTTTAGGGAACCATTGATCCGTCTTGACATCAAAGCGGTTCCGAGATTTTAGTGGTTGCTACGAACTATTACGTGCCTCGTGCAATCCTTTTTTTTTAATCTTTTATTATTTATTTAACTTGACAACATTGGTCCACTGGTTAGCACAACAACAAACTTATCAACTAAGGGTTAGTGTTATTAACGAACTAGATACACACAATTATTTACATCCCTGCCACACGAGCAAACGAACAGAGTGCCTTAATATTGGTGCATCGTGCTGTTCGGCTAGGGTTTTCAAAATGCTGTTGCTGCTGACCCTCATTCTGCTTATTAAGGAGGCAGCCTTCTTCCTCATAAAGGCATAAAAGTCATTAGTTCGCGCTACAGCAAACATGCTAGACGCGCTGCAGAACTGGGGCAACCTCAACAGCACCCTGAAGCCATTATTATATTGTACACGCAGAGCATCTGAACATCTGACAATATTCACTTGACTTGGCAATCATGAGGGTTTGTTTTTTTATTAACGTGCTTAATAAGATGCATCTTCGTTTTCGTCCTTGCAGAAATTTCAAACAAATTTTTAAGGCCCATAATTCCATATTATACATTCGAAAGGAACTCTGTCTGGTTGTATGTTACCTTTTCACACCTAAACATCTTAACGGATTTCGATAAAGGAGATAGATGACATCCTGGGGTAGTTTTTATCGCCATACCACGCGGGCGAAGCCGCAAGTGGAAGCTAATACAATAATTATATTGATAAAGCTGATTTTAGACGCAGCACTTTTTATTCATTTATGTCTTTCACTTGAAGTAAAAAGTCTGAAACACTAAATTAATCATAAGTGAAAAAGGAACCCATCCAACGATAAGATAAAGATCATCACACACACATGGCATGCAAAATGTTACAATTAAACGAAAAATATCGACGACGTTTGTTCGATGTTGTATGAAATTAAAATAAGCAGGTGAACGTTCATTTCTATGTTATTTTGTCGGTGTCGTTTGAAATTGGAATTAAGCGTTTCATATCAGCTCAACAAACAAGACTGTCCGCCTCAATATCGGGAATATGCATGTATTTTTTTATTTTTTTTTATTCGATAGTTTACATCGTCAAATAATAGTTTAAAAAAATTCGACGGCAAAAAAGCAATTTAAAGTACTTAAAAAAATATCCAACCAATCCGGGCTATTTAAACGCCCTCCATTTGGCGCGCTTGTGTTGTGACGTCACAGTACGTGAAAACAGACAAGCAACTGTCAGGTCAACGTCAAACACTCCTTTTTCTATGAGCATTTGACATTGACTTGACACTTGTTGATTGACTTGACATTGACATTTTGATTGTTATCCCGGATTGTTACGTCACATCCGCTCTTAGCCTTTTTCAAGTATTTGAATTACCCCACAGTTATTTGGGACTTTTTAAAAATTAATTTCTCGCTCGAAAAGAAATTTTATTCAAAAATATTGATGGAGGCACAATACTCAAGTAATATAGTGTATAAAAAAAAATATTTGACCCATATTTGAATCACATGCATATTCCCTATTATTTTCATCATGGTCGCCGCACTCTCGACCAACGTCCAATTCGTCTTCTTCCTTCACCACAAACTTAGTGGGTAGCTACTACGAGCAGTATTTTATAGTACATGTGTGAAAGAAGCATATTATAAACTACTAGCTGTACCCGCGACTTCATCTGCGATCCAAGATGAACAATAACCTATGTCCTTCTCCAGGTCATGGTCTACCCCTGTGCGAAATTTCATACAGATCGATTCAGCCGTTTTAGCGTGAAAACGTAGCAAACAAACAAACTCACTTTCGCATTAATGATAGGTATTAAGTTAGTATTTCCACATTATTAATTACTAGCTGCGCCCCGCGAATTCTCCCGCGTCAGTCTCGACCCCGTGGGAATATCGGGATAAAATATACTATTATATATATAGATATACTACTTACATATCAATTTCACTTTCGTTTAACTTAATTTTAATCAAACTCAATCTACTAATAAAAAGATTTAATATTTATTAGGTAATTTTCCACGTAAATACATAAATTTTAGTGCAAAATTTAAATTTCGCAGAGGTAAATGGTAGAGATAGGTACCTACCTAAATAATTCATGTTTTCCTTCCAAACAGAACAAGCAAATCTAACGAAATTGTTATCCTCGTTCTAAACATAATAATGTGAAGTACACGTGCCCATCTTAATGTACTTACAATAATATAACCAAGAAACTAAGTTCTATGAAGTCTGTATTATTATCTCTTAGATAATATCTAAGAGATAATAATACACATATTATGTACCTACCTACAAGGTACCCAATCGTTGAGAAGTCACAGTATAAGTACCTAAACAGTGTTGCCAACACAACGCCTTCATATATTAATTAACGCGCGAGTTCAAACATATCCAACATACTAACAACTATATTGATTTTTTCCACCCCACGGACGGCCGTTGCGAAATTATCGAAATCTAACAAAAGCATCCCGAACCGAAACTGGTAAGAAAACTAATAACCCGTCTTACACCACCCTGTATACAACAGCACGCACGCTACACACGCAGACACGCGCGCCGCACGCAGCACACACGCACACGCCGCGCACGCACACGCGCGGACCAAAAGTCTAATTATATACGTCCACGAAGAAAATAAAGATTGGGGAAAAATTTTACAAGAAACAAGTGTGCCGACTGGGGGAGGGGGA